>JAIPRK010000069.1:20455-281985 GCA_025469195.1 Chaitophorus viminalis
AATATCTATTTAAATAAGTTTAAAGTTCTAATAATTTTGAAAATGATGTTAAAAATACACATTTTTTAGGCTGAATAGTAAATGATGCCTGTGTTAACCTGCGGAGCTGATTCAATTTTTTGAGTTTGAAAAATATATTATACCAATCATCTTACCATTTTTTATCATTTTGGTTAAAAATTCAATATTGGTTGGAAAAAAAATTCGTTTAACTATCCTACTGCTGGTTGCAAACTAAATCAGTTGTGTGGAAACACTCGATACATAAATATTCAAAATTAATTTTTAATTACATTTTCTAATATCTATTTAAATAAGTTTAAAGTTCTAATAATTTTGAAAATGATGTTAAAAATACACATTTTTTAGGCTGAATAGTAAATGATGCCTGTGTTAACCTGCGGAGCTGATTCAATTTTTTGAGTTTAAAAACTAGTATATTTTACCAATCATCTTACCATTTTTTATCATTTTGGTTAAAAATTCAATATTGGTTGGGAAAAAAATTCGTTTAACTATCCTATAGCTGGTTGCAAACTAAATCAGTTGTGTGGAAACACTCGATACATAAATATTTAAAATTAATTTTTAATTACATTTTCTAATATCTATTTAAATAAGTTTAAAGTTCTAATAATTTTGAAAATGATGTTAAAAATACACATTTTTTAGGCTGAATAGTAAATGATGCCTGTGTTAACCTGCGGAGCTGATTCAATTTTTTGAGTTTAAAAACTAGTATATTTTACCAATCATCTTACCATTTTTTATCATTTTGGTTAAAAATTCAATATTGGTTGGGAAAAAAATTCGTTTAACTATCCTACAGCTGGTTGCAAACTAAATCAGTTGTGTGGAAACACTCGATACATAAATATTTAAAATTAATTTTTTCTTACATTTTCTAATATCTATTTAAATAAGTTAAAAGTTTTAATAATTTTGAAAATGAGGTTAATAATATACATTTAAGCAGAATATAGAAAATATTCATATACTTATGTATACATTATATTCTTTATTTTAGCTGCTGAAGATACTCCACAATTATACATGGCTTGTGGTCGAGGATCAAGATCTACGTTAAGAGTTTTAAGACATGGACTTGAAGTTTCAGAAATGGCTGTATCTGAATTGCCAGGCAGTCCAAATGCAGTGTGGACAGTTAAAAGAAGAGCTGATGGTAAGATATCAAATGTAATATTTAGAGCCAAAATAATAATTTTTACTAAGTTAGAATAATTAATTTTTTTATTTATTTAAATATATATACTTATATATATATATATATATATATATATATATGTATAATAGAAGATAGAACTTGAACAATTCAAAAATATGTTACATTTCTCTAAAATGAATAAAGAATCTATTTTGTATGAAGATTTAAAAATCATTTAAATTAGTTTTGAGTTTTTGAAGTTCTATTGTATACATTTAGATTATAAGTTCTTATTTAAGTTATAAGTTTTGTAAATAAGTACAGTATTTGTTTTATATAATATCTAATGAAGATTAGGTAGGTAATTAGGCTATTTTATAAGTTATCTTAAGACCTCCCAAAATGTCCACTCTTATTTTATTTGAATATTCCTATGAAATTTTAAAATCCAATCGTATATTAATGCGCTGGTGAATAGATTATAAAATCTATCAAACATCAGTTCGTTTATTTTTCAGGTATTGAATCACCGTAGTGGCTCTGAATCAAAGAGGTAAGTTGTAGAGTTGGACGGGAGTGATCGAAGAAATCCATTTATAAAATAAGAACACAGTT
Organism: Chaitophorus viminalis; assembly: GCA_025469195.1. Classification (NCBI taxonomy): domain Eukaryota; kingdom Metazoa; phylum Arthropoda; class Insecta; order Hemiptera; family Aphididae; genus Chaitophorus; species Chaitophorus viminalis. The sequence goes on from JAIPRK010000069.1 coordinate 22,236, forward strand.
CCTCAACCGAAATAGTTAAAGAAAATGAGTTTATTAATTTATATTGTAAGATAAATTGTTAAGTGACAAGAAAATACTGGTGTATAATATTTTCATTGTTTCAGCATATTGATGTAAATGGGATGAATCCTAATATGGGGCATTCCAACAATAAACAATCAACTAGTTGTCTACTATTGATCACTACATTAAATTATAGTTTTAATCTATTTATCTTAATAAAATACTACTTCAAGTCTTTAAAGTTTTTACCCTATTGATTTTCATTTTTAATAAATTATTTCACTAATATTTTTTTCATTTTTGAATCTTCTGTGATATTTCTGTAAAATCAACTTCATTTATTATGTCATTTTTAGCAATTTTCTTAATTTGTTTTCTCAAAAAACCTTAGAAATTAACTTCTTTCTAAATTTTACTTTCCTTTTCGATAAAAAAAAAAAAAAAATTACCATCTATCAAATTTAGACAGTATTTGATGATAAAATGTTTGTTTTAATTCTTTCAGAAAGTTATGATGCCTATATCATTGTGTCTTTCTCAAATGCCACTCTAGTATTGTCTATTGGAGAAACTGTAGAAGAAGTTTCAGACTCTGGTTTCTTAGGAACTACGCCAACACTATCTTGTTCTCCATTAGGTGATGATGCTGTAGTACAAATATATCCCAATGGTGTTCGTCATATACGATCTGACAAACGAATGCATGATTGGAAAGCCCCAGAAAAAAAAAAAATTGTGAAGTGTACTGCAAATCAAAGACAAGTTGTGATTGCTCTTGGTGGTGGTGAACTTGTGTATTTTGAAATGGATCCGGTAAATAAAATACTCATTATCAATTGGTTTATGGCTAAATAAAAAGAATAAGTATTTAGCTTATTACTGTGTTAAAGTATTATTGTATAACATGTGCAAATATTTAATAATTTTGAATACATTATTTATGTATTTACTTTTAAATAAGTTCAGTTGTACTTAATAATTTATTTTTAAAATTTTAATGAATATGTATTATAATATATATATACATGATATAGATATTTTGAAAAATATTAATAATAGTATATTATTTCGTTTTATAACATTTTAATTAATCTGCATCATTTATTACCTATTTGAAATATTTAACTATAGTATTTCAATCAAATTGTTTCATTGGTGCTAGAAAAACTTAACAAGTATGTCGCCTTCTAAAAGCCGATACATGCTCATTGAAGTGAACCATATTTGTACATACAAATTAATTTGTTTTATTTTTATAAAATGTAATGCACGTTTTACTATTTGTTTTATTTTTAGTAAATAAAATAATTACAAATTAATTAAATTGTTGCTAAATGAAATAGCAAACATGTCGCCTTCTAATAGCCGATACATGCTCATTGAAGTGAACCATGTTTACACATTATTTTGTCTTTCAGTTTAATGATAGATACATATTTAAATTTTTGGTTATATTACATTAATTTTAGACTGGACATTTAAACGAACATAAGGACCGCAAAGAAATGAATTCGGACGTTCTTTGTATGGCATTGGCAAATGCTCCTTCAGGAGAACAGATGTCACGCTTTTTAGCTGTTGGTTTAACTGATGAAACTGTTCGTATTATTTCTTTAGATACTACAGTAAGTTTTCTTGATTTTTTTATGAGGTTTACTTAATAAGATTATTATTTACTAAATTGTTTTACTTCAAGGATTGTCTAGTTCAATTAAAAATGCAAGCTATACCAGCAATGCCTGAATCATTATGTATTGTGGAAATGGGTGCTAGTGATGGAGGCTCTTCAGATGAACCAGGAATGAATTCTCTATCGATGTTATACTTGAATATTGGCTTACAAAATGGTGTATTACTTCGTACTGTACTGGATGGTGTTACTGGAGAAATGGCCGACACAAGAGCACGTTATTTAGGTGGAAAACCAGTCAAACTTTTTAAAATAAGAACACGAGGGAATGAAGCAGTAAGTGTGTTGCATGTTAAAAAGATACTTGTTATATTATCTAATATCGTATTTTATTTCCCAGGTACTCGCCATGTCTAGTAGATCATGGTTAAGTTATTATTACCAAAATCGTTTTCACCTCACACCCTTATCATACGAGAGCTTAGAATATGCATCTGGTTTCTCTTCAGAACAGTGTCCTGAGGGTATAGTTGCTATATCTGGCAATACCTTACGGATTTTGGCCTTGGAAAAATTGGGCGCTGTTTTTAACCAAGTTTCGTTTCCGGTTGAATATACACCCAGAAAATTTGTTATTCATCCAGATTCTGCTCATTTAATTGTAGTAGAAACTGAACATAATGCATATACTGAGCAAACAAAGAAACAGAGGCGAATACAAATGGCAGAAGAAATGCAAGAAGCAGCTGGAGAAGAAGAACAAGAATTGGCTAAGGAAATGGCTGAAGCATTTTTGAACGAAGATTTACCTGAAAATGTGTTTGGTGCTCCTAAAGCTGGTCCTGGAATGTGGGCATCATTAGTCAGATTGTTCAATCCAGTACTAGGTATTACAGAGGCTGTTTATAGGTTTCCACAGAATGAAGCAGTTATGAGGTTTGTAATTAATCATTTATTCTTCAATTATAACAAGTTAAATTTAAACATGGATTTTATTATACAGTGTCGCTTTAGTACGTTTTTCAAGTTATCCAGATTCACAATTTGTTTTATTTGGAGTTGCCAATGAGCTTCACTTAAATCCTAGACATGTTACTTGTGGATACATCTATACATATAAGTAAATTCAGTTTGTTTTCATTTAGATAGAATATGCATTTTTGTTAATTTAAAATGTTTCTTAATATATTATTTTCAGAGTTAATCCAACATGCACATCTTTAGAATTAGTGCACAAGACAACTGTAGATAATGTACCAAATGCAATATGTGGTTTCCAAGGACGTGTAATAATTGGTATTGGTCGAATATTGCGCCTATATGATATTGGCAAAAAAAAACTATTAAGGAAATGTGAAAATAAAGTAAATAATTTATATCTTTTAAACTTGTAAATCTTTGATTGATCTTAATATTTTTCTGTTATTTCAGCAAATACCATTACTTATTGTTGGAATTCGTGTCATGGGCTGCAGAATTTATGTTAGTGATGTTCAAGAAAGTGTTTATATGGTACGATATAAGCGAAATGAAAATCAGCTTATCATATTTGCTGATGATACACAACCCAGATATATTACAGCTATGGAAATACTTGATTATAATACTGTTGCAACTGCTGACAAATGTGGAAATATTTCAGTGGTATGTTCATAGGTTAAAATAAAAACATTTGGAAGCAATAAATGTTTTTTTTTCTCCTAAACATGTTCTATAAATATGCCTTTTCAATTTTCAGGTAAGGTTAGCTTCATCAATATCTGATGAAGTTGATGATGATCCTACTGGTAATAAAAGCCTTTGGGATCGTGGTTTACTCAATGGAGCCTCCCAAAAAGCAGATTTCATTGTAAATTTTCATGTTGGAGAAATTTGTACTTCAATACAAGTAAGTAATTAATTTTAAACAATAAGTCTGAATTTTGACTGTAAAATATTTAATTCCAAAAAAATTAACTGATTAATTGTTAGCTTAAATTATAATTGATATTATCACTGGTGCATATACTAGTTGGGTCCCTTATTCAAATTTTGTACCAATTGCATCACCATTTCTGTATTAATCAAAGGTGAAAAAAATTTCCTTCTCATTTTTACAGACTGTGTATGACTTCTATTTTTTTTTTTTTATAAATTTTTCACTTATGCATGGTTATAAATAAATAAAATAAATTTAATTATTTCATGATTTATAATTGTTTGTTGTGTGGTTGTTAACAGTTAATGAAGGGATTGAAATTTATAAGATATGGATTTAACAAATTTGTTATAATAATCTTATGATAAAATATGAATACTGGTACAATTGGTATATTTTATAACATTATTTTATTGTCCGAAAGAAGGTACATAATTCATATTATATTCAATATTCATACTTTATATTACTACAATATGATAAATAATTTTACATGTACCCTATGTAAACTCATAGTTTTACACCCTTAAACCCAATTTGTACAATACTAACAACTAATATTTTTGGACCTAACTCTAAAGTAGCAATTACCACAATGGATACTTTAGAGTTATTAATAAATAATGAATATCAAAGAAATAGTTTGAATTTTATAGCAATTTTAGACTTTTATTCTATTTAATATTAAACTTAATGTTTAAAATCCAATAGATTAATTATAATATTTTTATTAGAAAGCTACTCTGATACCGGGTGGCTCTGAATCCCTAGTTTATGCAACTGTAACTGGTACTATTGGTGTTCTCGTGCCATTTACTGCTCATGAAGAACAAGACTTTTTCCAACATCTTGAAATGCATATGCGTTCAGAAAATTCTCCTCTTTGTGGACGAGATCACCTATCATATCGATCTTATTATTTCCCTGTAAAGGTTAGTGAATTTAAAATGTTAACATTTTATTTTTGTAACAATCGGGATAATTGATAAATTTTTATTTTCTTTAGAATGTTTGTGATGGAGACCTTTGTGAACAATACAATTCTATTGATATTGCTAAACAGAAAAGTATTGCTGCTGATCTTGACAAAACACCAGCCGAAGTCTCTAAACGACTTGAAGATATCAGAACAAGATATGCGTTTTAAATAATTACCTACCCTAGTTTTTGTATAATATTTATTTTATATGTAATTAATTATATTTATATTTAATAAGTTAATGAGTTCAAATTAACTAAATGTCTAATTTTGTTCAATAAGTTCCTGGTTTAAATTCATGTTGAATACTTTTTATGTGACTGATTCGTATAACCATGAAAATGAAATTATATTAGCATATTGATTCACCAAATAGTTCTGCAAACAATTTCTTGAACCTTAACTATCCTTATAGTAATATTAAGAAAGTCTTATGTTAACATTATGACATACTAGGAATTATAGTACCAAATAAGTTACACATCATATCAAGGTTACTAAAATGTATTCTAATTTGTATTTTAAATAAGTAAATCATCAAGTAAGTTAATTTATTCTCTGATTATATTTCTTTTAGAAACAAATGAGTAAAGTTGTATTTATTACATTTATTGGTATAATAAAAAAAACTATTGTGTTATTTTGTGTTCAATTGTGCAAGTATGAAATAGATGCTATAATGAAATTTTATTTTTAAGTTTCACTCTGGAGTAGGTATCGTATTACACCAACTTCAAATAAAGTATCTTTGTGATGGTTTTAGAAACTTTATAACAGTTATTGAGGACTTGAATATTTCAGATAAAGATTGTATACCAAATAATATTTAATTGTCTACTATACAGTAGACACTACAGATGTTTGTTAAGAGGGAGGCTGCTACGCTGGTTTTTAATTATTTTTTAATGGATAAATTTCAGCAATGAAAATGCTTATCATATTGTGTTTATTACGAACTAAATGGCTAATATGACTAGTAAACATTTTGAACAGGTTTATGTTCATAAAATGTAACAAACAAATTTTTGTTTAAATTAATTTTTTCAATAAAATATTAATTATTTTTGTATTAGAAGATTATTTCGAATACTATTAGAAAGTATTTGAGTAAAACTCATATATATTTGTATGAAAAGTATTTGAGTGGTATTTTAAATACTTTATTATAAAAGTAATTGAGTAATTACTTAAATACTTTTTAAAAGTATTTTTTGAATGAAACTTGGTCTTTTTTTCTTTTATTAATGTCTGTATTTTTGGGTTCACTAATCGGAATGTAAATTCCTAAAAATTAGTTTAACTAAGTATACATTATTCTATGATGAATATCAATCATAATTATAATAAGAATTTAATATATATATATATATTAATAATCAAAAATCATGCAGTGATGCACACCAAAGTATTGTTGTCAAATAATAAAACATACGAGACCAAAGGCTTAAATGTATTATTTTTATTTTATCTTGTTTGAACCAGAGCAGTTGTGATTCAATCACTTTACTGGAAATATATTTATAAACACAATATATTTATTAGAGAACAATGAACATGTTATCATTGAGGCTCATGTTATTTCTATTGTAATGTATTTAACTGAATATACTGAATCTGGAATCACTGAATTATCCAAACATCAAGTTCTATTATTGCTGTTATTTTGAAGTTGAAAATGTATAAAGTTTTTGGTGTTTATACTTAAGATTAAAGTAATTTAACATAAGGTTAAAATCCAAAAATTTTTTTACAAAACTGCATAAAATAACGATTTGTACGAAATTTTTTAGAAAATTGAAACTTTTTCCTGTTGTTTAGATTGGCATTTGCATAAAATAATTTTCTTTTCGAAATATTTTACTAATTTTCAAGCTATTTAGGTACAGGCATTTGAGGTCTTTGTTTTTAAATTCTGAACGGAGTCTATTGGTTTTACAATGATGTATGTTTTTAGTTTTTTAAACAGCAACTTTTCTGAAAGGAAAGTGAATGTAGATTGTGATAACATTATATGATTATAATATATGATAACATAACCTAATAATTAATAGATAATGTATGGTATATAAACGAGCAAGAGACTAGCCATTTGAGCTCTTGACTCTTATGTTTTTATAAAAGTTGTAAAATAAAATTCAGTGAATCATTCCAGTAAACCTTGTTGTTATGAGACCGTATAATATATTACATAGATGGTACTTAGGCGAGTCAAAAATATAACTTTTTCAATATTTTTCAAAAGCATCGAAAAATACCATAAAAAATTAACTCAAAAACGAAAAATCACAACTACTTGAAATTTTCACCAAATGTTTTTATTAGCGTTTTTTTATACATGTTTAAGTTTTTAAAGTATTTTGACATTTTTTTTTCTGTTTACAAACAATTTAGGTTTTCGATTTTTCTAAGTTTTAGATTTTGAACGGAGTGAAGGAGTCTATTGGTTTTATAATGATAGGTATTTATTTTTATTTTTATTTTTTGTGTGTCAAGGAAAGTGAATGTAGATGGTACTTGGACAAGTCAAAAATCAAACGTTTTCAATACTTTTTAAATGCATCGAAAAAAAAAACGATAAAAAAATTACGAAAAAACGGGAAATTTTACGCAAAACAACGTTTTGACAAAATACATTTTTTTAAAAAATGCTCTAACTCAAAAACGAAAAACCACAAACACTTGAAATTTTTACCGAACATTTAAATTAGCGTTTTACATCCATAAGTTACTTTTCAAATAATTATAAAAAAATTTCTACCGGATTTTAAAAAAAAAAATTTATGACCGTTTGAAATTTAAATTTTTACGAAATTGCACACTATTGCATTATATTTCAACTTAAATATAACATAATACTATTTTATAATATACCTATTCTAGACCAACATATCATCTCCGTTTAGAATCGTTATTCATAAACAATGATATCTATCATTGCATTCAATTTTAACAAATCCATTATAATGATCTATCCTATGAACGAGGTGCATTCCACCCCCTACTGAACAGCAGAGTGAGGCCCATCCGGTTCTTTTTTTTTAATATTTAAAAATATGTTGCTTGGAAAATATACTTGAAAATGTAGTAGAAGATTCCATATAGATTGCTCTTACTGTCATTCAAAAATTATTAAGATACATAGGCACAAATATTTTTTTTTAATCGTTTGAAGTGCAAATTTATGTATATATGCTAATTATTTTGTAGTTGAAAATTTATTAAAAATGTTTTATTACAAGTTAAGAATCGAAAATCGAATACTACTGTGACCATAAGTTTAGTTTACAATAATTATGAAAAAAATCGAGGGTTTTTCCATAAAAAAATTTACGAGTGACTACAAGTTTTAATTTTTACAAGATGCACGTGTAAAATAACAAATTACTATTAAACGATTTTAGTTTTTTGTTATTAGGTACTATAAAAAAATCCTTGTGGTAGAAATTTGAAATTTTTTCAAAATGATTAAATTAATATTTTCTTTACGTATTTTGATTTTCAACATATTCCGTTTGTATCAAAATAAAATATATTTCAATTTAAATATATATCCTTCACTGACAAATCAACAGATTCGTTTTTCGTATACAATAATACCTATTATGGCATTTAAATTTAAATAAAATTTAACACATCTGATAAAATGACTTATTTTTTCTATGGCTGATATCAACTCCACTTCCACTAACTGTAAAGTAGAGAGAGGTTGTTTATATAATTTGAAGCTTGGCCGATCGGAGTGGATTGGTAGGGTGTATAAAAATAAATGAAGCGTAAAAGTTATATTGAACCGTCGAAAAAACGAATATCGAAGGTAAAAAACCTATGGAGACGCGCGAACGTCAAACATAAATTTGAGTACCTCGACGAAGATGGGATTCGAACCCACGCGTGCAGAGCACATTGGATTAGCAGTCCAACGCCTTAACCACTCGGCCACCTCGTCATGTGAGGGACAGTGAATATTCAAACCATTTTATAATGTACTATCTATTGCCACTTGCCACCATTGCCGACAACTATAAAATATAAATTATGGATTTACATCATTTTATTAGGTATATTGTACATGTGAGTAACTTAAACATTAAAATACATAATAAGCTAATCATTAATCAATAAAAATATGTTTCTATAATAGTTGTAATTATTGATATATATACAGTTATAGTCTTATAGACTTATACTATTATATATTTATGTACTAAAATAAATCGAATCAGAGTAATTATTAGTAAATTAATTACTTATATACCTACTTAAACATCTTTAACGTTAATATTGATTTTATTTTATTTCTAAGTTTATACATATTTAGTATTTACACTGTAGTTCAATCATCAATTTAAATAATTAATCATCTTTGTAGGATTAAATTATGTGAGCGTTGACTTAAATATTGAGTGATGCCACCCAATGACAATTACCCAATTACCTACTCAAACTTCAATCCCTTATAATACCCTGATACCTACCTAGCATCGCATTCAGATTTAATATATCCATCATAATAACCTATTGTAGGTACCTATAATATACGATATAATAACCCCACCTCCTACTGTACGACAGTTTTATTACGCATTTTTTGAAGGGTGTATTAAAAATAAAACCATTAAAACGTACATTTATGAAATACTGCATAGAATTTCGAGAATTTTTGGAATGTTTTGAAGTGCATAACATTAACGCGCTTGCAATAAAACGATATTGCGTAGTCGTCATTCATATCCTGACATTCCAATTTATCTGTCTCTTTTACAGCTCTCATAATAATTTATCACTAATTGTATGTATTTATTGAGAACTCTCTACTCGTAACATTAATACATTATATAATGCATGTAGATTAGTCCTGAGAAATATGATCGATTGTTTGTGTTGTAATTTAGATACCTAATTTATTATTACATAATTTATAACCTGTTGTAGGTATGAATGTGACAATACTACAAAAGTTTTACTTTTCAATGATCATCATTTCATGAAATCTCTGCAGCGGTTTACTTTTCTATAGTTTATCTATAATCAAACTATTCAAACTACACTACCAACTAATTTCTAGCCAACCTTTACGGCTGATGTATACATTCATAAGTGTGTTAGTAATCTTGCTATAAACAACAGTTAAAATTATAGCTAACAGAACTATCTGCGTGGGAACATTTTATTTTCTTATTTCCCATTACCAGTGATTTTTGGCTTATGGTTTTGAAATGTATTATTATGTATGTGAGGATTATTGTTAATTTCTAATTTATTTTAACAAATATTATAATATGAAGTTTATGTATTCCTGTAAATTTAATGTACTCGTAACTTATTGAAGTCTAAAATAGTATAAAGTTGTGTGCAGTGGTTGATTTAGGAAAAAAAATAAGGACGGACTAAGTCTAAGTACATAGTTGAACAACTAGCGTTCCAGAGCACATGCATCTAAAAGCAACCCGAATAAAGTAAAGGGGAAAGCTATAATATGGAGAAAAATGAAGAATAGCTCCATTTCCCTGAATTTCCCTCAATATAACCACTGGTTGTACGTTTTTAATATGATTTTGACTTTTTGGAATTGAAAAACGAACAGCGTACGTTTTTTGTGTTGCTGAATCAAGAACACGTTCGTAAATAGTTTTGTATTACGTTTCGGTTCAACACTAATAAGAAAATTAATTAAGGGGCCTCGCTACGACTAATATTTAAGGGCAACATTTAGGCAATATCTAATAACGTAATAGCTGCCCGAGATCAATGTGTGAATGAAATCCAATGCGGGTACCACTCACGTACGCGCATCATATGTCAATGACTCGATAACAATATAAAATTCACAATATGAATTTTATGCCAACTTACGTTTTGTTTTGACAAAATTAAAGTAAGTTAACGTTGTCTGATTTTGATTCTGAAAAATTATTTGAATTCAGCAGAAAATGTCTGTAGATCGTACGAGACATTTTCCGTTTTTAATTTTAATTATGATTTGAAAAAACTCGTATTTTCTAATTTTCAATAATAGTTTACAATAGTATAAGAATTAACTTTTACAATACGTTCTATAGATAATTTTCTGTGGAGTTCAATTTTTTTTTTTCAGAATCAAAATCAGACAACGTTAACTAACTTTAATTTTATCAAAACTTAAGGTCTTTTGAGCTAAAATTGATGGCAGTAGCTCGAAAAAAAAGGTACTGTTTTTTTTTTTTTTTTGTCAATAAATTGTTCTCGTGCGAGAATACCTTGTATCTCTGTACCTATTTTATAATACATGTGGATGTGGTAATTGATTATGAAAACGTATTTTCATGAAGTAGAAAACTAGGAAACCACAATATTACTTATTTTTGTAATATATTATACACATACATAGGCATTACTATAGACTTTTATATTCATTGTGTATGTAAGACTTAAATTATTTTAAATGTATCCGCTGATGGTTTCCGTTGTAGATTATAGGTACCCTCGGTTTTACACTTGATAGATGTTATATTTACTGCATATATTATACTAATATAGTTATATACTATCGTAAAGCACTTGCTTTTATTAACACGGAGTTTTTTATCATTTCATAGATAAATTGAGTTAAAAACCGTTCGAGCAAGTTTCCTAGCTTGTATTTGTAGACTGTAGTCACACAAAGTATACTTTTATACATTATACATTTATTATAATTCACATGTAGGAAGAATGCCATGATTGGACGATGGATATTGAGTGCACTTTGAAAACAATGATGAATCATAAATTCATGACACATACTACGATAGTCGATATAAGTATATGAATTGGTGGTTATTCTGACTATTTAATTATTTTTTGAACAAAATTGTTATTTAAAATTTTATAAACAATATTCATGGAATCATTAGTTAACTTTTAATATCTCAATAGAAATGTCTAGTATTTTCTTATACTATCATTATTTACTCATTCTTATACTTGTAAATATTTAAAAGTGCCTGGTAAATGTGTTCCGTTAGAAAAGGTATATAATATAAAATACCTACGTGGCTAGATATTAATTTCGATTATAGACTTAAATTTGTTGAACATATTTACATAGTAAATAATTTAATAAGAAAACTATATTATACATTTAAATAACTTTATAGTATATTAGATATAAAATCTTTAAAAGTACAGTCATTTTACCCATAGAACAATCTATTTATTTATATGGTTCGTTGGTTTGGGGTTGTACGTATTCTAGCCGCATATTAATGTCTTATTTGTATAACCATAAATTCGATAATAAAAATTATTTCAAATAAACCACGATTATATTCTACAAATTTAATATATACAGATTTCAATATTCAAACGTTTAATAAATTATATGAATGTCAAACTGTATTGTACGTAATCATACAATTGTACAAAATTAAAACTAATATTAAGTATTATCAACCATTAAACATATGTAATACGAGATTAAAAAATAATAGAAACCTAAAAACGTTAAATGGTCATTGTAATAACTCTAATATTATCGTTTGACAATTGAATAGAAAATTTACATATATAAGTATCTATAGTTGAATTAAAAAAGACAGACAATATGAGAGGCTAGGTTAGGCTCTATGGTAATATGTACGTTATATGCAGGTATTAACTATTATGCATAAATATTGATGGGTAATATTAATATAATTAATATAGGTACTATAACTATGTAATTGTATAATATAATTAAAAAAAATAAATGTTGGGGGTGGTGGGCAACTATTACTATATATTTTTTGAGCCGTTATCAAATCGTATACGATATTTAATCATGTGCCGAGTAAAAGTTATCCGCGGCGTTGACTGCGCGCGCGAAATCATATAATAATGTACAATACGACGTATTGTGGAAAACGTGGCAGAGATTTTTCGTTTCGTGGGCGACACTGGGACGCGGCGTACACAGCGGCGGCGGCGGCACTCGCCAGTTGAACGCATATACGTGTGCATGGTAAATGTAGGGTGAGTTTTTCTCATTCCTTTGGTTTTCGAATAAATAATTTTATTATACTCGTATCTTTCGCGTTGTTATTTTTTGCCAAACGTCATTTTGTTGGCATTGAGTATTTATAATTTACTCCAAATCAGAGCGTTTTCTGGAAATGTCGATCAAAGCTTAGACGGTCGGATAGTGGAGCACTGATTATACACTACGGGGGTGTCCCTTAGTCTTTACCCACTCATCACCGCTCGTCTAAGCTTAATAAGTACCTACTCATAAATAATTTACCAACGGTTCGATGCCATCGATTTTTTGCGTACATCGAATTCATTACCGCGAACGCGCTGCACCGTAGATAATATATATTACCTATCCAAGCAGTGTACATCACGGTTTACGAAAAGCTCAGAAATCTACGATTACGATAAGAAAATAGTAACAATAATCATCGTTCCTCTACCCGTGTGTAAGTAGGTAGTGTACTAACTACAGATCGAATAAAAAAAACCAGATCTTAACAATGATAAATCAATTAGGACAGTATTCGGTCATTAACATTAAGATATCACCCTGTATATACTTGTGCGCGTGCGCGCGCGCGTGTGTGTGTGTGTGGGTGGATGGGTGCGCGCGTGTGCGAGTGTAAAGCCATAGCGGCAAAGACGTGCGGCGCGCGCAATTCCCATTCATTCATCAAACGCCGTATTAACTGCACGCCGATAGCTACCCCGTGAGAGCGAGAGAAAATCCGCGCCGTTGCCTTTATTGTTGTTGTTGTTGTTATTATTATTATTATTATTTCTTGTTTCACTATCAGCAAGCTTATCACGTCGACAAACAACGGTATACCTACACGTTGAAGCAGAAAACTCGTTGTCGGCAAGTATTTCTACTATAATAGACCTATTATTATTATTATTTTTTTTTTTTGTTCTACTCAAACGTTACACTATAATATAGGTACCTACCTTTGAATATTTGGAATAAGTCTGCGCACGTTTCTATGTATATTATATTATTATAATAAGATATCAATTAAATGTTGATGTATTGTTAATAAATTGCTGATGTTAATGTTGACTATATATTTAGTAATATCATTGATTGATATTATTATACAGGTGGATTAAAAAAAAATGTATTGGAGGCATGCTCTACCGCGTGAACCGATTATCGTAGTTAACGTTAAGTACATCCGCGCACGATTGCAATGATTTGCATAATATTAATAAATAAAATGCGTAAATCTATGTTATTACTTATTGCTGTCATTGGCGAATAATATCGCAGTGATAACGAAACTGACCTAATAAACTGATGAATAACATAATGCTACTACTAAGTCTTATTTTTATGTACCGTGTGCTGTGTGGTGTAGGTATACATGCGAGTACATGTCATATTACTATACCTATACGAGTAAACAGAACATTTTATTGGAATTACAATATCCGCTGTGCACACGTTTTTTTACATTATTTTGCTTATTCTATTCAATGCGTGCATTTATATAATATAGATCAACAAAGTTTGTTTGGACCGTCGTATTTTGTGTGGTTATTTTGGTTCGATTTATTAAATTCATACAAATTTTCCAATGTTGTTGTATATAGTTATGTACAGAGAGTACAGCTGTATAGGTTTGAAAATTCATTTTTTATTGGCTGATATATTGGCTATTATTCTACAACTAAAATCATCCTGCTTTTTAAATAAGTACGTCTTTATGTAAGAATTTGGTGTTTTATATATAGGTACAAATCATAAATAATACATATAAATTAGATATGGTGTTACTCAGAGGCTAAAATATATTTTTTTTCGTATTACACACTTTATATCAAACTTGGAGTTACAGTGGAAGGCTGTCCCCCTCCCCCTAAAAAAAGGGTATTAAATTCATAAACATAATTCTTTTTTCTTTTTTTTATTAGCCACTTATACATTATTAATATTTTAAAATTGTAATACATAATTTTTTAAAACCAATAATGAATAAAGTATAAACGTAAATTGATTAAATATTAATTAAAATAAAATCTTAAGTCATCATGTACATAGACTCATAGATCATCGTTAAGTAATAGTTATTAGTTTTATCATAGATTTAAGATTATTTTATCATACACTTTACATAATAGTATTAAGATAATACCCATAGACCTATTAACTTAGTTAATTAGTTAATAGGTCTATGATAATACCATACTGTAAGCTTAATCAATGTTTTTATAATATAATAAAAATTCTAAAAATAGCAATATTCATAGATAATTTAAGAAAATAAACAAATAATCAAAATATTGATTACATAGATATTAGATGGTATACATTAAATTCCCGACAATTTTTCAATTAAAATAAGAGAAAAGCTAAAATTTTTTTTTTAATTTCACACTTTTTAATTTCGTATTACACACTTAGCATTTCGTATTACTCAAAGTGTGTCGTACTACACTAGTTCCTGGTGTTACTTCTAGTAAATACATTTTTTAATAATGTTTAATGTATTTGTTAGTACCGACTTATTTGAGTAAGTAACCTAGGTAATTATGATAATATTAATATATCACTACTGTTGCGTTTTATTCATAAATGTTGACAAGGAACACTCCACCAAAAAATATTATACGTTACAAGCATAAAAATTATATTAAAGAATATTGATATTCTAGGTATAATCTCAGGTTTAACACTTAAAATGTCATTTTTTTTAGTTTTTTTGATATTTGAACATCCACATACTTATATTTGTAATTAAAATTGTGCACTTGACATTTTTACAACTGAAATAGGAATTATTTTTGGAGATTGATTGTGTCTTGAATTTTAAACTCATTAATTTTAAATTAACGTTTTGCGTTTTTCACTGGTTGTGTTAACGACTGGCAGTTATTTCGTTGTTTATTTTATAACTTGTTTTATAGTTTTATTTGTTTTGCATTACCTATATAATTTATTTGTGTTTAACCAGATGCTCTAGATTTTAGAATCTAGGTATTATGGTTTTTAATTTTTGTTATAAAACAAGATTATTTTAGTTACTGAAAACAAAAACTAATCGTTTTTTAATTTATATTAATTCTTAACTTAGTATTAATCATATTTTAGAATTTGAGCAATGCAAGAAAAACAATGATTTTACAACAGTGTTTTCCACTTTTTATGTCCGTGTTGACTACATACAAATTTATTTTTCATTTCTCATACGTTTATAATTTAATATATTTGAAGCATTTAAGCTTCGATCTAAGACATTATAGAGTGGCCGTATTGGTGTGGTCACTTTAGCGTTAGACTAATTTGGTATATATATTGTAACAATATTATATTTTTTAAAATGCTCCAACTCAAAAACGAAAAATAAAAAACTTGAAATTTTCACCAAATGTTTAAATTAGCATTTTCTATACATGGTTTTCAAAGTATTTTGACTTTTTTTGATCTACTTATATAGACAACTAAAATTTTCGTTATTTCTAAATATTCTTTTTAAAGTATGAATAAAAAAATATGGCTGTCCAAAAAATCTTGAAAATTTAATACAAGGTTTATTATAAGTTCTTCTTATCATCATTAAAAAAAACAATTATAATTACTTTATAAACGAAAAATTATACGAATTACACGGTAATGTAATCAATATAAGTAATAAAGAATCGGACGGGGACTTGCTCTGCCGTACAGTAGGGGGTGGAGTGCACCTCGTTCATAGGATACTGGATAGGTCATTACAATAGATTTGTTAAATTTGAATGCAATGATAGGTATCATTGTATACGAATAACGATTCTCAACGGAGATTATATATTGGTCTAGAATAGGTACCTGTAATATATATTATATTATATGTTATATTTAAATTGAAATATTATGTTAATATTTGTTTTTCAAACACTTATAAAAAATAATTGTGTCCATAGATTGGAATAATTTTGAAATAAAAGTAGTAACCACATTTGTGGAATCTTCTATTAAATTTTCAAGTATTTTGTACCACCCAAATTTTTTTATCAACAATTATAAAAAAAAAAAATGTAAAAAAAAATGCCTCTAAGTTGCTTAAAAATCAGTATAATAATTTTTAAAAAAATGACTTAAAGGAAATGCCAATCTTAAAAACTGGTAAAAATTTCAAGTTTCAGCGGTTTTTCATTTTTGAGTTAGAACATTTAAAAAAAATGTAGTTTGCCAAAACGTGGTTTTGCGTAAATGTTCCCGTTTTTTCGTAATTTTTTTATCGTTATTTTTTGACGCTTTTAAAAGTATTGAAAAAGTTTTGTTTTTGACTTGCCCAAGTTTCTTTCAGAAAAGTTGTTATTTAAAAAAAATCGAAACTTTTTTACTGCCCCAAAACGTGATGATGGACATAAAAAAAATACACATCGTTGTAAAACCAATAGATTCCATTACACCGTCCAGAGTCTAAAAAACTAAAAAAAAAAAAAAAACACATTGTAAAACCAATAAATTCCATCACTCCATTCAGAATCTTAAAAGATAGGTAATTAGTAAAATTGTGATTGGATCTATCGTTCTAAAGTTATTCTATGGGATTTGTTTAATATTAGATAAAAATATCTTTTTGTTGGGCACAATTACAATGGTGCATATTATAACCATAAAGAAAAAGAAATAATCACTATTTAGCTACTTTTGTAGGGCGGATGAATGTTCCTACTTGAGAACTAAAGTTCAAAAATATATATTAGCTATTATATATAATTATATGTTAGCTTTTATATATTTTTGGTAAAATGAGATGTGTATTTGTTTCTATAGGTACGGTAAAAAAGTGCACGTCTAAAAAGGAACTAATCCTACATGGTGATAAAAATTATATATATATTTTAAAAGTTCCTACATAGTAATAAAAATTACTTATGTGAGTAAGTGTATACTTATGCTATATTATTGATTAGATGTTTTTATTTATTACCTATGAAACTATATTTCATATATTAAGTGTAATAACTAATAACCATTATCATTATAAAAATAATGTCTTTAAAAAAATAATAAAAATTACATAATACATTTATAAATAAAAATATACGTAATGATAATACAAAATAACAAAATTTGCATAATTAATTTCATAAACTATGATACTCATTACTCATACTATAATGTTATACTCCAATAACCACATCTAATTCTTCCGTCGTATATATGTTACGGTCCAGGTGGATAAATGGTCATTGTAAACACTGACCGGACAAAGTTTACAATGTCCGAGTTATTCAAGCCAAGTAGATAATTATTCACATAAACCAGACATTGTATACAACGGCCAGTACTACAGGTACCAGGTGAACAATTATTATGATGAATATATTATATTATAATGAACATTATATAATTAATTATAAATTTTATTTAATATTTAAGAGATTTGATTTGCAAACAAAATGGAGAATATTTTATTAAATAAACTATTTATTTTTACAAGTATTACCATTATGGCATTTGGTGTTACATAAAATTCCAACAGCTTTGCATTTGCATCTCCTTGTCTCACAATTTTGACCACAATTGCAACGGTCATAGCCTTGGCCTCCTAGATTTGAAAACAACCTAGCTACTTCACTCAGTGACAACTGAATATCGGGTACTTCATCAACAATTACAAACTTCTCCTTGCAAATGGTAAATTGATTTCTACTGTAATAATGTTGCAGTTTACCTTTGGTTGTGCCTAATCTATAATTTCCGTCTTCCACTATAAAAAAATGTAATTTAGAAATAAAAATATTAAGTAATAATTAATTATAATGAAAATGTTATTGATTACAATACCTGACATAATTACTGCCAAATTTGATCGTAAGTCGCTTCGAGCTCTATCTACGTCTGGTATTTTTATTTTGACCGATTCTTCAATGTTTCCTTCACAAAACCTTTTTTCAGAGATAGATTTCATTTTATTTGCTTGAACTTCTAAATTATGTACACATTCGTTTCTTTTTGTGAGAATAGAAAGTTTTCTAGAATTTAAAGGATCCTCAGAATTGTAATTTTCTACATCTTCATTTTCTACTGTAATCACTTCATTGTCCTTGTTTTTTCTTTATTTTTTTCCTATTCAATAGTGTTTAAGGCTTTTTCTAAATCTTCTTCCGTTTTTAATTTTGCTACGACATGCATTGAAAGTATACAATTATTTAATCCAATTTTAGCCCTAGAGCCAAAAATAGCTTTGTATGGTGTAGATTTAATGCCGTGATAATACGCTCGATTTTTCATAAATTGTATAAATTTTATGCCTTTGTTTCATTTTTTAGTCTTATTGTTTTGCAACCACGTTCCTAACATATTTTCGACATCTTAGTTGGCACGTTCTACAGAACCTTGGCTTTGTGAATGGCGGGGCTTACCATGTACTATTTTCAAGTCTTTCCACATGCTACATAATTCTTCTACTACCTTGTTTGCAAATTCTCTACTGTTATCACTTTGCAATATAGCTGGAGCACCAAAAGTTGTAATTAAATCCAGTAAAACATACGCAACTTCCTCTGCGCGTTTACGAGTTAAAGGACTCAAATTTTACAAATTTAGTTAAATGGTCTTGGTAAACTAAAATAAACTTATAATTACTATCAGGCTGTGCCTGCAATTTAGTGCTCTGTATGGTCTGGTCTTAATCAGTCCGATCCGGTCCGACCACGGTCGGATTTGGTCCAGTCCTATGAAATTAAATTAAGAAATAGTTTGGTTCGGTCTGGTTCCATAAATTTAAAAATTAATTTGGTCTAGTCTCTATAGAAATATTTTGTGTTACAGTTCGGTTCGGTCGAATAAAATATTCATATTTAATTTCAACTCGGTCCTGGTCCAGATTAAAGACAGATTCCGGTCTCCGGTCCCGGTTCCGCCGTAGGTATACGATTTTATATTTAGAAAGAATTATATACATTACATAATATTATACATTTTATAAAATGTTAAATTTCCGATACATTTTATCTCTCTGTTTTTCCAAGAATAAATAATAATTACAGTCTAGAGGTGAATTTGTGTAACAACAACAAATAATTGAAATAAGGGTACCAGGCCACCAGGGTACCTATAAATATAAAATCGTATTATAATGTTCCGTATAATTGTCAATTCCACGAACTGTATATTATATATCTATAGAATCTTATTTGCTTATAAATATATAAATAATTATTTTACGATTCGAATATTTCATAATATGTAACTTAAAAATTGAATTTCTATATATAAATTGTTTGTATTGTCGAGTTTAAAGTGAGTAAGGTAACTTGTTTGTTTATTTGGTTCATAATACTTCTATAATAGGTAAAATTATATTTATTTAAACAGGTACCTAATAAATTTTTTCAAATTTATTTGAAACATTTTTGTTACAGTTACAAACTTATTAAAATACCTATTTAGTGTTGTGTTATGGACAAGTTGTATGAATAGTTTGACCTAGTTTAACAATGTTGGTTCGCATTATATACTTGGGTACACGATAATATAATGGTTACAATATTGAAATGCAAAGAAATTTCATATTATGACAATATTTTTATGCTATATAAAAAAAATTAACTATATCTTAGTAAAGTTTTGAAATTATAGAAAAAATGTTAATACATATTATAAATAAAAAAAATTTGACATTTTAATGAAATATTAAAAAAAAAAATTGTTTTGGTCCGGTTTGGTCTTTATATCAAATAATATCAGTCCAACTAGGTCTAATATTAAAAAATAAAATTTATTGTGGTCCAGTCCGGTCTGCTCAATATATCAAACAACAGCAAACGATTCGGTTCGATTCATATGGTTAAATCATTATTCAGTCTGGTCTAGTTTTGGTCTAAGCCTTCACTAACTGGTCTGGTTCAGTTCACAGAAACATGGACCGTGCAGAGCACTAGCCCTGCATGACAATTAAGTCTATTTGACATCGTGAATTCATTTCTTTTGATATTATAGGTTTGACTACTAACCCTTTTTTAATTGTACTTTCTTTTTTTTTGGCATGACTCGCACAAGTTCAGATATAACATAATTGCCTCCCTTGTTATATTTTTATACTTATTATTTAACTCATGTTCCATTCTACTATGACCTCCGTGCCCAATTGATAAATGAGTTTCATGGAGAATATTAAAAAGTTCTTCGTTATGCACGTAATATTTAATTTGATTACCTTCATTTATTGAGACAACAAGTCTTTCCACATTACAGACTTTCATTGTATCATACTTCTTAATCAATTTATAATCATTTGGAATTTTCGTTTTTTTCGATTTTAATTCTTTTAAATGTAATATAAGTTCATCATATTTAAGTTAATTTAAATACGTACTGTTAGGTTTTTTAAACTCTAAAATATTATTTAAACGGTTAATAAATGTATTTTCCATTTTAAAAACAACACATATAAAATATACTTCACAATTATAATACAGCACTAAACTGCACACGTAAACGGCAGTAAGTGTACCTACTGTCGGCTATGACAAATATGACTTCATAGCGTCTCAAGATAATAATAATTTCGATTATCCACAAATTCCCGATTATCTACTAATGACATTACTCATTAGTCATTACTGATAAAAGTTATTGTAACCCGTAGGACACAATGCCTAAGATAAATTATAAAATATAATACTTTAAAATAATCACATTGCCCACACCATTTTCAGCATAGTATACAATGACTATTATAGTCTATATGGAAATTGAATATGTATTATTTACTTTGCCCAAATATCTTAGACATTGTATACAATGTCCGGGCATTGTATAACAATGACTGATTTTTCCACCTGGACCGTAACATATATAGGAACTAACGTATTAACATATGTAATTGTTTACATGCTACTCTCGTGTAGAAACTTACTATTCTTTCATTTAAAATACGAGTATGTCCTTATCCTTATACAAGTAAATAATATCTAATAAATTAGTTTTATATTTTATTAATTTGTAATCCATGAGAATAGAGAATCTCTATATATTTTATATTTATATATTCATATCTAATTAGTGTGTGATGTATATTTTGTACTAGATTTTTACTGTATATATTAGGTAATAGGTATACTCCATACTATAATTCTGGTGTACTGGAAATTTTAAAATTTAATTGGTCCACCCTATAATAGGAATTTATACTGATTCATTACTAATTTATTTTTCACCGAGTTAAACAATACAAAAATGATTAATTACTCATAAGTCAATACTCATTCTTCAAATGTTTTGCTTCATACTTCTTTCGAATACTATTACTGATAACTTTTAATGTAATACGAGTTTATTTAGTCTATAAGTATTTATCAAACAAAAACAATATAATATTATATATTTTATCACATCTTATATAAAATAGATTGTAAATTAATTTCATCATGACTTCTGTTATTCTAAACCCACAGAAATATATAATAAACTAGATTGCTAACTCGTGATAATAAGTGAATTTTACTGTCCGCCATTTTTGTGGGAATCATGTGTATTATCAACCACGAATATTTTGAATACTGAACTTATTCTTTATAATGACACGATTAAAGATATGTTATATTTATAATGATCACAGATATATATAATATTCATATCTTGGTGTAATTAATGAATTACAATGATTTATTTAGAGGTTATTGTCTTAATTGTATATGAATGTATAAAAACTATAATATGAAATGGCAAATGTGCTTTTTATTATTCTATGTATATCGTATTCCTTACTTTGTTTTTAATTGAGTTCCTATGTATCTAGGATTAAAATTTAAAATGCCTCAGTCTTGTTGTGTGGTTGGATGTAGAAGTGTAGCTGGTAAAGCCAAAGTGAAGTTTTTTGAGTAGCTTTATTCTTATGTTGTTATTTACTGAACATTCTTAGGTTTTATTCAGTCAATTTTTGTTTAAATAACTGATTATACTTATTCATATTCTGTAGTTTTCCATCTAACAAAGATCTACTGGCCAAATGGGTAGATTTAACAAATGGGTTGATGCTTTATGTAAGGGCAATTTTGTTCCTTCATACCATCGTGTATATGTAGCTTACATTTTACATTGGATAGTTTTAAAAAAACTTCATGATAGATCGCTTCCTCGTAGTGTACCCTGGGTAACGTCAAATGCAACTTTGATGGCAAAAGATCTACCAGCTTTAGTGGCAAACAATCATATTTTGGTTTACTAGCTTTGTAAAAGTAGCAACTATTATTATTTGGCTTTTTCGCAACTTTTGCACTCTTGAACATATTAAATAAAATAGTTGATAGATTGATATACAGGGTGATCTGTTTATTATGCTCACCCCCATTTTTGGTCGTAAAAATGTTATAATTTGGATTTTTTTTTTAAAAATTTTTAAGTTACCATAGCAACTATGTTTTCCACTATTTTTTTTTTTTATGAAATTCTTGGTATGTCCTGTGGTGATACAAACTTTGTTTTGTCAAATGGGAATCCCATATTTGCCATGCGAAATAATATTCAGTTAATTTTTCTGGAATTTTTGGTGTAACGTTATCAAATTTTGGCCCAGTATTTTCGGAGTTATTCAAATTTAAAATTATGTGTATGAAGGTGTTAAATCAATTAGCTATCTGATTAAGCTTTAACATGTAGCTTCAACATTACGCAGATATTAACGCAGGACTTGATAAGTATGTACTTGTGCACCACACTACCATGTATATAAAGGTAATAATCAATATTGATAAATACCGTTCAAAGGTCGGTTTCTCAAATTAGTAGCAAATAGCGCTGACAAATTACATTACGATGTTATGTATTATAGGAATATTTCCGTAATACTTAAATTAAAATAACTCAAAAACTACTCGTTCGAATTTTGATTTTGGTACATCAAAATTAACAGAAAAATTATCCCAATGGTATACCGCAGTGAAAAAAGGATATTCCCATTTGAAAAAAAAAAGTTTGTATCGCCACAGACCATACTAAGGGGGGTATAGAAAAAAAAAAATAGCAGACAACATAGTTTTTGTGGTAATTTGAAGAATAAAAAAAAAAATTCAAATTTTGTCATTTTAACGACCAAAAATGGGGGTGAGCATGATAAACAGATCACTCTGTATATAATAAAAATAAAATTATTTTATTTATTTTATAGAAAATTAAATAATTTTTTGATTAGATGATAACACTATATATAACTGATAAGATTATAATTCCCACAAAGATGGCGGAAATAATAGCTTCATTCATTTCAATGGTAAGCATATCACAGTTAGCAATCTAGTTTATTATATATATCTGTAGTATAACCATTGATTATCAATGGTATAATCAATGGTATAACCTGCAAATATTTAACTCTATACGTTTTATGTTTATTCTATTCGTCACAATCGCATATGAGTTTGTTTTCGTCATTCTACTTGGAGTTTGCAGTTGTTTAAATAAAATTCAGTAGGTATGTGAATTATAAATTAATTATTATTTATTTTTAAATTAATTTTGTTCAAATTTGTATGAAACCACTTTTTTTTTTTTGTTAAAGCAATTAACTACTAAACTGCTGGTAGTCTTTTATATATCAAAAATGTATAAGTGTATTGTTTTATGATATCCAGTCGTACAATTTAACTTGCGCTATAGCTTAGGACTAATGTTATATATGGGCATTTTATACCCCGGAAAAGATTTAAATTGTATAAAAAATATAAATTATATTTATTATAAATTAAAATATGTCAGCATATCATATGCTATATGATACTATTAAAAACTATAGTTATAAATATAATAATTTATTAATTAATTCAAATTAAAGCAAAGCAGAAAATCCATTGGTTGTAGAATTAAATGTTACGTCAAAGCTTGGTTTTAATCTTTCAACGTAATAGGAACCCCACTTAAATCTCAATGATAACATTTTTAAAAAAATTAGAAGCATATAAATCGCATAGTTGAAGAATACTGAATACTTCAGAGTAACTGCAGATTGGATATTAATGAAAATAATTATTCATTTACGGTATTTAATAGGTATAATTATTTTCGTTATTTTACTATCATAAAGATAATAATATTCAATATATAAAACGTAATATAATTGAGAATTTTGAGTAAAGACCCTAGTATAAATTATGAGGAATAAACTATGAGAAATATAAAAACAATTTCCCTTCCTAAATAAATAAAGGGAACCACATTCTGTCATAGTTGTTTCAGCAGAAATCGATTCATGTCTTTTAAAACAGTGAAAACTAATAACGTTCTCATACATAATGGTACAATTGTTTGATTTTGCGTTTCCAATAATAGTGATAATAAATAATAATACAAATGGAATACACTTGCTGACTTAGGGTTAATTTTTCTTATCAACACATGGTTAAAACAACCTTGAGTTTAATGTGTGGGTAGATCTCACAAACAAAACACCGTAAGGCAGTGCTGTCTAAAAGTTTTGCGAGGTCCTGGGCAACATTAGTATCCGAGACTCCCGAGCACATAATATATTGAAAATTTGAAACTATATGTATGATGATATTGATATAGGGGTGGAGAGTAAATGGGTATTCTTGTCTCAGGTGTTTTCATTATGAGGACACTCTAAGATTTGAGAAAAATAAAAGGTGAGATACAATTATACAGTACAAAGGAGTCAGGTGATATAAGTGAATTGTTTTTTTTTTAAATTTGAAATCAATGTACCATTTCTTTTGAAAAAATGATAGTGAATGAGGTGGAACTGATTAGTAAAAAAAAGTTTGGTCGCTTCTTCTGGTCAAAATCATGTACACACAGGCAAAAAGTAAAACAATAAAATTTCAAATTGTCAAATTTTAAAAAAATAATTATGCTTTAGAGTTGTTATTTAAGAATTTATAATTGATATCTTTGAATATATTTTTGGTAGTGTAGACGTGTATAATAGTTAGTTGAGTTGATTCGTTTTTATTATCTTATACAATTTGTTTAGTTCGTTTTTGGAGAAAATCCGAATGGGACTATATGTATATGAAAGCATTTGCTTTTATTTAGGATAGATTATAAATATGAATATGTGATTAATGATTACCAAATATCAACTACAAATATGTGCAATGATTTTGTATCATTGATTTGTTATTCATTCCTGCGTCTTATTTTGTAGTCTGACGTACAACTTTGTGGTATTATGCTTTTAGCCAAATTTATTGAAATATTCTAAATAATGGAAACAAAATGAAGGACAAAAAATCTCATGCTATAAAAGATCCTTTATACGATTGTGCATTGCGCTCTGAAGATTGAATTAGGTATATTATTAAAATTGATAATTTCTCTTGGACACGAATGATATATGGGCGAAATGTATCCCCGTATTCGAAGCATACAATTCGTTGGTACCATCATTGATTATAAATACTATATTATTTATAATCAATGGTTCCATCTATGCATTTATGCATTTAGATGATTTGAAAAGAGCATGTGCTTGTTTTTTTTGCCAAGACAATCAACTTAAGTTTTTTTGAAAACAATCATTGTTGGATGAGGTGACGGATTGGACTGACTCATTGAAAGATTCATAAGTAACAACAGGGGAATAAGGAAGAAAGTAGACTGACCCTATGATACATTTTTTATTTTTGATGGAGGGTTTCACAAAGAGATGTTCGACATTGGTAATAGTGGTGGTTAGCAAAGAGGAAGGTATGTCTTTAAATATGACAATGAGTGTACCACCACCTCTTCTGTGGATACTAGTAGAGGTGCTGCTGTCGCATCAGAAAATATTATAATTTGATAGACCTAGTTCTGAGCCATTAATACTGTTACAGAGTCAAGTTTAAGACAAACAAATAAATACATAATTAAATAGGGCAACATTGCATTTGTGAGTGTTAAGCTTAGTGCGTAGACTTCTACAATTTTGACAGAAGCCTATTTGTATCTGGGTGCAGGTGGAGGCTTATAGTTTTTTGATGGACGTTAATTATTTTACCTTATGAACTATGGCTTACAATCATAAGTCCACTAGCAAAAAAAAATAAATATAATTTCCGGCTGTTAGACACGATTTCATAACTACTTTTTTCAGTTTCAAAGTAAAGTAAAATAAATATTTTAAATACAATTTTGACTGTTATATTACAAAATAAATATTCTCACCCCGTTATTTTTTTTTTAATACCAATTATATTGTTCTCTAAACTGCTTTTGACTTGTATATTTTTTTATTTTTATTTATATTTATATCTAGGAGATTATCATTAATAGGAGCTTAAAGTGTTTCTTTAGTAAGAATTGATAAGAGCTATTGAATGCGTTTAAGAAGACAGGAATACTTTTATATTATTATAAAATATAAATGAATGCAAGTACTTAAAAATAAGCAGAATATTTATTAATGTACTTAAATAACTTTTACTCAGCAGTATTGATTTTTAAAATAATATAATATGCTATATACCGGCATTCTGTTATTGTTTATTCATTATTCAATGAATATATAGAGAAAAATATAATTAAAATCATTTTAAAAATTTGATTTTTATATTTTTTTTAAATTAGATGAAAATATTTTCGCGAAGAAAATTATACTGGATGAGGTAAACATTACATTTTATTAAAATTTTTATTTTTAAGATATTAGTTACTAAATATGTATTTGAATTAATAAGCTATTAGTGTTTGTTTTTATTTTAAAGATCCTTTGCCGATAAGCATTACAATTTACAATTCAATAATTACAATACATTATGAATAATATTTTTTTGATTCCAAATTAATAACTATAACATAAAACTAATATTAACAGTATATTATTAAGAGTGATAATATTAATAGACAAAATTAAAATATTAACTTAAGATAAATAAATAAGAGGCTAATAAAATAATCATCAACGTGACAACATTTGTCATTTAATTCGTTAAAATAAATCTGTAATAATATGGAAATTTATGAAATGATGAGAAAGTTTAATTATGATACAAACTGAGATAATGAATTAGAAATATATTCGGATAAATTTTTTATTATTTTTTTCTTTCTTATTTTCCATCTCATATCGATATTGCACTTGCACTACATCGTCTAAAACAGAAAAATAATAACACATTTATTATATTTTATCAGAATAGTAATTTTCATTGGTCATAGGCTTGTGACGCTAATATAGTTCTGTACTAAAATTAATAATTTACTCACTACTCAGAACTCTTTTATAAATAGGAAATAGTATTTTATTACATATGATAAATACTGCATAGTCATAAAGATTAGAGGTATAGAATATGGAAATACAATACGAAATTTTGTTTGAGATGAATATTTTGTATTATCCCGACATCCCGTTATAATTTATTGTAAATTTTGAACTAAATAAACCGAGTAAATAAATGAGATAAAATTAATACTTGTCTTAAGAGGACGCTACACGCTCATGTATTGTCTCCGTTTTATTAACGTACAACAAAAAATCTGTGTTCAGGAGTTTAAATGCAGTGTTGTCAGTTTTAATATAAGTATAAACTAACCTATTATCAAATATTATAGGAAGAACATTATCTATGTTTATATTTTATACGTCAATTTTACGATGTTTTAATTTTTGAGTGAGTTATGACTTATGAGTACCTATGGGAAAAATTGGAGAAAAAAACTTATTAGTCGCTTAAAAATTAAAATATCATAGAAATACAGATGATGATTTTTCCATGATTTTTGATTATAGGTAACTTTACGCTAATATTAAATTAAATAATCATAATAATTATCATTATTGTCATTAAAAATGTTTTCAAGAACACCAATAACTATGATTAATTTGAATAATTTGATAAATGTATCATAATGTATAATATCTTTTTTTCACTTTTCTATTTAATTTATACTGTGTTTAAATTGTGCGCTCCTTAAATTATACTAAAAAAAAACAACTAGCAATTAAATAAAATATAAACAAAATGCAATATGTATCATTGTAGCCAATTTTATTTTGGTTATAGTTGAAAAAATATGACATCGATTTGTCATTGCCATAGTCATTCAATAATATATTTTACTTTATTTTGAGCATTGTTCACCCTTGTTAACAATTCGATTTATCACAAAAAAAAACTTTCTTGAATTTAAAATAAATCAATTGCCAAAAATACAACTGGAGTCTTAATAATAAAAGTCGAAGGCCTAAGAAATACAAGTAAGATTGAACAGGAAAAATAATGTACAACCAAGATTATAAATATAGTAGAAGCAGGTTTATTAAAATGGTTTTGTATAATGTATAAAATATACAGAGTTATGAATTTATATTGAGGCTGATATAAATGTTTTAGGTTTTGTAATATAATATGTATAGTTTTGAAGTTTATTCATTATGCACACATATTTGAGGATGAAGATAATTCAATTTATGTCCATTTATTTTTAAAATATCATTATTTGTTGAACTATTCTTAGTTATTACATTCACTTATTTAATTCTGGATTCTAAACGGAGTTATGGAATCGGTGTGTTTAATGATGGGTTTTTTTTATTCTGTGAATACACCTTTTTGGGCAGTAAAAATGCTTCGATTTTCTTAAACAGCAACTTTTTTAAAATAAAAGTGAATGTAGACGGTATTTAGGCAAGTCAAAAATCAAACTTTTTCAAAACTTTTCAAAAGCATCGAAAAAAAACCATAAAAAATACATGCTCTAACTCAAAAACCAAAAAATGCAAACACTTAAAATATTCACTAAATGTCTAAATCTTTATATTGGCGTTTTCTGTACATGATTAAGTTTTCAAAGTATTTTGACATTTTTTGATATATTTATAGACAATTTAAATTTTCGATTTTGCTAGATTTTTTTTTTTGAAATATCGATAAAAAAAATTTGGCTGTTTAAAAACTTGAAAATTCAATACATGGTTTATTATAAAATATGCTTTTTGCGACCGAAAAAAAAAAAAAAAAATTGGAAATCATTCTACACAAAATTCTTAAGATTAAGATTGGCATTTACTTTAAGTCATATTTTTTTCAAAATATTATACTGATTTTTAAGCAACTTATAGGGATTTAAAATATTGGATTTTTTTATATTTCTTTTTATAATTTTTGATAAAAAAAATTTAACTGATATAAAATACTTGAAAATTTGATAGCAAATTCCCCAGAAGTAAGAGTGCAATTTTTTTTTATAGGCGTTTGAACAGCGAATATTGACATAATATTTAATATTAAATACAACATAATACCTATATTATGTAATATACCTATTCTGGGCTAATATATCATCTCCGTTCAGAATCGTTATTACGTAGCAAAAAACTAAAAACTTATATTTTTATGTAGAACTATAGTTTTAGTTAAGTTTGTACCGATCGAGTTTTGTCTTATAGTTACTAAGTAAATTTAAACTTAATAAATAACTTGATTCTCAATAAAAAAATAAATGATCCATTTTTATTTTTTTTATTATACTATGTGAATAGTATATACTGTTAAGAAATATTAATTAGTTTCATTCATGATTTAAATATATGTTATAATATTTTTATATAATTAGAATAGTGGGCAGGAAAGTTTCATATTTATCTTAATTGAATTGCTTTTGAAGTTAATTTTCAAGGTAGTATGTACAAATTATATTTTATAATTATATTTATTAAGAGAGAAAATAAGTATAGATTAAATAATAAAAAAATAATTATCATTATTTATAATAATGTATTGCTAGAGGTTTATAAATGAAATTTATTTTTTGTTGGTTGTCATGGTTTGGCAACGATTCATTTTTCATGACAACATGTTTTATTCATGTCATTCATGAGTGATAAGAGAAATCCATTTTCTACTAACACATTTTTCTTTGCTATTTCTTAGAAAATATATAAATAAAAAAGGACATCTACAATCTTTATTTTTATATATTTATACATAGGGTTTATATTTTTATCATTACAAACTAAATACAAATCCAGAGCGTATTAAGTACAAAAATTTAAAATGATTTAATTGGATCTTTGAAGATATTATTGAACTGCAACAGTATAAATGTATAATATTTATAATTTGATCTAATTTACAATAATTTTTCTTGTCTCTCATTTAAAACAAAATATTTAGTTGAATATTCTTTTAAAATTATAATAATTATATGAAAATGTAACAGATGTTTGGTATTTATAAGTATTTACAAATTAAAAAAGGAGAGTAGACAAATAGTTAACTAACGTTTTATTGGGTATCTCGGTCTAATTTCACAATTCTGAACTCCAAATACTTATAAATAATCAAACCAGTGGTTCGATATTTAATATTTACAAATCAAAATTTCCAAAAAATATTTCGCATTGAAATGTGAAATTAATAATGTTATTTGATGTGAAATTTCCACATAATATATTTTTACAGTATGTAGTAATAACTTTTGAATTTAAATTCATATAAACGTACTTTCCAAAATAATAAATTCTCAATATTGTAGTATAATATTATTATATAAAAAATTATTTTGTATTATAATATATATGTCCTGGAATGTGAAATTTGGTTCTATATAGCAAGTATAGTATACACTATACACATAATTTGATCTAGTTTATTTAGGAAATTTTCGTGTTATATTTTTTTGTAGAAATGGTTCGTAATTTTTATTAATGGTTAAAAATGCTTTCATTCTTTATTAACATAATTTTATTTATTAATTTATCTATCTTTATTGTTTGTAGAACAAGCTTAAATTTGATTTTGGAATTGATTCTATAAGAAATGTAATGAATATATATTAAAAATATATTATTAGCATTATAAATATTTTAATAATGCGTGTAGTGTAATGATAACATAGTTTTTCTAAGATTGAGTTCTTACGTAAATTTACACTAAAAGTCTGAAGACTGAAATAGTATTATGAAAGATTTTAAGTTGGATCGGGTTAGGCCTATTGCCGCAGTGGATTCAAAAACTAAATCATTAAACCAACATTATAAACTGTTAAATAAGTCATTAATAATTCATAATGTTCTATAACTTCATAGATATATAGGTATGTGTATGTACATACTACATATACATAGTACATACGTATTTTGAAAATAGAGTTCTGTAATATTCCTTGAGATTATTCTCGTTTTTTCATCCCTTGGAAATAATTTATCATATAGAGATCTGACAACTTGGATGCTTTTTATTATGAATTTTGGAGTATTTTTATTTTATCATAATGGATATTTGTTCATTTTAAATGTTTGGATTATGTGTTTGCTGTTGTTTAGTGTTTCTTTTGTATTTAAAGGTAATACAATTATAAGCTATTAAATATTATATAAGATTGAAATATAAAAGCAATGTGGTTTTGCTCGTTTGTAGTGAAGTAGTGTTGTAATATACAAGAAAAAATATGGTTTTAGTTTGAATAGTGGGCCATAATTAAAAACCTTATACAGTGGTGGGTGGAACGACGATCATTGAGGCAATCATTTATGGCTTTTGTAGAGTTAGAAAAAGCTTTCGACAGTGTCAATTGGAAAATACTTTTGTAACATAATGGACAATGTTGGAATATACATTAAAGATAGACATATCCTATATGCAATATACAAAAATCAAAAAGCGGAAATTACAATTAATTCCACGACAAAGATAGCTATACATAAAGGAGTAATACATGGATGCCCACTGTCACCCTCTTTATTTAATGTTTACGTTGAGCAAGCGATAAGAGATATAAAACAAAAGCTAGAAGAACAAAGCATAGTAATAGTAATAGGAGGTACTTAATTTATCAATGGTACGATGTGCAGATGATATAGTTTTGCTCACTGAATCAGAAAACGATCTACAAACAGCATTTATTGAAATAGATGACATATTTTCAAAATTCAAATTAAATATAAATACGGAAAAAACAAAAACAATGGTATGTAGTAAACAAAATGAATTAAACATTAATATACCCCTAAAAGGAAACAGAACAGAATAAGTAAATCAATTTATATATTTGGGAAGCATAATAAGTAATGATGGAAGATCAAAAAAGGAGAAAAAAATTAGGTCTTAGAACAAGAAAACGATTAATTAAACATATATTCGGAGCACAGCATTGTATGACAGTGAAGCATGGACATTGAACAAAAAAGAGGAAACCACTCTAGAAACTTTAGAAATATGGTGTTGGCGTAAAATGGAGAAAATAAAATGAACGTAAATGAAGACAAATGAAGAAGTACTAGATTTAGTCAAAGAGAAAAAAACATTGCTAAATAATTTAAGATCAAGGCGTTGGAATATGATAGGTCATACGCTTAGACACAACGAAAAACTCCATAGCATCATATTGGAAGGTATGTTTGAAGGGAAATGCGGAAGAGGTAGCCCAGGAACGTCTTATATAAGTCAAGTAATCAAAGATGTAAGAGTTGATTCGAACAAACAACTCAAAGATAAAGCACAAGAATCATAGAGAGAACATTTATTGTAGACCAATCTACGGATTGAATACTAAAAAAAAAAAAGATTACTGGGTCTCACTGAGTGGACGTCCAGAGTTATCTTAGCATAAAAGTATTTTTATAAAATATAATATGTCTATAAACATAGTATAAAAATAAGAAAAATAAGAAAATTTAAAAATAACAGAATTAAGTACATAATAATGATAAGAAATCGAACTCTCTCCGGCAGCTGGTTTTATTAGGCCAGTATAAAGAAATGTTATTCGCTGCATATCTTGGGTTAACTATGGTACTTAGGGGACAGTTATGTCGGCAATAATTTTTATATACTATTTCTTTATATCAAGGACATTATTGAAATCTTTCAATCATTTTTTTGTTGGATATTGAATAATATGTGTTATAAATGTATACCATTTTGTTGATCTTTGTTTAGCACGTTTGTGTAGTAAAAATATGTATATATTATGTTGAATAATATGAAATAACACAATAAAATAAGGTGTGTTATTTAAGTTATTTTACCTCTTGTATTGAGTATAATTATTATTAACTGGGAAATGTAAAAAGGAAATAATAAATAAATTAACATAATATTTAAAAAAGCTGTTAACTTTTTGATGAAATTACATAAAAATATGAAATACACATAAAAGTTATTAATAGATTAATAAATAAACAAGTTAAACGGTGGTATTTTATTATTAATTTTCACTTGCATGAAACGTATGTTACTATTTAATTTTTGTACACCATATACAACTTTTTTAAAAATTCGTTAAGTATGATTAAATGCATTCCATTGGCAAAATTCCACATTGTGATTTATAAAATATTTTCTAAGCCCAAATTTATTGATGTTTTACTGTTAGGAATAAATTAATAATAAATAAATACATTATAAAAGTCTGAGGAACGGATTTTAATGTTTTATGATTTCCAAAACTTAATCTGATTATTTTTCAAGTAGGGAGTGTTACGAATTACTATCAAAACGGACCAAAATTTGATGGATTCATATTATATACAATAATACTTCCTTATAATAGAATCATTCATGAACAACCGATTTTTTTTTATTGTAATCCCAAAATTAAATTTATGTAGGTATGCATAGTTCCAAATTCAAACTTATTTTTACGAGGTTAACCTAGAATTCTATTGTAAATAAACGTTTTACCATTGCCCATTGGTTATAAATACTAATCAATGATTATACATAAATATATTTTATTAAATTTTTTTCTGACTTTAAATAATAGTTGGCCGTTTTTTTTTTTGTATAGTTCCAGGACATTGTTAGATAAGAGTGCGGGTGAATTCCACGCTGCAGATGGGACAACTGAAGAAATATCAACCGCGAAAGCTGCGGGTCACCGAACGGATAGAAACGATGATGAAGATGACATTGGTGATAAGTGCGTGTTTAAAAACTAATTTTGAAATTTTATATGTAGGTATACAAGTAAAATATTGTGATTTGATGATTGATTTATGAGTGTACTCCTACAGCTGTAAGCAGGAACTAGTTTGTTCATTTGGGAAATAATTAGAACTTATAATAGGTGCGTTTAATGACTGTTTTGAGTATTATAAGGTTGACTAAATTCAATTTCGCGCCTACGCCTTTTAATTTATTAAGTTATTCAATTAAAGTATTTTATACGAACGTTCATTTAATTTCAATATAATCCGAAGAGAACAATAGGGGTGAACATGCATTGTTGTTGATGGTTTGGTAGACATTCAATTTTATCATGAAGTATATAATATGTTGTGGTGAAAAACGATAGTTGGTAAATTACGTCTTTTACTAAAATTATTCAATTATGTAGGTAAATTTTGTAAAAAAATAACATTTTAAAATTTTAAATAATTTACTTTCACCGGTTAATGACGTCATTTACTAGGACTGCTGGTATATGATAATAAATCTCATATTCTTAACTATAATAAACAAGATAATAATCATAATTATTGTATTACTAGCTGAATTACCCGGCTTCGCACGTAACAGTTTTGGCCGGACATAGTTTTTTATAGAATATATAAACATTTTAGCCTTAATTTTCTTCTGAAAACTTCAATGAACCATAATAATCGCGAACAACGTCCATTGGCTCAATGCGAACACTAGTATTAGGTACGATAGTTGCTGTTTTACTTATAATTCACGTAAAATAAAGAGAATGAATATGTCGTTGCACATCTCTGCTAAAAATACATTCGCATTATAATAATATTAGTTTCAGTAGAATAGAATAAAACGGGCCGAAGCCCAATAGTACAGATAGAATAGTTTGAGTACAAATACAATAGAAATGCAATAAATATCGTATAGGTATATAAAGTTTACGAAAATCTAAAAAGGAATAATAGTATTAAAAATGATAGGCAAACCTAGCATTACGTAAACACATTGTTCATGTGAGCATTTAATATCTCCCTTAAGGAAGAGAAGAAAAAAATCAACTCTCGACGAAAGTTTATTGCATAGAGCCATACCCCTAGGAATAGGTGAGTTTTTAAATAGTTTGTGCTATATACAGGGATATAAAACAATGACGTGGTCACGTAGAACGGTAATTGTAAACTGGAATAGTAAAGGGGGATACAATTTAATAGATCAGGATCATCGGTGATACCATTAATTAACTTATAAATAAAGGATAAATCTGTTATTTCACGTCTGGTGGATATGGCTGGAATGTTAAGTAAAGACCTGATTTGTATATAATCATGATTATCAAATTAAATTTAAAGGCTAGGAATTTTAAAAACCTATTCCGAACGCGTTCAATGAAATCAATATCAGTTTTAGTTTATGGATTTCAGATAGGAGCTACGTAGTATTCGAGAATAGATCTGACTAACGTACTATACAGGAAGTTGAATAATCTAAGGTCTTTAAATTCAGACGAATGGCGCTTAATAAATCCTGGAACTTTCAACGACTTTTTCACCACACGCTTAATATATGATCACGGAAATTTAAATTATTTAGATTATATCATATTATAGAGGTCGATCCGAAACGATATTATAATATATTGCTTGGACCCTTGCAGTGGCGTACTTGTGGGGGGCGAAGGTGGCATTCGCCCCCTCACCATGGACCGTATAATATTTGTGCTTTGTTATTAGTAAGTTGTTTTAGTGTTTTTAAAAGACATGAATTTATGAAGTAGTCAGTTATTACTTATTAGCACTAAACACATGACTACGCTAAAAAATGGGCTTATGCGGGCTTGCATTATTACATATTTACCAGGAAATCAGTATACCAGTTGATGATATCATTGAAAGATAGTCTAATATGAAAAACCGGAAATTCGACTTTGTATTATAAACATGCATTATACTATACTCAAATAAATAAAATCTCTCGTTTTGTGTACTACAATTATATTTTAAAATTATTAAATAGCCCGATTCATGTATCTATTAATAAACTTATCGTAGCTGCGACGCTGCTTTTTTAAAGTAATTTTCTATACTACGAGTGGGTGAAAATATATTTCGCCTCCCCCCCCGTAAAAAAGGCCCAGGTACGCCACTGGACCCTTGCAAATTTCCCCTTGCATACGTGCCTGACCTTCGAATTAAACGTGCGTTGCGACACGTCGTGTTTCAGTGACCTACAGGTGTTGACTGTTTACATGACATCCGACAACGATGTCAGCGAGTCCGTGTCGTCGTCGGGCAGCGGTTGCCCAAGTCCGGTGCCGGCGGCCGTAACGCGACGTACGACCGTGGCCGTGACCGCCAAGGGCATACTGGTGCACAACAATAACAAGAAGCCGACAAATACGAACCACGTGAGCTTCGTCGCCCACAACCCGTTGTCGACTGCGTCTGCTTCCTCGTCCTCGTCGACATTGTCACCGCCGTTACCGCCGGCCAAACGGTCCAAGAACAAACAGCAGCGGTCCGACGGCAATGACCAGGTGCCTTACTACGCTCGAACCGGCAGACGGCTAACGGGGTTCGGGGTCAAGAGTTATCTGCACGAGTTCTACGACGATCCCGAGGGCCGTGCGTCGTTTCAGGTTCGTACCAACACTTCGAATAATTACGTCCGTGTGTGGGGAAAACTGCAGTAAAGTGATACACTTTTGGCGGCATCTTATGTAGCAGTGGTGCGCAACCTCTTTTGATCCACGACCCCAAAAATTATTTATTTTGATAATACGACCCCCCCCCTTCCTACCAAAATTATGTAAGTGTATAAATATATTTTTACTTAATAGTCTTAATGTATATACAAACATTAATTAACAAAATTAGAGTTTTATGAATTTAATAAACAACCCATATACTGCGTGCTTCAATAGAACTTGTTATCGCAACATTAACATACATGACATAATATTACGATAAACACAACCATCGGCGGTAAAAAATAATTTTACTCTATATAATACCATAAAATAATATTCACAGTATATAACTTTTTAACTGTATGTACAATTATTGGTGACCCCCCCCCCAGGTTGCGCACTACTGCCTTATAGCGATCCTCATCCTAACCTCTCCTCCTGTGTACATATTTGAAGAATCATTTTAACCACTGTCAGGGGCGAACGCAGGGGGCTTAAAGGTTTAACCCTCCCCCCGAAATAGCAGGTACAAAAAATAAATTATCTGACCTACAAATGTATTACTTATAACAATGCTAAAAAATTAAAATAAATTATTAGTTATTAAAAAGTTTCCCTTCTCCCGCGGTTTGTAAATTAACTTTTACAGTAAAATTACCATTAAAATGTATGATAATCCAGTTTCGAAGTGAGTATGACAGTACCTATGATATAACTTTAGCGATTAAATGGATTGATGCTATTAAACTTATACAGAGACGTGGAAGTGACTTGCGAAGAGGTCATTGATATAATGACAAAAAAACCGAGACGTATAGATCTTGTTTTATAATGTAAATTGAATTGATTAATTGTAATAATTAGATACCTAGTTAATCTATAATATGTAACGTGTATATGAGTATATGACATATGTATGAACTATGAAGTATAAGTGCCCAAAATAAATAGTGAAAGTGTAATACAGTATGAATAATATGATATTTATGAATATCTACTTTACATTTTTTCGACCCCCCCCCCTCCCCCGATATTTTTTCCTGCGTTCACCCCTGACCGCTGTCGACTGTGATGAGTACCCAGGGTCTTGTGGCTCGCGCAAGCGTTCACCTACAACCGTACACCGTATATTAGCTCTGTGGGCTATTCACGAGGTACGGAGGTTCGTGACCCAACAACTGCCGAAGCGGCCACGGGTCGTCTAAGGACCACCAGCATCGGGGCACCGTCACGCTCTGCGAGACCGGACCCGTACCATGACCGCGGGTTTTCATGCATCCTGCCGGTCGGTCGCCTTGGTCAGACCGAGGTCTATTCTATCTCTGATCGGTTTTGGTTACCGTCAACCTTCGGCGTTTAACCCCACCGAT
Organism: Chaitophorus viminalis; assembly: GCA_025469195.1. Lineage (NCBI taxonomy): Eukaryota > Metazoa > Arthropoda > Insecta > Hemiptera > Aphididae > Chaitophorus > Chaitophorus viminalis. The sequence continues at coordinate 60,585 of JAIPRK010000069.1, forward strand.
AAGGGAGCCTCCGGGAGATTCGCCACCGCCAGAACCGCGCCGCGTCCACAGGCATCCCGCCGTCACCAGAGACTATCGCCTGGACTAGCGTTTGTCCTTTAACCACGTAGTCGCTTGCGCGACCAGCCACCACCAAGCCGAAACCTTACGGCGCACAGTGGGATGAAACCGATGGTAGCTGGCCAAAACGCTGGTCCCACTTTTAAATCCTTGAAATCCCTACTTTTTGTTATTAATTATTTTATATTGGAACATTTTACGGGTAAATTTAAAATTTGAGAACAATTAGTTGATTATCAACTGAGATAGAGAGGTTTGATTAGAAATATTTACCTTTTTATTAAATAATTCCAAATTGTACGCTAAAAAATGTAAACTAATTTTTTTTTAGTCATAAAACATAAATTAATTTTTTTTTTTTCAAAATTCACACTTTATATAATGGTTTACATAGAATTATAACAAAAAAATTTTCCACCACCCTTATTTATGGTAAAAATTCGATGTTTAACAAAATAAATACACACATTTTCCATAATTTTCTATTTTGAAAAGGTAGTAGTAGAAAGTACGCAACGTTACGCAATTTTTATTAGTTACATGTTGTAGTTCACGTTATCAAGAATAATAAGAAAAAAACAATTTTGCGACACACCAATCTAAACATGTACATGTATTATTTTACTCGTTTAGTATATACGAATAGTGTAGTATACCATATATATATACATTTTTACTCGCAGTCTATATTATTGTAAAAATCTGTACAATATCGGGTTCATATTAGCTTTTAGCTTAATTTTTATGCTGTAACTGCAATAAGATATAATTTATTAATTGATATAAAGATAAGGAACAATAAAATATAATATTAGAGTATCTATAGTGTATAATTGATTCGATTTATGATTTTCAAAGATTCCTTCCTATTGTTCATCCGCCTTATACATGTTCACACTGTTTTAGATTTGTGTTTATTTTTGTTTATAAAACTACATTTCAACAACTTTTTAAAAATGAACGAACAATTATTTGATAAATCATAGGTATATACTTAATATTTGTAATGATTAACTTATAATTTATAAATTAAATCAAATTATAATAAATTGTATACGCTCAATGTTATACATCTTACAAACTAATACTTCGGTACACTCTACTTACACTTATATCATAAATTTATTTTTCGTTAAAATTTAAAACATTAGTTATATACAAGTTTTATTTTTTTTAGTTAATACGATACCTGGGGAAGAAAATAAAATAATTTTTAATCAGGATCTAGTTGAAATTATTCGTCAAAACAAATGTATGCAATCAGTTACTAGCATTTATTCTAAAAACGCATTGTTTAAATTTTTACAACAGTTAAATGGTTTAAACTGGTCTGAACAATATATTGAAACTATAAATAAATGCATTTCAAAATTCTGTTTAATTTTTTCAAGAAAATGAGCAAAAATATCTAGAAATTTTAAAAGATTCACAAAATGTAATATTGAATGGCTCAATACTCAATTCAAAATGCCTCTTAATCAAATACATTATTCATTGCTTACTGGTCGACCAAGTGTTCCCTATGAATTATCTTCTCATAGAACAAAAAGGCAAAAAATTAAAACCTTTTTAACTCGTTCTGATATGAATACGCCGCAAATTGTATGTGTTGTCAAAAAAAAATTGTATATGTCTGGACAAAGATGTGCTGCTGAATTATTCGAAGAAATGCAATCAACTCCAAATAGAGCTAGAAAAATTAAAACATCTTTTAATTATTCAAAATATCCAATTTCCTATATGGCAGATGAAGCTTTGGCATTTATTATCGACAACAAGCTTACTAAATAACAATATATAAATTATAAATAAATTACAAAATAGAAAATTATGGAAAATGTGTGTATTTATTTTGTTAAATATCGAATTTTTACCATAAATAAGGGTGGTGGAAAATTTTTTTGTTATAATTCTATGTAAACCATTATATAAAGTGTGAATTTTGAAAAAAAAAAATTAATTTATGTTTTATGACTAAAAAAAATTAGTTTACATTTTTAGCGTACAATTTGGAATTATTCAATAAAAAGGTAAATATTTCTAATCAAACCTCTCTATCTCAGTTGATAATCAACTAATTGTTCTCAAATTTTAAATTTACCTGTAAAATGTTCCAATATAAAATAATTAATAATAAAAAGTAGGAATTTCAAGGATTTAAAAGTGGGACTTTTGGCCAGCTACTATGGGTTTCATCCCACTGTGCGGCGGATCCTTGGACAGGTGCATCTCCAGATAGGGCCCCCACCGACCGTGGTACCGTCCTTTCCTTCGTTAGGTCGAAACATCATCGGTAGGATGCTGGACTTCAGGCGTCGTCGTCGTACCACTTTTGCGGTCTCAGCCGTCGGTCTACCTCGATGATTTGATGGCATGTATCAGGTTCGTGATGGATCTCTCTCCGGACGCTCGTCCGAGGTGTAGTAGGTCACGACCCCCAGTTATTACATCTTAAGTACGGGATTACTGGTCAGCCCGACCTCGCCTTCCAAAGTCATCCCGAAGGTTCGGTCCGTTCTTCTCGAAGTCACGGCTACAACTACTAACTTCGCCTTCCAAAGGAATCTCGAAGGATCCGCCCGCTCTTCACGAAGTCGCGGCTAGAACTCTTTACACACGCGCCCGAGGCATATATTTTAACTTTAAATATCGACCAAATAAAATGAATCTAGAATTAAATTTTATAATGCGAAATTCGTATTAAATGTTTATACCAGAACCGTTTTTTTATTCCTTAAAAATTTCATTGAGTTTATCTTTAGTTTTCCATTTTCGAGTACCTATTCACCCTTTGGGGCTACAAGTGAAAAACTTCGGGTTGTACATTGTCGTATTATGGCAGTCTCCATATTGCCATAGGTCAGCGTTTCTTAAACTTTTTTATGTATAGAATATTTTTTAATGTTCACTTCTATCGTGGAACCCCTACTTTTTTTATTCATGTTAAAATGAAAATAACAAAAATAATAAATTCATACAATGATAATGTGTGTACCGACAAATAAGGAATAGATTATAGAAGTAGGTATAGATTATATTGTATATATTATTATTTAATCTTAATATACAAACGTATTCCCCCCCTCTAGCCGCTACTAATTTTAAGTTAGAGATTTTAATGTGATTATCTTGAAAATGTTGAAAAAAAGTATTTAAGTTTCGTGGAACCCTGAAGTGATCTCCGCGGAATCCTTGCAGGGTTCCACGGAACACAGTTTAAGAAACGCTGGCATAGGTTAATTGTTATATTATAACGAAGCGCTTACATGACTCGCTTTCGTGTCGGAACAATAATATTAACGATGATATGATGTCTAATCCAACGGTTATTTGGGTTCGTGTTGCACGCAGAATGACAACGACGACGGCGACGACGACGACGATTTCAAATACTGCGTGGAACCGGAGATCCGCTGGCGCAGACATTGCAGTGGCGTGTACGTTGTGCTGGGGTTCGCTATCATGACGGTGGGAGCAGTGGCGATGGCTGTGGGCCACTTGGTACCGGCTAAAGAGTCCATGGTCGATCGGTCGGCCAACTTGGTGGTGATCGACCGATGGGCAGTGGCGTTCAACGAGCACCTGGCCTCGTGCCGTTTCGTCGGTTCCATGTTGTTCGCCGTCGGCGTGGTGTTCACCGTCGTCCGGTTCTGGATGTCCGTGATAAGGACCGGCACCGGCGGTGGCAGTGGCGACCAGGCGCTGTTCGAGGCGAAAAAACTCGCCGCCGACGAGAAACGGCGGCCGTCGTCGTCCGCTGAGATGTGTCAGCAGCTGCGAACGGTGCAAACCAACTCCGTCCGAATACCCATCACGGGGTCCGTGGAGAACGTTCAGCCCGACCCGCAGGCCATAAGCTTGCAGTTCAGCAGTTAGAGGGAAGAAAACCACACGAGTTGTTATGTTACACTATACGAACTACGGTGATAGTATTATTATCGTCGCATCGAGTAACCACATAATATTTTCTAATCGATATATTAATAATATTGTTATCTGTAATACGTTTTTTGTAATTTATTTTAAGTTTTCCGAGGCGCCTGTTGTGTACCGTACGCCGCCGTACTGTAGAATATGTCCCCTGTCCTTCGATCCGAACGCTAAACGCTCGGCTTCGTGCATCGTACATGTAAACTATTTGCAATTTACTCCGGATCGGATAGTTTGAATTTTTAACCATTATCCGTTTGGGCCAAGACTTGAAAAAAAGTATGGAAAATATTTCGAAATAAAAAGAGCGTTCGGTTAAGTAAAAATATGCCACAAGCAATATTGTAAGCCAATGTCGAAAATGAATTAAAAAACAAAAAAATGACCATAAACATCCTTCCAAATGTTGACCCGAAAACGTACTGCAAAAATCGAAGATTTGCTGTGATAACGTTTATAGGTACATTACACTAATATAATATTAGGGCATTTAATTGGAATTTTTTTCTAAATACTGAATCACGAGATAAGAGAAACCATTATATAATTATTTTATTAACACAACAAAAAATTGATTCCACTTTTTTATTCTTTTTCACCGATTACAATATTATAATATGTTAGCTCTGTTTTGAAATTATTAATGCGTTTTTAATACATAATCATGTGTGTGAAAAACGAAGATATTTTTTGTCAGTTGAATTTATAACGATACCGATTATACATTTATAATTTATGTTCGTATATAATAATTTGTGGGCTTATCATATTTTTTCAAATAAATAAATCTTGTACTTAATACAATATTTTTTACAGAAATAAATAAATAAATAAGAAATAGAAAAATTATACTTAAACGAATGAGCTTAAGACATCTACAATCTTCGTGATAGGGATTCGCAGTGGTCTCATATGAATACAAGGTTGTACAGTTGTAAGTTATGCTAGGAACTATATTACTTACCTACGATATTACTGATATCGATTATTTTTATTTTTGACATCCGCGATCCGTGGCGTTTATGGAAAATATTTTTAAGGGTGATGATTTATAATTTTTATGTCATTTTACAATTTTAAATATTTAGATGGGCAAGCCCAAGTAACAAATAACAAGTACAAACAATAGAAACACGTTAATATACATACTATTATACGCATATTACTACCATGGACAGAATACAAACTACCTAAGTATGTCTGATATAGAAATACAATTTATTTTGAAAATTAAAATAAAAAAAAAACCATTGACTATAAGTATAAATAACTATGTATAAAACTTGAATCGATACGTTATAATAAAAGTAAATAACCAAATACTGTGTTTTTGTAAGGCATTGTTTTGATATTTTTTTATCACTGTCATTTCTCTACGGTTAATGTTTTTAAAACTGTAAAGCTATATTGCAAGCATTTTTTCAACAACATAATTTACCGAATTAAATTATCAAAAGTAGTATTTAATTTTTTGAAAGATAAAAAACAATAAAATCTATTCGTAACTATGACTATATCCGTCTATAGCTAATTCCTCGGTCCTTTTCACAGTAAAAGTTACTGATTATCGTAGCAGAAACGTCAAGTTTAAATAAAAATAACATGTATTCTATACTTTTATCTGTGTGATCCCCAGTCCACTAATAACCAATACAATTATAGTTTAGAACCTAATTATACATACATTTAAATAATATATAATATATAATAATAGATAATATCATATATATTAATATAACCTACCTAAGTAAAGTATAGTTTAAATAGCTTATCATACTATAATTTTACATAAAAGTAAATCATTTGTTAAGTTTATTTTATTGATAATCACGATTTAAATAAATGTCTTTTGTAATGTAATTTGAATATATTAATAATTTGATTAAAGGTGGTGGTTTTTGATTTACGAAAAATGTGTTTTGTTCGACAACAAATGAGTTATTGAAACAAAAACCATTTAATTTGAAATAATATTTTTGTAAATAATGATCCAAGTAATGAGAACAAAAAATTTTGGCTATTTTATAAGAAAGTAAATATAAATAAATAATTAAATATAATATTTAAATATATATAAATAAATAATAGAAATGAAATTTGAAATTTGTAAGTGGTTTAAATTTCGGAATAAAGTAGTTTCTAAATTATTAATCCCTCCTATAATTACTTGCTTTTTGTTGGATACAAATTTTAATTCGGAGTTCACTTACACCACTTAGAAATTTCATATTTTAAATCATATTCAAAAAAAATTACAACATAAAAACAATGAATAATGGCAAAGGATTAAAGATAAATTTAAAATTTTAGTAAAACCAAATACACAAAAATTAAAACTAAAAATCTAAATTCCTTTCAACCATGAGTTAAATTTGAGAATTTAGCTTCCATCATTTGCAATAAAGCATAAGACAATTTACTAAATAAAGATAACAAAACCATTTAACACTCAATTAATTAAAAAACAATTAATACAATGTGAATTTGTTATAAATTATATGCATTTACTAAATAAAAATCAAAGAAGATTTAACTTAATAAATAACACAAATAAAAACTACAAAAATAATCTGAGTAAAATAATATAATATACATTTACGAGTGTTAAACATTTAAAAATATTTGTTTTACTTTCTTGAGTCTTGACTGTTACTCAATAAAAAATATCATATGAATATTGTTATTAAATCTTATTAAAATATAAATTATTATCAATATGTAAACTTTTTTAACATTAATAAAAATGATTTTATCAACACATACATATACATTATACAATTACATATACATTATATAAAAAATAAACCATAACCTATAATCATACATACAATTATGATGGTATTATATCGATTTTTTTATTTTGCTTCAACTCAAAAACAAAAATTGAAAATATGTATTTGACATTTTCACCAAATATTTATATTAATTTCATCTATACTCATACACGGTTAAGTTTTCGAAGTATTTTAAATTATTTTGAGCTATTTATGAACTATTGAAATTTATCATTTTTCTAAGCTTTATTTTTTTTTTGAAATATCAATTGAAAAAATTTGACTGCTCAAAACATCTTGAAAATTTAATACAATGTTTTTTACAAAATGTCTTTATTGTTATTAAAAAATCGATATTCGTAAGTCACAATTTTTTTGTAAAAGCGCCTTAAGTTCAAATTTTTACAAAATATGTCAAAATCGCGATAATTTGCATGTTATTTTGTAATTTAAAATTTATGACATTTTTGGTATTTGTATTTAAAGCTAAAATCTTATTTTTATTAAATCATATTCTCAGATTTTCACTGATAGCTTAGATATTAGGCTGGAGGATGCGTTGGCAATTATTTTGAAAGCAAATAACTATAGGTAATGGTCAAAATCAAAAGGTCTTAAAAATGTTCATTGTATTTGTGATCCATTTAAAGATTCAACGGGAAAAGTTAAAAAAAATGTTTAGTAAACTTTTCGTATAAAGGATAAAAAACTATTTTTAACTATTTAACTATTTTTCCAAAAATCTTATAATTTTTGTTGTAGATTATGAACCAAATACTTTCTAATTATATTTATAAATGAGTGAATAGATCATTAGAAGAAATATAATATATATATTATAATATAGATAAGTAGACGATGCTAATATATAGTATTAAATTTGGCTACGGAATATACAATATATATATATATATATTGGAAACATAAATGCATTAAAATATACTATTTTTTAAACAAACTCTGTATTGTAATTATAAACTACATTATGTAATATATAATGTATGGACATTTAAAGTTTACAGCTATAAATTAACAATGTTATATATATAAGTGTATATGTAATATAAACTATTTCAGGAAATTTTGTTTCATAAAAATCAAAGTTGTAGTATGTAAAAATAATTTTTTGTTTTTGTTGTTAGTTCTTAATATTTCATTATTCATTTTTCAATTTTCGATCTGATAAAGTTTTTTAGGTGAAACCGGACCGAACTGAAATAATTATTCTGACTATAATCTATTTAAATCATTTTTAACATAAATATAACTATAATAATTATACTACTGTGATTCGGTAATTATCAAATCCACGGTGTACCGGAATTTCCCAATATCGAGAACGTCGGATATCATTTTTTAACAAATTCTGGTAATTACCATAATTAATTTACAGAAAATATGTTACACCCTTATTATAGATTAATTAAATCTTAAGATTTTACAATAGCTTAATTAATATAAATGACAGAGGGATAAAAAGAGATATTAATACTTCTTAAATAACTTACATTTTTAGTTTACCATCACGTTGAGCATACATTTTATAGTAGCTTATTATAAATGTTGTGTATTTATTGCCGACTGGGTGATCTAACATAATAATATTGGAAACAGTTTTTATATAAACCTACTGGCTACTATTCAAACAATTTGAACAATCTCATAAAAAATTATTTGCAGCCATGTTAAAATGCTCAATATTGAATGTAATAGAAACGTCAAATAATATTTGATAATAGATTGTGCAAGTACCATTTATAATGATAAAAACATTATTTTGAAACTAAACTGATTTTTAAATTAAAACTCTAAAAACATTACGGGATATGAGCTATAAATCCTAAAATTAATACGAATCTTATTGATTTACTGACCTATTAATAAATAGATATTGTTGAGTGCTATTTAATCAAAACATCGGATGATATATGCACTAAAATAAAACTATATGTCACAATATATTATATTATGGCATATATAATAAAATGCTGTTAAGTAATATTTTATTGTACTACGCAATTACAATCAATAAGTGTATCGTGTATGTACTCAATTATTGTATTTTATTTTATGATTAAATATAAAATATTTTATACATTGTATTTTCTGGATATTATAGGTATTCATATTATATAGATACATACTAATATATGTTAAACCTGATAAATGTTTATTGTAATTAAATTTAAGACTACAAAGTATTATTTGGAGTGATTTATTTATTATTATACACAAGTGATTAGTTTTTACCCTAAGAAATACCTAAATCATTATCATTATATTATTTTATACTCCTATATTTAGGTTAACCATGTAAATAAAGTATAATCTATAAGCTACGTATAAACTTAAAGGAACGAATACAAAATAGTAAATACAATAATCATTATCAAAGTACCTAAATACGATATAAAATTCATAAGAAATAATTCCATTATTATTTTTTGAGAATACATAATCAAATTGGAAAATCTACTAATATAAGGTAAAAATAATTATAAGTATAATTGTATGAAAGTATAAAGTATACTAATAAATATTTAGAGCTATAGTATATTTTGATATTAACAATTTAATTAATTTATACCATCAATGATCAAAACAACCAAGCCCGGATTAATATATTTTGAGGCCTCATTATGGAAAAGTACCGGAAGGGCCTCGCTCTGCTGTACAGTAGGAGGTGTAGTAGACCTCGTTCGTAGGATAGGTCATTAGCCATTACAATGAATTTGTTAAATTTGAATTTAATACTAGGTACATTGTATACGAATAACGATTCTAAACGGAGATTATATGTTGGTCTAGAGTAGGTATATTATAATATAGTATGTTATATTTGAATTGAAATATAATGTCAATATTTGCTTTTCAAACGCTTATAAAAGATTTGAATAATTGTTATATGACAATAAGAAAAACTTCTGTAGAACCTTTCATTAAATTTTCAAGTATATTGTACCAGCCAAATTTTTTTTATCAACGCTAATAACAAAAAATTATAAAAAAATCAAATATTTAAAATGCCTATAAGTTGCTTAAAAGTCAATAAAATATTTTGAAAAAAATTTTCCTTGGCAAGGAAATGCCAATCTTAACAAATGGTAAAAATTTCAAGTTTCTGCAATTTATACTTTTTGAATTATTACAAATATTTAAAATCGTTTGAGAATAAATCGTTATTTTATGCAAATTTGTAAGAATTTAAATTTCAAACGGTTATAAATTTTTTTCTTAAAGTCCAATAGAAATTGTTTTATAGTTTTTTTAAGAGTATCTTATGGATAACCTTCTGTCAAAATTTTGAACCCTAAGTATTAACAGAAAATATTTATGAATTTTTAAATACAAAATAACTTGCAAATTATCGCGATTTTAACATATTTTATACAAATTTTAACTTTATGGGCTTTTAAAAAGATTTGTGTGAAACTATTACCAATTTTTTTTAATTGCAGTAAGTATAACTTATAATGAACCTTGTATTAAATTGTTAAGAGTTTTTAAACAGCCAAATTTTTTTTATAAGTATTTAAAAAAAAAAAAATTAGAAAAATTTAAAATTTAAATTGTCTATAAATAAGTTGAAAATTTTTAAAATACTTCGAAAACTTTACCATCTATAGAAAACATTAATTTAAACATTTGGTGAAAATTTTTAGTTTTTGCGGTTTTTAATTTTTGAGTTAGAGTATTTTAAACAGTTGTATTTTTTCAAAACGTGGTTTTGTATAAAATTTCCCGTTTTTTCGTAAAGTTTTTATGGTTTTTTTCCGATGCTTTTGAAATATATTGAAAAAGTTTGATTATTGACTTGCCCAAATACCATCTAAATTCACTCTCTTTTTTAGTTCTAAGTTGCTGTTTAATCAAATCAAAGCATTTTTACTGGCTCAAAACGTGATGACAGACACAAAAAGAAATAAACAAAAACACATTGTAAAACCAATAGATTCCATCACTCCGTTCAGAATCTAAAATTATGTTAGTATTTATATTATTTTATTTTATAGTTTATTTTATAAATATATGATTATTTTCAGGAGCCAATATCATAAGTGCAGTTATTTTTTTAGATTCTAAACAGAGTGATTATATATTAGTTGTACAATGATGTGTGTTTTTTTTATTATTTAATTGATCATTCTTATTCAATGATTATGTAATAATTTAAAATTATAATAAGTATTCAATCTAATAGTTAAAAATGTACTCAAGTGTACTATATCGAATTAATTGTGTTCAATGTAGGTATAATTTCGTTTGTGAAATTATATTGCTTATGACTAAATGATAATCAATTAGAAGTCGTTCGGTATTCCTTACATTTCCATTTTTTAAATTAATTATCGAGATATAATGACGATTTTTACATTTTTAACGGAGTGATGAATATATTGATTTTATAATGTCAATAATGTCTGTGTGTTTTAGATTCTAAACTGAATAATGTTTGATTTTTTTTTTGTTTGTATCAGTCATCATGTTTTGGAGCAGTAAAAATGCTTCAATTTACTTAGATAGCAACTGCCCTAATTGAAAAGTGAATCTAATTGGTATTTGAGCAAGTCAAAAATCAATTTCATTCGATACTTTTCTAAAGCATTGAAAAAAACCATAAAAAAATTACGAAAAAACTGGACATTTTTACGCTAAACCACGTTTTGACAAAACACAATTATTTAAAATGCTCTAACTCAAAAACCAAAAACAGTAAATAATTGAAATTTTCATCAAATGTTTATATTGATGTTTCCTATATATAGTTAATTTTTCAAAAAATTTGATATTTTTTGATCAATTTAACAAGGTTTATTATAATTTATACTTATCGCAAATAAAAAAAAAATTGGAAATTGTTTCACTCAAATTTATTTTATAACTTAATAAAGTTCAAATTTATATAAAATATGTTAAAAACACGATAATTTGCAAGTTGTTTTGTAATTGAAAATTCATAACATTTTTTCTATTTATACTTTAGGTTCAAAATTTAACACTAGGTTATCTATAAGTTACTCTTCAAAAAACAATAAAAAAATGTCTACCGGACCTTAGGAAAAAAATTTTATGACCGTTTGAAATTTAAATTTTTACGAAATTGCATAAAAACGATTTATTCTCAAACGATTTTAAATATTTGTTATAATTCATAAAGTAGAAGTCACTAAAACTCGAAATTATTACTAATATACCTGTTTTGCCTGACACTAAATCCGTCACTGATTCGCACAGTTATTTTTTATAATTTTATATAGAGCAAATATTTACACAATATTACAATTTAAATATAATATTATATAATATTCTAGACTGACAAATTATCTCCGTAATGCAAAGTATATTAACATAATATTTCATATTAAATTTAATATAATGTATTATGTAATATACCTATTCTTTCTGGACTAATATATCATCTCCGTTCAGAATCTTTTTTTGTATACATTGATACCTATCATTACATTCAAATTTAACACATCCATTATAATTACTAATCATAATGGATGTGTAAAATTTTGTGACTATTTTTAGAACATATTTGTATAGTTTTAAGTTCATTTAAATCCGGGCCCCAATAATGACCTATCTTATGAACTCCTCTCCTTACAGTACAACAAAGTAAGTTCCCTTCCTGTTATTTTTTTTAAATTAATTCAATAACATCTATATGTACCTATTATATATAATTTTTAGTCAAAAGTATCAGAGTATGAAGATACATTAGCATACTAAAAGTGGTTCAGTTTCACTGAGACAGATCAGTTCAGGAAAAAAAAAGATTAATATTAATAATATTAATCCGAAAAATCAAAAGGGATTTATCTTTTAAATGTTTTTATTTTGCTCAGTTCTGGAAGTATTTTCGTGCCTTTGCAGATATTAGCATTTGGTGGTACATAAATAGATAATGCATGGCCATTTTCTTAGAGCTAATTAACGATATTAATTAATTTCAACCACCATAGCATCATCAAAAGATATTCCGGCATTCTATATTAAATAATATACTATAGACACGGTCCATCGAGCCTTTGAACTACTACTACCGTCATTTCACTTAATTTCACCATTGCTTATTTCATAATAATTAATGTTTATGAAATTGTTTATGAATACCGTCTTTTATGTTACTTAGGCGAAATTAGTTAATTTTTTTTTTTTATAGATGCTTTTTAAAAGTAAAAAAATATTAATCAAAATAACAGCAGATTCGAGAGACTTTGTTTCCCCTCCCGTATGAGAATAAATAAACGACGACAATAACAGTTTGCACAAAACACGTGATAATAGTGCAAAAATAGTTCGGATCGGGTGGATGAGATGGAAGCGACACGGGCAAAACAAACGATATTTCAATTTGCATTAAACATTTTACTGATCGTGAATAGAATAAAGGAAAAATGGTTCTCGGGGAGTGGGAAGGTATGTAATAGCACGAAAGGAGGGTAGAAATGTTTTAATGAAAATTATTGCACTCCTTTCACAAATAAACCAGTGGATTTTAAAAACTTACTCGGATTAAAATGTCGGCGATTCCAAATTAAAAAAAAAAAATAGGGAGAATGAAAAAAAGGTGATTGTATATTCATGATGAACCTTCCACCTCCCTCCACCAGAGAAGGAAAATAATCGGATGGCGTGATTTCTATAACAATAGAAACACAAACAGTCTTTAATTCATTACTTATAAGAGTTACATTGGTGGATGGACAAAATGAAAGCTGAAATGTTATTTTAAATTCTCTTAAATATTATTCAAAATAAAAAGTTTAAATTCCTATTATTTATCCCAACTACATTTTAATTTGAACTTTCTACATTGAAATTAATAATGTACAAAAATACCGTTCTATTTAAAATACTTTTATTTTATTAATGTATTATGTATGTATATAAGTACAGTAAAACCTCTCTATAACAGACTCGTTTGGAACCAAAAATGTTTCCGTTGTAAGGTCTTAAGAAGTTTTCCGTCATAGGGAAGTCAGTTTCATATATTATTTGCACCGGGAATATATTGATATTTTCCGTTGTGAGGAGGATTCTATTTAATAGAGGGTCCGTTATAGAGAGGTTTTACTGTATAGTATATATAAATATATTATATAAAATTTTCCATAGAAATGGCTGAATAATATTAAATTATTATTTTAATCAACCGCAAATAATTAAATTACATCATTTATTATATATACCATCAGTACTACAACTATCGTAGGTGCCGGTTGAGCCTTGCACCACCTTGTGGGCTTTAAAAATCTAAGCATCGGATTTTATTATACATAATATACAAACGATTAAAATATTTGAGAAACCAGTACGAAGAATTAGTTTCATTGCCAACTGACCAATGCAATACATGGGGCATACCAATCCAACCGATTATTCATCGTCTTGTTTATGCTAAAAGATTTTTTTTGGTGACGTAAATTATAATAGGAGGCTTGATATAAATGAAAATCTTCATATTACAGTATTTTTACTACTTATAGGTACAGCAATCATCCAACTTAAAGAAAGGTTAACAGGTTTATACGAAGTAACTAACAAATTTAATTTCTTTGAACCTTAAAATATTTTAAAATATAGTGAACATGGTATTGTAAAAGCAACTAATTACTTTCAACTATTTTATAAAAATTACATCAGTATAAATTTAACTAGGCAAGTATTACGTATTAAAGATTCTCTAAAAACAATACACAGTATAAAAAATCTTTTGCAGTATAAACTAGACAATGATGCGGCCTCTATTTACTAAGATATTTTTGGTGCATGTATTATTTTCTTTATACTACAAGTAACTGTAACAAATGCAGAACGTTTATTTTCCAAATTAAAAATTATTAAAAATGTCTTGAAAATTCTAAAAATTAACTCCATGCACTAAATTAGCTTGAAAAATATTTTAAAATAATTTTAAACATTGAACGAAACCATACAAATTAATTGGATATAATTATATAAATAAGATAATTCATGATTTTGCTAACATTACAGCTATAAATCTGGAAAAAAAAATGTTCTCAAATAAATTTTTTGTTGTTTAAACATATATTTTACTTATGTCATTAGACATAGTAATCTAGACAATACTGACAATAAAGTACCTCTAAAATTAGCTCGCACAGGGGCCTCAAAATTGTGGTTGCAGCACCGTTTACGATATAGAAAAATATTAGTGTAACAATGTAACATACACTAGGTATATCAAAATTACCTTGCAGTTTGCACACAGACTTATGGTTTACAATGAGTAAAAGGACTATTGTACACGTAAAACAATTATACGTAGAAATTACTATGAAGTTTATCAATATAAGTATAGAAAACTCAGACAAATATCAATAAAATAAACGTTAATTATAAGATATATCAATATAATTTTATATACCAATATAAGATTTTTCTAACAAACCCCAAAAATTTGAGAAAAAATTGTTCTCTCTATTATATATAAATAATAAAACATTTAAATTATATTAAATTCAATTAATTAATTCAATTAATTCAATTAAATCAATTATATTATTATTTTAAATCCACTTTTTTCATAATGTGTTTATTGGAAATTGTCTATGACGGATTTAATAAAAAAAAAAATAAATACTTATTGTAAATACATGTATTGTAATAATGTACAAATTGGTACCTAACTAATGCTGCATATTATTTATTTTTTATTTGTATATTTATGAAGACGAAATTTTATATTTTGATTAGGCTTTGGCAATGCAAATTTTATTATTCAACTATACAAGATGATAAAATGCTTAACGGTATGAAATCTGAATGTAATGGAAGGTATCAACGGTTCTAAATGGAGATGATTTGTTAGTCTAGAATAGGTATGTATAATAAACTAAACTTTCTATTATATTTTCAAGATTTTTTGAACACCCATATTTTCTTTATCGATATTTCAAAAAAAAAAAAAAAAAAAAAATACTTAGAAAAATTAAAAATTTTATTTGTCTATAAATTGTTCAAAAAAAGTCAAAAAACTTTGAAAACTTAACCATGTTTAAAAACGCTAATATAAACGTTTGGTGAGAATTTGAAGAATTCGCGGTTTTTGTTTTTGAGTTAGAGCATTTAAAATGAATAAATTTCGTCAAAAAGTTGTTTTGCGTAAAAATGCCCATTTTTCTGTAATTTATTTATGGTTTTTCCCAACGCTTTTAAAAGATATTGAAAATTTTTAACTTTTGTCTTGCTCAAGTACCAATTAGATTCAGTTTTCTTCCAGAGCAGTTGCTATCTAAGTAAATCGAAGCATTTTTATTGCTCCGAAACGTGATGACTAATACATGTATTTGATTACATTTCATGAAATTTTTTGGAAAAGAATATTTTTATGAGCATAAGAATTTATTAAGAAGACAGAAGTTACAGGGATGCAGTTTTTGATTTATAAACAGTCTTAACTTCCTTTTCAGTCAATATTATTAAAAAAATATGAGTCATGCTCTGAAAAATATTCTTCTCTTTACATTTCATGATATGGGTTTAAAAATGAAATATAACACATACACCACAATTTATATTCAATGTAGCGTTTGATACACTTTATGTTTGCTATGCTTTGTCAGGTAGACATAGATAATTATATATAATAGTTGAACATTTTTAAGAGACTTTATTATTTTTACATACATTTTGGATTTAAACACTTGCGGTTTTAATATAAATATATAAAATAAATGTATTTTATGTATTTACGAATAATTATAGGCATTTATAATACTACGTTATTTACGTACATAGTCTTGCTCCAATATAAAAAATTTAATACGGTATATAGACTATTATAATTGGGGTCTCGTACTATTGATTATTTATTATTTCTATGTATAAAGTATTCGGTACTTTTGGTATCGAGTATTTATTAGACAATTATCTATTGATATGAATAGATGTAGTTATTTAACATTGTAATTAGGCCAAATGTACGCTAGAACTGAAAATATATAATAATAGATAAATTAATATTAGAAATATACGAGTGAACTGTATTATTTTAATTTTAAATACACCTGTATTTATTAGTTACTGCTCGGGTTATTTGGTCCGGGGAATACAGTTTCCTAATAATAGAATATAATATTTTATAGGTATAATAAAGGTTCACATAGTAAAATCAAGCCAAAAAAATAAAAATAAAAAGTAAAAACAAAATAATGAAAATACTCGATTTTGACTTTTTTTTTTGTTATGGACAAACAGTAATTATTATTTTAAGTCTACCCGTAAACATCTGTTTGCATATTATTATTATTGTGTTCCCGCGTTCATAGCGTGCGCGCGTATAAATGGGACGGCTCGGTGGTGGCGTATACACTATACGTTGTTATATTATACGTACAATAGCTGGGCGGATCGGTTTTTAGGGATTTATGATTAAAAACGGCTGCGGTGGCGGTGGCGCGCGCGGCCCATTGTTAAAGGGCTCGGCCAGAAGATTATGAAAACATCATGAACCGAATATTCTCATTCACTTCATCGCAGTCAGTCAGTCAAAAGTCTTTGTCTGCAACAACTCCCATTGTTGTTTTCTCCGTGCGGCTCTGCTCGTTGTTGTTCGTTCGTTTATATTATCATTACGATTATTATGATTATGATTATTATGATTATTATTTTACGTTTCTCGCACTCCGCCACTGCCTGTACACAGTGAAAACTTGATGAAGCCCTCGGACGATTTTCACATCCAGTGCCGTTCTTCATCTATGCCTTCCCATATACCCCTCACTACCACTACCACTTCTCTGGCACAAGAGTGCACTTAATCAAGAAAAAAAAAAAGAAAGAAAAAAAGACAAAAAAGATATGAAACGGATTTCTTACCGCAAATTTCAGAGTGCCTGTCTATTAGCCTAATGGGAAGAGGCTCGTGTAGACAAAAGGCATTTTTGTCTAGTCTCCGCATGGTAACATAAAACACTCTTTCATCAGACTGAAAATGTAATACGAACAATAACTAAAAAGATAATGGGTAGAAAAAATCATAATAAAAGCATATTCTCCGTTGGGAATTTTGCTAATTTTCGCCGCAGTTTTAAATTTTAGTTAGCCCAAGTATTTCTACTCTTAAGTAGTGCCCTAAAGAAGATGATTGATAAAAGTAATTTCCTTTGAGAATATTTCAGATTTTAGTCTATGTAAACGTAATGCGAAACCGAACACTTTAATAACCTAACAATACAGTAGTTGGTAAAAATGCCCATCTTAAAAATGTCTATAATATACAAAACTGTTCAAGTATTTAACAAAATACAAATTACAGTATAATGTAAAAAGTAAAAATAAGTTTAATTTAATTTTTTTTATAAATTTAATAGTAAGAGCTAATATAAATTTAATACCGGATTTATTATCTTATAATTATTTTAATATCACTGTCTATACATGACCCGCGTATAGTATAAACTGTAAATATGCTGTTACTAAAATTTTGCTCTAATAATAATAAAATTGTAACCCCTAATTAGAATATTTTCTCTGTTATATTACCATTAATTTTTGTTTATTAACATTTTGTACTTTGACATTTGATATGTAGCGAGGTAACCACAGTAAAATTAAAATAATTATTAAATCATAAATTATTTAATTTTGATGAACCTCTGTTATTTTTAAATTTGACGAATTAATCAAATCAAGCTTATTTTCACTTTGTATTGTAATTTGAATTTTGTGGCTCTTGAACAATTTGGTACATAGAAATGTCGGTTTAAGGAAGTTTTTACTTGGATATTTTTGATGTGGACATTTTTACATAGATTCACACAGTATATACTACATTACCACGATGTATATTAATAATATAAGAAAATAATAAACAAAATGTTTTCCAATGAATACGTGACATAAAATATGTTGAATTTTAGGCATATATCATCCCATATTCACTATGATAATTTTCTCTTGAATTTCTTAATTTATATTAATGTTCAAAATATTTAAAAAAATCGTAACTGTATTTTGAATTAAGCTTAGTTTTTACATTACAGTTTAATTTTTATTACACTATGCGACATACGATTAGATATTACATGAATCACTCATTATGAATTATCTTATTTAGGTAATGCAAAACCTTTTGACAAAAAATTATTATGTACCTAATACGCTTCTATATATATATAAATTTATAATAAAAGAAAATAATATAGGTAACCAACTTGTCAAGAGTCCCTAATGGGTGGCTGCTTAAATCAAATCATTCATGCTGTATTATAACTTTTATCATAAAAACTTAAGTACTGTGCTAATTGTATAGTTTATTTGTGTAAAAAAATTTTAAAAAAAGGAGCAAACGCTAAACATACAGTTCGTAGCTTCGAAATATTTAATTATTGTCATAATATATAAAGAATAAAAATGAATTGTATACATTTCTATTGATATGATTAAACTTTGTTCAATTCGTTATTTGTAAAATACGATGCATAACATGCAAATTATACATTGTATAACCCAATTGGTGTATTTTAAACTTTGAGCTAACTGAAAAAGTACTAGGTTAGGGTTCCTAACCGTACTATTGTATATGGTTTGTATTGTGTATGATAAGAAAACTATTGCTAAAACTTGGTATGTTGAGCTTTAAAATTTAAAATACACAAGTATTTACTTAAGACTTACAGTTGACAATGTACAACAAAAGTCTCTTAAATGAATGATGTCTTTTATTATAGGTAAAAATATTAGTCCGAATCGATTTTGCACTTTTCTACTATAAACACTGAAATATTTAGCAACTACCTACAACAAAGTTTTATTTATGATTTTTCAATGACAATTATTATAGCTCAACAATTATACAATAATATAAAATAGTTTAACTATTAATTACAACAATTGCAAAAATTAGACATAGTACGGTATTACTTATAAATATTTTACATAATACAACAAACTGAAAACAACATCAATTTTAAATTATAATAATGAGTAATGATGACATAATAATAAGATAATGTCTATGTCTTAAGTTATTGTACTTTTTGTGTTTTGTTACTTCAAATGATGCATGTTCAAAAAGGGCCCAGCCCGTATAATTAATTAAATAAATAAATAAATAATAAAATAATATGTTATTGCAATGACACAATGACAAATATTGTACTATTTAACATTCGATTTTAAGGAGAAGTTACATAAATAGAAGACGAGAGCAGATGTTATTGTATAATTTAAATCATACTAAAAACATGAGAATTTAAAAAGATATGTAAAATGTTTATAGGTGGTATATTTACAATATATAAAAATGATAAAATAGGTATTGTTTGATATTTGACCATAATCTATAAATAAATATTAAAATATTTTTTTTTATTTTCCAACTACAAAAAAACCTAACAGATTTCACAATGAAAAACGGTTTCCAAATTTTAAAATACTTTATTCAACTTATTCTAAGTATATTTTTTTGTACACACATTTTTTTAATTCATTAATTTGTTTTTATATAGTTTCCGTCGTTAACTAATAATATTAATTTGTACTCAAAAGAAACCATGATATAAACATACAGCTATAAATGTAGGTAATGTTATTTCAGTTTTTAAGAGCCAATGTAGTTGTATATATCTATTGAAAAATATCTAACCATGTTAACTAAAATCTTTTTTGTTAATAATTTTCCTTTTATGTCGAAAGAGTAATCATATTCTTAGTTTACAAATAATTTGTTTACATCATAAAGAAATTACTAAGATACACGCAGAATATTATTGAAAAGTTCATAATTAAACTGAAAAAAAGTTTATTTTTAATGGGAATTCATTTTAAAAACTAATTTGTGTTAATGTTTTTCATTTATTAATTTTGTATAAGTTTTTATCTTGTATTGTGATGATTTTTAATTTTATTATAAAATATATTTTAATCATCACGAGATAAAATGGTGTTTGAAAAATATGTAAATAATATACCAATCTAGTCATAGTTAATAATAATCATTTCTTTTCTATATAGTAAGTTGATTATGATATTTCAAAAAAATATTTTAAAGATTGATCTACGAATTTTCATTTTGGTAAGTTTGCATTAAAAGCTGTGTAAATCTAAACACTTATTAAATAACTATTAAAGTTCATAAACATAATTATGTAATATGTATGTTAAATGTATTAAAAATAATTAATCGGTATATGATTTAAATGTTTTTTCACGAAAAGATTAATCTTTTTATTCTCATATCTTAATACATTATGTTTAATGTTTATGTAACAACCTACAGGTTAACTGGTTATACCCCCTCTACTCCGAAATTGTATATTTTAAATCATGTTCAATCGACTTATTAAAATTAAAATGTTGGTAATCATGGTAGGAGAGAGTTGGAAATGTAAAACCCCCAAAATATTTTTCTGGTTACGCTACTGGTGGCCGCACCACTATAAATACTTCAAACACTTTATTAATTAATATAATAATTGTTATTAAACTATTATCAAATAAACTAGAGTCTCAAATAATATTATGTAAGTATGTGTATTGTATATTTTTGAGCTATTTAAAACTATATATAATTATTTATTATAGTAATAACTAATTATAACTATAAACGGTCTAAAAGCCACTCTTATAAAATAATTCTATTATTATGTAATCATGTAATTAATTAAAATTAGAAATACTATATTTAAGAGTGTCAGCAATACTGGTAATGATAGGTCTTTTATAGTAGACATTTGTCAATTGATGACTATCTAACACAACAGATGTCCGTTGCCGATTGCCCTTTAACAAAAGTTGTTTTGTTATTTATATTTTTTCACAAAGTACTCTACGTGATACCTATTTCACCCTTGAAAAATCTGTAATCATTGCGGCCAGCGAAGAGTTAAGAATGAACTAAAAAGTAAAAACTAAAAATGAATTGAATTGAACTCATGATGTATGTAATTATTACTTGTTGAACATCCGTTCGGTAGCCCTTTTTTCGAGGCACCCCTGTTTGAATTTTATTAATTCTGGACAACAAAACTCCACAACCCTTATAACAAGCGTTTTCAAAGGACACGCCTTTATTTCATCTGTCCATCTCTTTTTGTGTAAAGAATAATGAATAGTCAAGGACTAAAAACCCTAACATAATAATAAAATTGGAAACAAATGGATCAATTGATCTACTTGAGTGTATTACTTTTATTATATAATTGTGTATGAAAAATTAAAAGCTATAATAATTAGAATAATGTGATTACTGATTACATTACAGTTTTTAAATCACAATTTCTTTTGATCATATTAATTCAGGCTCTGGAGATAAGGCTCGGTTCTACTATATTGAATGTTCTTTACTCTTGCATATATTAATTTTATCAGTGATATTTATCAAAATATTTTGCTTTTATCAAATAAGCATACAAATATATAATTATTACAAAAAGACTATAATATTTATAAAAGTTTGCTTTTTAATTATTAATTGATTTTAATATTTTTAATTTAATAAATAATTAACCTAGAGACTTTAAATTTCAATATGTAATTTTAGCGGCAGCGATAAATTGGGTCCTAAATGACCTTTTTTTCGGTAAATAAAGGTAGTAGGTAAGTTGAGTCCCAGGGAACCTAGGTTTATTTCCAAGGTATAAGCAATTTTTTTTTAAATATCTAATAGTTTTTATTAAAAGTAAAATGTTGGCAAAAAATGATGGCACAATTTTTATAATTTATTATTTTATACTTGTTTTGTTGTAATATTACATTTTTGGTAAAATCTTAAATGATGAGAATTATAAGACATAATCAAAGCTACGAAGACGTTACGAAATTATTTGACCACAATGGAATCCATAACCGATAAAAACATTGTGTGAATAATAAACTGTAATTCAATTCTTACTTTCCCTTTCTGAACCCAATTAACCTAGCCCCAATTTTAATTATACTCAAATATAGTACCGTAATGAAATAAAACTTGTGACTTACTGACATGATCCTTATTATTTTATAAAATTTCAAATCTTCAACTTTATCTTGTTGATCTTAAAATTCAATATAATTTATACCAAACAGTATACATTAAAATTTTATTTTCTAAGTCAAAGTATTAATATTTTTCGAGGTTTTTTATGTTAATTGACAATACTTGTTTTTTAATTTTCAAGACCAAAAAATTCAAAACAAGAAATAAATATATGAAATTAATACATAAATTAGTATTTAGATGTATATACTGAGTGGAATTGTTAAACCAATTTTTGTGATTAAAATATTTATTTCTTTTATTATAATTTTATTTAAATACATTGATGGTCACTGTTCAGGGTGTTCAGTTAACAATATCAAAACAGAATTCATAGGCGGTTTCGTATCCCTACGTTGAACTTTTAAACAATTTTAAATAAATAAATAAATATGTGGATAATATTTTAACATTAACTAATAATTGTTCTAAACAAAAATTTTAATATGTTCTACATGTAGTATACATTATTATACCTATGGACAATAATTTTAAATTATATATGTGATGTAGACAGTTTTTTTTTTTAAATATTTTATTTATATTAAACCGTATATTATTCAGTAAACTGAACAGTTAATAAACATTTGATCAAAATGGATCAACATTGGATTAAAATGGAATAAGATGTATGTTTAATATTGTTTCGTTTTTATTATATTATTCTTACAATGCAATTATTGTGCAGGAGGGGAACGCAGGGTGCGACCAAAAGGAACGCTGCCATTGGTTGAATACCGCATCCAATAGGGGAGATTCTCGACAAGCTGCGTTTTTCCGAAGGGATGCTAAACGCAAAGTATTGTCAGTTAAATTTCGAAATCATAATCATACCCATCGTGGTGCGTTATGGCCGGAGGACCCTACTTATCGCCGTTGCCCGGCGACCTTTTATCGGAATACATGTTCGGTAGACGTAGACAGGCAAGTTCACAATAACAACCATTAATAACCATAAACAACTGTTTTTCTCGTTAAAACCGAATGCGGTTAATAGTTTCTAGCATTTTACTATAACTTATTAAAAATTATATTATTATTATTATTTTTAAACAGAGAAGAAACCGAACGACGTTTACGCCACAGCAGCTCCAAGAACTCGAAAGCCTATTCCAAAAAACCCATTACCCAGATGTATTTTTGAGAGAAGAAGTAGCTCTTCGAATTAATCTTTCCGAAGCCCGTGTACAAGTTAGTATTAAATAATTTGTATTAGTTGGTGACTACTGTGTTAATAAATTGAGATATTAGTATTTTCAAAGAAATCATATATAATGGGAGATAATCCACATTTTTTTTTGAATTGTCGACTTAAACATAACTATTACAACTTTCATTTATTTATTTTTAAATTATTTTAGCTCAAATGACTTTATATATATAGAAAATTACCTAATTATAAATCTGAGATTATTGAATTTTTAAACATTATATAATTTTTAAATTAATAAAAAATATTTTACACATTAAAACAAATGTTTTAATGTGTAAAAGAAAAAATAAGATAATTTTTAAAATACTTAATAATTTTCTTATTTGATTGATGTATTATCAATTCTAAGCTATTTTCATTCTAAGATTCCTAAGTAACAAATAGTAAGTTAAAACATATAACATTAATTACAAATAATAATTATAGATTAATTAGATTCATTGAATTAATACATATAATGTAAAAATTTATCTTACTTATTCTTTAATTTTAACGGAATTATTGAAAAATAATATGTACTTATGTAGTATGTGTACAATAAATACTTATTAATTATTTATTATTAACTACATAATATTACATCGATAGTAAAATAAGAATGTCTTTTATAATTGAAAAAAAAATATTGGTAAATTTTAATTAATTTAGATATTCATGATTAGGTATGGTTTCAGAACCGTAGAGCTAAATGGCGTAAACATGCTCGGCTTCAAATAATTCAAGATGCGTGGAGAATCCGTTGTATGGGCTTAAACACACAATCGCTTTTATTAGGTAAATAATAATAAAAAAAAAAATTCTTATTTTTTCATAAATGTATATTCAGGCCGTCAAGTACCCGAAGGAATGAATCGTTTAACCGATGAAAAAGGATCCCCAACGACGCCGCCTACCCAATCATCCATCTCGTCACCTACTCATGTGCCGGGAAGTTACAGAATGCTTCAAAAGTATGTTAAATAATGTTAAAAATTATTTAAATATAATCAAATTCTTTAATATTCATTTTAGTTTTCAAGTAACAGAAAGACCACCATTAGCCGGACCACCCACAAATGCAGTGACTACCAAGTTATTCTGCCCATATTCTTCTACTGGTAAAGTAAAATCATAACGTTAGTTTATGGGATATTTTTTCCATTAAACAAACATTTTTTAAATAATTTATAAATAAGAATAATTGTTTCATATACCTAATATTTCAATGGTATTAAACATACAATCTTTACAACATTTTTATAGAAGGAATTATATAGGTTTCACTTTTTAAATTTTTAAGTGTTTTTTTAATTGCTAGACATATATTGAATTTAGTATTTTGAAGTAAAATACATTTTTGAATGAACACAACACATAACAACTGAAAATCAAATATACAATTACCTAATTATTTATACGTTTATAAAATGATTACCTACTTAAAACACATAGGTATACTCGTATTTACCATGATTTTGTCAAAACTAATCAGTGTTACATTATTCAACTTGTATTACATCAAATTAATTAAATAAAAAATATTAAATATTCGATTACAAATGAGTATCTATAGTTTAAATTTAAATATATAGTTAATATTAATTTAATATCATTAGACAATCTACTAGGCTATTTAGCTTTTTATACGTTATTATTAATCCATTTATTTCTATAAATATATATATATATATATCCATATTATTCATCAATTTATATCCATTCATTTGATCTATAATAATCTTTAAACTCATTGAAAGCTATTTTGAAGTAAGTTTTATAATTTGAGTGTTAAGTAGCTGCGTGAATAGAGTAGAATAAAATTGGTATATTATATTAATACGTTAATAATATAATACGTTTTCAGGAAATGACGTTTCGAATATACGATTGGCTCAACATCAAGATACTGGATCTGATATGAATGGAAATTTATCTTTAATGGTTGGTTCCGTTGATTTAACATGCTCAAAATCTCGCTCAACCAGTCCAGAAGAAGAAAATGACATCAACGTTAACGATTAAATTGATCTTTGTTATAAAATAATTACTCAGAACAACAACATGCAATTATAATTTTAACTAATACTTAAGGACCCGGTAAAAATATTATATTAATTTAATTTAAATTATTGCTTTACTTATATTATAATAAAATACAAAAATGATTAATTTTAGTTCATTTCTATTATAATAAATTATTAATTCAATATGTATAATTAAAAAAAGTATTATAAAGTACAAGTACTGTAATTAATTAATTAAAATAAACTTTGGACAATTTTAAATGAAAATTGTTTGAGAATGTAAATTTTTATTATGCTATTTTAAACATTAATGAACAAAAAACATTTGCGAATGTATTATTTGATTTACTTTTAATACCTATTTAAAATAACTATAACAATAAGTTGTTCGGAAGAATACATATAATATAACTTTGTAATATATATCTAATATAACTCGAAACTAATACGAGGTAAATCTATAGAATACAACTTTAATTTCGTGTTAAATTATGTAAAGATCTCAACTTTATTAAAGTATTTTCTCTGATTTTTCCTATGGGCTATGATATTTAAGTATTTACAACAGCTAATTATATATCATGAAATAATGAATAACGTTTTGTATGTATACTGATGTTGATGTATATAATTCATTATTCAAAATTGTAAGTTAGTTTGGATTTAAAAAAAATACTTATATTAATATTGTTGTAAATTGTAATTAAGAATTGGAAATTAAATTAACAATGTAGATAAAACATATAAACATCCCTCAGTCTTCACTGAACTTCCATTTTAGAACATAAATTATAAGGTAAATACGTTGTAATATTATGTTAATCTAAAATCTGGAATCTTACTATCCAAAATAGAATACTATAATAGGTACTCATTAACTTTGTATTGTTTATATTATGAATAATTTAAGTTGTATATTTAAATTTGTAGTTCGAATATATTATCGAAAATGTACCTACCTATTTAAAATGTTTACATTAACTCGCAATTTATTAGATTTAATAATATTAAATATAAATGTTTATATTATTATATACTTACCAACATGAAAATCAACATTTAAATTGGTTTTGTTTAATATGGATGATTTATTCAACACAATCGAGTACCCGTCTGCAATACATTTGTAAACAATGATAAATAACTTAACTCCAGAGTAAAATTTCTCCTAATGCTTTACAAATATGAATTTTCTATAATCATCTAAACATTTTGAACATAATATTTTAACTATCTAATAATTAACCATCTACCTGAAATATTCAATGAATTTGTGCAACATAAAGACATAAGTTATGAATCATGATTGTTTACATAATATCCATTGAATTACTTATGTTGTATGTTATTACAATAAATAAAGAAATACATTTCATAGTTAAATACAAATATTGTAATCATATTTATATCGAATATAATAAGTGATTGTTGAGTGTTATTAAGTTTTTTTAGTTTACAAGTTCAACAAGCCAAATGCATGCGCTAACCAGTAACCATGTTGTAACCAAAGATTGATGGTCCTTCGACCTGTGTACATATTATCGATAATCCATCAAACTGCCAGTGACCACCAATGATTATAGTTAAAAAATCGATCATACGTCTTGCATAGAGTCATTATACATTAGTCTCCATGCAGTGCAGGACTACAGTGACGTATTTACGGGGAGGGGGGGGGTCCATGAGGTCCGGACCCCTCTCTTTGACTCGTATAATATATTAAATTTTGTGTTTCTACATGACAAAACAAATTTTATCATACGATACCAAGGGTTTTGTAAAAAATTTTTCAACGCTTAAGTTATCAACATTTTCAATCAATATAATGATTTTTTTTTGTCATGAATTTTGTACCAAACATGGTTGAAAAATATCAAGTTAATGATTATTGAACAAATGCTCTTATAGCAATTAATTAAATGATAGCGAAATATAAAAACACGGTTTAAGATGGCCATGGTATTACAAAAAATTTCATCGAATTATGAACATGGTGTATTTATTTAATAAAGAGTAATTTGAGGTTGTGGGGGCAAAACCCCCACGGCTTTGTATTCTAAAAATTTTCAGTACCCTCCCCATGAAAAATTCCTAAATACACCACTGCAGGACTGATTTTATCTTGTAGACATTCGCGATAGCAACACACCAACGTTTTAAACACCAAACACTTACATTGTTATAGAATATGATAAAGTTAAAAAATAATAAAATAATAATCGGGTAATTAAATAGTAGATCGTATCATAGTTTTATCTAAGTAAGTGGTTTAAACATAAGTCATAAATTCTTAGAAGTATGATGGCAACTTGCTCATATTATAAGTAATACGAGTAGCTAATAGCGCACGTTAGCTAACCAGCTATAGTAACCAACAAACATTTATAGCCTATACTGGCATGAATTATAAAATACAAATAGGTAAATAACTTGTCGACAACTATTGTACAGAAACATGTCAATACCAACAAAATAGGCAATGAAGACGTCCGTTACCCTGCCCCCCCCATTAAGAATTTTTTTTAATGATTTTCATGCATACAATTAGTACGTAATTTGTATGAATTTGTACGATTAATTTCAGAATTTTTACGCAACTCGTTTACCGTGAAAAATTAATTTTTCTCGGGAGGGGCTAGGGGCTAGGGTAACTTTACCCCAGCCTCTCACACCATCAAAAACAACTATTTTACAAAATTGAATTCGAATTGAATTAGTATGAATTTGTACGATCAATTTGATATATTTATATATGTCTACATGAGTGAATAAAATAAATCGTATCCCAATGATACGAACTAAATAATTATAGTTTTATAAATTGTAATATATTAATGTATTTGTATAAACACAAGAATTAAATTATGCTTAACATGTGTTATTATTCTATAATTAGTATTTATACCTACGTATACATTTCTTACCAATCTTCATCGTATCAAAATAATACCTATTTTGACTGTTCATCTGTAAAAAATATAACTATATACAGTGTCTAAAAATAGTATTTATTATTATTTCGTAAAATTATCTAAATTAGCAAAATTAATTATGATTATTTTAAACTAATAAAAACATAATTAATAATTTATTTTTTTATTCATAAAAATAAAACATTTTATAAATGTAAGTTCTGAATGATGAAACTATTTAAAATTATGTTTTTATCTAGATCAATTTAGTTATCTTTTATCTATTATCCAGATAATTTTTTAAATAATTATTTTTTATCTTATCTAGATACTATTTTGGTTATCTATGCACAACACTGTTTCCATGTCTGTCTTCCTTGATGCTTGCCACTATACAATTTTATCCTTTGTTCTTAAAATCACTTTTCGCACTTCCACTTTTCCATCATGATACACTAAGAAGCTCAAGGAACTTGTATTTGCTAAGTCTCGAGCACTTGCCAAATTTAAATCATCACAGCTACTATCAAAATTCAAATTTATCTCCAAGCAATCCTACCGTAACTTTGTCTCTCGTACAGAATCTTCCTTATTACGTAATGAATTTTTTACGGTGAACGAGTTGCATACAAATTTTGAAATTTATCGCACAAATTCATACTAATTACGTACTAATTAATAATTAATTACATATTCAATTTTGTAAAATAGTTGTACTTGATGGTGTGAGTATTGGGGTAACGTTACCCTGGCCCCTCACGCGAAAAATGAATTTTTCACGGTGAACGAGTTGCGTACAAATTCTGAAATTTATCGTACAAATTCATACAAATTGCACACTAATTGTATGCATGAAAACCATTATACATTTCTTGATGGGGGGGGGGCAGGGTAACGGACGTGCAATGAAGCTCTGTCGAAGGAAACGAACACACCAGTATAATAGAAACGAACACACCAGTATAATAGAAACGTTTTGGTAGGTACCAACTGTTAAACAATTTACCACACTTTCGATAGTTGCGAATAGTGAATGCAAGAAAGTGGGAAATATTATACTGTAACATTATGTATACCTCCTAAATGTATTATATTGGTAATCAAACCGGTTTCGAATTGAAAACATATTAGATCATACGCATGAAGAACCGAAGAAGTAGCCAATAGATCGTCACATATCTACGTAAGTAAAATCTACTCCATCGAATTTGAATAAAATATAATACAATTTACAATTATTTATTTTTGTTTATTTGTTGTTTTAATCTTACATATTTAAAGTATAATTGTTTTTTAATTTTAATTATTTATTGATACTCGTAATTACAAAAAATAATTCAATGAAATATGAATAACTGCACTCCGAGTTATTTATTATAAAATTTATTTGTCGATATTTGATTATTATCTTTAAAAAGTATGTTATCTATACCTATCACTATAGATTCAATAGCTTATATTTACTGAGAAATACAATAGTTAGCACAACATACTTTTTATATTTCATATGGAATAACATACTTGAAAAGCTGTAAATGTATAATGATTATGAAACTGTACATATAGTATAATAATACGTGTAGTTATAGCTCTTAATTAATAAATGCCTTTTATATTAATTGTAAAATCGTAATATACAATGTACAAACAATATAAAATACTCATAATATATACCTATTGTTTCTTTACATTTAAAAAGAATAATAGAAAACATGGATTGTTGGAGATATATTACCATTGTACTACTGCTACTGTGCCAGTGCTTAGCCGTTGAAGTAGGCACAACCGAATACAATTC
The DNA here is from genome assembly GCA_025469195.1 of Chaitophorus viminalis. Classification (NCBI taxonomy): domain Eukaryota; kingdom Metazoa; phylum Arthropoda; class Insecta; order Hemiptera; family Aphididae; genus Chaitophorus; species Chaitophorus viminalis. The sequence continues at coordinate 91,266 of JAIPRK010000069.1, forward strand.
ACTATTCAACAGGTAAATTTAAAGATATAATATTAATTTTATACGTTCATGAATCTTAAAATGTAAATATTGTGTGAAACAAAGATTTTATTGATTATACAGTAAAACTCCTGCTATATTAAAACATTTTGGTAACTAATCAATTTGCACAAAGAATCTAATAGACCTCATGGAAGGTATCATTCGACCAAAAATAAAGGCACCTTCTTTGAATAGGTTATTTTTCGGTTTCAATATAACATAACTTATAATTATATAAGTTAAAGTATTCAAAAAATATCACTTTGACCTCCACTCGGAATCGTTTTTCTATACGTTAATTTATGTCATTGCATTTAAAAATAATGGTAATGATCGATATCTAATATCTATGATACATAAATACTATTTATATTTAAAATTTAACAAACAAACTGAATCAAAAAAACTGGGAACCCGCTCTGCTGTACATTAGGGGTTAGAATGGACCTCGGTTACAGGGTAGGTAGGTCATTAGTTTAATTTGTATGCAATTATGGGTATCATTGTATACGAAAAACGATTCTGAACGGAGGTGATTTGTCATCATAGAATATATTATATTATTATATTTAAAATGTAAAATATTTTATTTTGATACAAGTAATTTATTTTTCAATTAAAATGGATTGACAGATGAATTTGATGACTTTTATCAATATTATTTGCACTTCAAGGCTTATAAAAAATAATTGTGCCTATGTATTTATATAATTTTTGAATGACAATAAAAAACTTCTATGGAACCTTCTATTAAATTTTTAAGTATTTTGTCTCAGCGAATATTTTTCACTATAAAAATTATAAAAAAAATCGAATATTTTAAATGCCTATAAATTGTTTAAGAATCAGTAAAATATTTTGGAAAAAAAATTACTTAAAGAGAATGCCAGCCCTAAATAACTGGTAAAAGTTTCAAATTTCTAGGATTTATACTTTTTGGATAATAATACAAATATATCTAAAATCGTTTGAGGATAAATCGTTATTTTACGCAATTTCGTAACTTATCCGGTTACATAAGTACACTTTAAATATAGTGCAAACATATTTAAAACTAGAAAATACCTCAATTAAAATTTGCATGTTCATATTTCTAATTTTTTTATACGCAGCAAAATTTATAAATGCGTCAACCATACGTGTATTATAAGTAAATATCAGAATGAAAAGAGTGAAAGCAGTATTGCAGCTGAAGAATCTATAGATGTTTGTCGTTTAACTTGCGGGCATCATGGATCACTTTGGCCAAGGCCGACTATTATGACTACTATAAAGTAAAAATGAACAATTTATTAACATTTTAATAACTCAAATGTAATTTATCATATTATTTTTCTTAAACTATAGCGATTCAGTAATCAAATTTGGACTAGAAAATCTTGTGTTTAATACATCATTAGTGGCTGACGAACTTGGCAAAGAATATATCGCTGAAGTATCTCAAGTATTTATGTTATCTTTAAAAAAACTTTGTGAACCGTACTGTATTCCAAGAACTAATAACTTGACAATTTTCGTGACAACAAAATCTCCTTTCACTAGTCTCAAATGGTCAACAGACGAAAGTTATGATTTAAGTGTTTCCACTAATTATTGTGAGATACCTAATGTTATAAATTAATGTTACACATTTTTTGGCTTCGGATGAAACTAATGTAATTTAAATTTCTATAGTGAATAACATAACTGTTAATATAACAGCTCAAACCGTATACGGGGCTAGAAATGGGTTGGAGACTTTACGACAACTGATAACAACGTATGGGCACAAAACTTCTGGAAAGACAATCGTGATAGCCGGAGACGTGCAAATAATAGATAAACCAATATATTCACACAGAGGATTTATGCTTGACACCTCAAGGAATTATTTTCCAATATCATCAATCAAAAGAACAATTGATGCTATGGGTCATTCTAAACTTAATGTGTTTCATTGGCATGCAACTGACTCCCATAGCTTTCCATTAGATTTGCCTAGTGTTCCACAAATGGCAAAGTGAGACGTGATTATAATTTACAACTATCTACACATAATATAATTATTAAGTTTAGCAAAATATTATTACGACAGTAATTAGCTTAATAACTATTTAATATATAAGAAATATTTTTTAAACAATCTTACTCAAATCTTATTTAAATAGATTAAACAATAAATGTATTTTAATCTTGCCAGATAAGAACAATACATAGGTAAATTTTTTATACTTAAACCCGGCAACGATGGGTGATTCATCTAGTCTACATATATAATAAAGTTTAGCAAAATGTATTAGCTATACTTATATTATAGACTATATATACTGTAAAGGTACTTACTACAGAAAATATTTCAATACAATAAATTAATCAAATTATACTATGAAATATTTGACTTAGCTCATCACCAAGTCTATTAGTTCTGTACACGTTTTAAAGCAATGATTGTGGTTGATTATAACTGCAAGTAATTTAATTAAATAATAATAAACGTATAGGACATAGATATAGGTGTTACACATCTATACTAATTAATAATATTATTGTGATTAATACATTGTATACATTTATTTATTTATTTGTTCGTATGACTTGTCACAAAATCAACAATACATCATATTCAAAATATGATAAAATTATGAAGGTACCTATATAACATGTATGGATTTAAATATAATAATAATGATAATAAAATAACATCGCGTTTAATGTATAGTGACTAACTAAAATCACTAGTGTTTAGTTATTACACCACAACTACTTTGGTGTTGAATGATTTTTTACAGATTAACGTCCAATTCCCTTATCCACTGTATTATCTCCGGTGTAACTGCATGGATTCCCTCGATGCCCTGGTTAAATTTTCTCTCTGGTTAAGTTAACTGTATAAATTAATCGACATAGATATTCATTTATTTAACATAGTTTTAATAAGTAAAAACTGTATTTGTTTAATTTGATGTGAACAACTAGTAAATTTAATTAAACCTAAATTTAATTAACATAATTTTACAGTTAACATATATATATATATATATATCACATAATCTAAATATAATATACTTAAATTAAAAAAAATGTTCAGTTATGGTCAAATAATAACGTAAAAACGGTGATAATACAGACGTACTTACTTATATTTTAAATATACCCATTTTCTTATAAAAACTAAGTAACTATGCCAACTATATTTTTTAAGTTGCCTGTTAAGTGACAAATTAGTCTAAACTGCGTACTATTGTTTGATGCAATGGAATTATCATCATTATGAAAACAACTGATTTTTTTAGGTATGGTGCGTATAGTCCAGAGAAAATATATTCATATGCAGAAATTAAGGACCTTTTAAGGTATGCGTTAGTTAGAGGAGTTCGAATTATTATGGAGATTGATTCTCCAGCACACGCGGGTTACGGATGGCAGTGGGGAAAAGAAGCTGGACAAGGAGATATGGTTGTTTGTTTAGGTAATCATCCTTGGTGGGATTATTGTGTACAACCACCATGTGGACAACTAAATCCACTGAACAACAATACATATACGTGGTTAGGGAAATTATATAAAGACTTGGTTAGCATATTCCCTAAAGGTGAGGCATTCCACATGGGTGGCGATGAGGTAAATTTGAATTGTATTTAGTTACTTATTTTACATTTAAAAAATATATACTGTGTTAGTTTTAAACATATGTACATACATTACAGGTTGCTGTGAAATGTTGGAATACAACATCTGAAATTGTTAATTGGATGCAGACCAATAATCGAAGCCTAACTGAAAGTGCATATCTAGATTTATGGTCCGAATTTCATAATAAAGCTTTAAATGTATACGATAATGAAGTCGGTCATTCTGATTCGGATATAATTATTTGGTCTAGTGGCTTAACTGAACCGAATATAATTGAAAAACATCTAGATAAAAGTCGATATATTATAGAAGTTTGGGAAGAAAATTCACTTTCTATGGAGTTAGCAAATTTAGGTTATAAAATAATTGTAGCTGTTGAAGATATTTATTATTTAGATCATGGATTAAGGCCACCGACTACTTATCATTCATGGAAAGTCATTTATAATAACAAATTACCAATGAGTAATAATTCGGATCAAATTTTAGGAGCAGAAGTAATGGCAATAAACTATATTTCATGTACACCAACAACGGTTCATCTGTAGTATAATTAATTTTTCTAGACCTGTATGTTTTCTGAATTTGTTGACGATTTCGGTTTGGATATTAAAGTATGGCCGAGAGCTGCAGCTCTAGCTGAAAGATTATGGGCTAATCCGTCAACTAATGCATTGGCTGCTGAATATAGGTAATTAATTATGATAAATAACATCCAATCATAAAAATATTTAAAAAAAATACGATTATCGTAATTTATTAAAACTTTAGATTATTGCAACACCGTGAACGGCTTGTCGCACTAGGACTCAAACCAGATAAGATGAGTCCAGAATGGTGTAATGACCACGAAGGTGAATGTATAATTAGTTATTAATGTTTAAAATGTCTTTAAAATCACTTTACATCTGTACCTATTTATAAAAGTACCGATTTAATTGAAATGTACACTTAATATTATAATAGTTTCTTAAATCCATTAAAAATTGTATTTACTTAATATATAATTATATAATGTATAATTTCAATATAACCTTATTTGATTGTATAAGATATTTAATAAAATAAATCTAAATATTTTTACAAAAATTAATTATTCAGAAAATTATCAAATATACTCCAATGAAGTATTTATTCGAAACAATAATGTCCGTTAGCTTTTGGCCTTTGTATGGAAATACGAGATTACAGTCTCACCATAGTATAGGCTTGCTTAATTGGGGGGGAGGGTCGACTCCAAATGGACTATGCTTATTTTTTTTACATTACCATATTTTTATTTTTTATGCCATATCTTGCCATATCAGGCCATTTTCTAAAAATAAGATATTTTTTTAACCATGAATAATGCCATGATAATAATTTAACCACTATTTACCGATTACCTCTTCACCGCTACATGGTTTTTAAGATACGATATCTCTGATTTCATATCAAATGATAAATGCTTCATAATTTTAGAATATTATAATCTGAAATCTGAATAATATGATTAATATGTAAAAATGTTTTATGTTCTTTCTTAAAAGAGTTAAAATGTCTCAAAATTTACTAAATGTTTTGCTCTATTCTTCAATAAAAGGCTTAATATATAAACAATGTTTAACTTTTTTTTGGAATCTTAAGGACGGTATAACTGGTATACCGTTAATAGATAATGGTCAATTAATAGTGCGACAATAGATAGTATATACGACAATTGATAATGTACGACGTTTTAAACAAAATTTTCATTTAATTAATTTTATTAAACTCTAATTTATTTGATTATGATTTTAAAATGTATGAAGAGCAAGAGAGGTGTTAACATTGAAGTCGATGGTGGATACACGTATCAGCAATCAGCGTGAATGTAAAATGCCGGAAAAAAGCATTTGATAGAATATGCAACACAAAAAAAAGAAAAAAATTAGAGAAAGAATCTAATGTATGTATGTAATCCCATGTATCTAATGGCGAAAAAATAAAATACATGGGCCATAATCACGTTGCGTATATTTCCAAAATTGAAGTCAAAATACAGGTCAATGAAATTACTTTGAAAGTACTTAATTGGATTGGACGATTACAACGTAGACATCGTAGAGTATTGGCTGAGCCTTATAATAGTACTTTCCTCGCGGCCCCAACTAGTATCACTAGATCGTCTGCATACGCAACTAGTTTGACCTGGGATTCCATGTTTATCTGAAGTGCCGCCCTCATAGCTACTTTCCATAGTGTCGGTCCCAGTTGCGATCCCTGGGGGCACCTCGTGTTTAGCGTCTTTACTGATGTTTCACCTTCTAGGGTTAACTTTGCCGTCCTTGCGACAAGATACGACCTTATCATACTGATCGACCTGTCGGATTAATGTACAGCAGTAACGTTCATTAGTACGAAAAATGATTATGCGACACCGTTAACTACAGAAATATAATTATTTTAAATTTTTATCATTGGGAATTGGTTATGAAATTAAAATTATAATAAACAGTCTCTAAACAATCTAGTACAAAACTGAATTGACGTATTCAGGACATTCAGGTTACCCAGCTAATAGAATGTTAAAAGAATTTGCCGAGCCAAATAGTTTTGTATGAAATTTAAAACGATTTTTGCATGAACATGACGATACCTTTCTCCTTTTAATTTTTTTGAAGACCATTAATATGTACTTATATTACACGGATGCGGATGTTTGTTGAATATTTTTGAGTGCTAATGATTATTATTGTTGCTTTGACAATAATAATGCGCCCAACTGCATTCATCACCGGGCACCTTTTTTGATATATTTACTTAAAAAAAATATATATATAAACTATTTTATGGGTCAGCAATTCAACATCCGTTTGTTTATTATTTATTTTATAATGTGTTAACAACGGGCTTAATTATATATGCAAATTTTGAATACGTACATATAATGCCCAATTAAGATATATTATGATGTTGACGACCAGTTTCGGGCTCGGTTATTTACCAGAAATTACAAGTACATTGTCAAGGGTATATTAGAGTTGTTCCTGGAGAAGAGGGGGAGGGAAACCATTTTTCTCCTATACAGACTTTTAAAATAATTGACAGTTGATTAATAAGTTGAACAATATAATATGTATAATACATCATTGCAAAACCAGTAGATCCCTAAATTATATATATATTCAACAAAACACAAGGCTTTAGATAAATAACAATGAAAAAAAAATTAATGATATCACAACCAAACACATCGCCTGTAAAAGAACAGTGTAAGAGAACTAAGAGAACAGCTTAGTAAAAAAACATATCTCGTCTGTATTCAGCAGCATCAAATTGCGATATCATTTGTAAAATAGTCAATGTACTTGACGAGTGTATATAAACTTTTATAGACAATTGTTGTAACAGTAAATATTTTTTAAATTTATTTGAAAATAATTATAAAAGTTTGTATGCACTCGCAAAGTAGCTCGACTTAGCACCACAAATGATACCACAACTTTATGGTGTTAAACATCACTAATGAGATACATTTTTTACTTAGCTGTTTTTGACACGTAGTTTCAGCCAAAGTATTGTGGTTTTAACGTAAGCTATACGTGATGTGATTATGTGAACATAATATTAATCCGATAGTCCTCCTACTTTCTCCTTCCATAAATGAGTACTTACTCCGTACTCGTCTGGAATAAAAAAGTATACAGTGTTAAATAAAATCACAACGAGTTCTTGAACAACCTTACTTCGGCGTTCAAGACTGGAAGAAGTCCATTGAACCGGTGTATCGACAAAAAAACACGATATTCACAGTAAGTATACTTACAGATTTTAAGCTAAATACAATTTTTTTTTAATAGTGTACATATCTATATATTATACATTAAAATTATTTCACATTTTATTTATCATATTGTTTGTAGTTACATTCATTAGACTAATTTGTAATATGATAACATATACAATGAATTGAATTAATATATAAAAGATAAATATAATGTACCTATCGTCCATTCATATACTTACCTATTTTAAAAATTAATTTAAATTCTCCATAAGATAACATTTGATTACATTTTTATAATATCATTTTTTTCGTTTTAAAATTTTAGATGAAGACGTAGGCTGTAGAAAAACTTTATTTTTATAACTAAATTTAGGTTTTGAAAATAATTGAAAATATAGCTAATTGTTTACTTAATTTTTAAATAAGAATAAAATAAGTAACATTTTTTTTTAAAAAACACTAAAAACAATTAATGTTAGCATGATAACAAAACAGGAGTATTCGAGTATTGATTAAATATATTTCAATATATTGTATATATAATATAAGGTTTGTGGCGGATTATAATCTATGAACCTTGTATATCAATAAATTGTATATAATCAATGATATTATGTTGTTGAGATGATAAATTATCATTGTTCCACAAGCCACAGTGGCACGGATTTGCCTGATATTATTAATATTTTCATTTAGTTACCTACTTATTTATCTACTTATTAGTTATCTTAATTATATCTACTCATGGTTTGTGAAATTATAACTTATAGCTTAATAATAAAAAATAAGATTTTAAGGGGGTGGGTGCACAATGAATATGCAACTCGAGTCTAGCTACGAAACTGTAGCACTTATAATTTTTTATTCGTCCTCACTAAATACTTATGAAAGAACTTTTAATTAATATTATAATTATTATTGGTTTGGATAATAAAAGATCCAATTAAAGTCCACTAAGTTTACTTTATACAAACATTTAATGTAGGTGAATACTATTTCTACAATCAGAGTATTGGTTGATTTGTAGAATATCATATCTAAGGTTCTTTACACCAAACATACCACCATTTCTCCAAACTTTTATAAAAACCTATAAGAAAATAACAAAATTTAGTCATACACTCATACCGTCATTCTTCAACTAATGTAACAAATTAACATTATATATCTATTGTCGCATAAAGTAACGTAAATTGTTAATTAATAAGTACTTATAATCGAATACTGTTATAGTGTTATAGGGTTATGCATTCACCTTTTAATCTAACTTTCGGATATAAATATATGTTTTAAAATAAAGCATAACAATGCTTCGTAAAAACCATTTATATTGGACATTGCATTAATCCAGTTCTCTATTTATCTAATTTTCAATTCTGTAAGTTGTTCTACGCATAATTGAAAAACAATTTAAAATAAAACCGGATGGGCCTCGCTCTGCTGTACAGTATAGGGTGGAATACACCTCGTCCATAGGATTGATCATTACAATGGATTTGTTAAATTTGAATGCAATGATAGCTAGGTATCATTGTATACGAATAACGATTTTGAACGGAGATGATATGTTAGTCTAGAAATAGGTATATTATATAACATATTATATTTTATTAAATTGAAATATTATGTCAATATTCCCTATTCAAACGCTTATAAAAAAAATTGTGCCTATGGATTTCAATAATTTTTGAATGACAGTAACAGCAACTTTAGTGGAATCTTCTATTAAATGTTCAAGTATTTTATACCAGTTAAATTTTTTTTATCCATAACTTTAATTTCAAATGCCTATAAGTTGCTTAAAAATCAGTATAATATTTTGAAAAAAATATGACTTACAGAAAATGCATATTTTAACAACTGGTAAAAATGTCAAGTTTCTGCGACTTATACTTTTTGAATAATGGAAAATATTTAAAATCATTTGATAATTTAATGATGATAAATCATTATTTTATGCGATTTCGTAACAATTTAAATTTCAAATGGTCATAAAATTTTTTCCTTGAGGTCCGATAGAAATTTTTTTACAGTTATTTGAAGAGTAACTTAAGGATAACCGTGTGTTAAAGTTTTGAACCATAAGTATAAATGCAAAAAATTTTATGAATTTCCAAGTTGAACTATTTTATATTTTTTAGATTTTTTTGGTTGTTTTAGATTTTACATATATTATGCAAATTTGAACTTTATGGGCTTACAAAAAAAATTTGAGTGAAACAATTTTCAATTTTTTTTATTGCAATAAGTTTATCTTATAATTAATCTTATATTACATTTTCAAGAGGTTTTAGACTACGACATTTTTTTATCGATATTTCAAAAAAAAAAAACTGGGAAAAATAAAAAAATTAAAATTGTCTATAAAAAGGTCAAAAAAATTCAAAATACTTAACCATGTATAGAAAATGCCAATATAAACCTTTGGTGAAAATTTCAAGTATTTGCGGTTTTTGTTTTTTGAGTTAGAGCATTTTTAAAAAAAATGTAGGTATTTTGTCAAAACGTGGTTTTGGGTAAAATGTCCTATTTTTTCGTAATTTTTTTATCGTTTTTTTTCGATGCTTTTAAAAAGTTATGAAAAAGTTTGATATTTGACTAGCCTAAGCACTATCTATATTCACTTTTCTTTCAGAGATGTTGCAATAAATCGAAGCATTTTTACTGCCCCAAAAAGTGATGACAGACACAAAAAAAATAATAATAATAAAAAAAAACACATCATTGTAAAACCAATAGAATCCATCACTCCCCGTTCAGAACCTAATAAGTTTAGACTCATTATGTTTTTCTTTTATTGATAAAAGAAGTTATTTTTGGTTGTCCCTTGGAAAATTAATAAATGCTTGGATACAATTAAATAACATTTTATCTAAATGTGTTAAATCTTAAAGAAATTGTATTCCATGATCTTCTGTCTCTGTCTATCACACGCGCAACATAGGAATTTAAACGTTTTATATTTCCAACGTACCGATTTGAATTCGTCGTTAAGTCTACTTTAGATCGACTTTCCCACATTATTAAAATTTTGCACTTAGCATTTCCAAAAATTAACTTTTATTGATTTTTTATGTTTCTATTTGGTTTAATTCTATTTTGTGAAATTTTGGGGGACAAAATGAAAAAATTAGGAAAATCGATCTAAAGTAGACTTAATGACGAATTGAAATCAATTTTCAAAATTCTTGTCGCATTAATTGATCAATCAATACGTTACAAATAGAAAATGTCTAAATCACTATGTTTCGCGTGTGATAAACAGAGACAGAAAATCATGGCTTGGTTTCCAATCCCCATAATAAAATAAAATCAATTCAGTAAAATGTAATAAGTTAAGGGGATTGCAAGCCATGATTTTCTGTCTCTATTTACAACACGAGTATCATAGGAATTTAGACTTTTTCTATTTTTAACGTACTATTCGATCAATTAATGAAATAAGAATTTAAAAAACTGATTTGAATTTGTTGTGTAGTCTTCTTTAGATCGACTTTCTTATATTTTTTAAATATAATACTTAGCATACCCAAAAATAATTCACTTTTGTTGATTTTTATGTTTCCAAATCAGGTTCCATTATTTTAATCTCATTAATTGATCGATCGGTACATCGGAAATAGAAAACGTTTTAATTCCTATGTTGTACATGTGATAGACATAAACAGAAAAAATCATGACTTAAAATCCCCTTAAGATTTCTGTAGTAGGCTATAATAAGTAATATTATTCTCTGGCTATAATAAGTCGTGATTGATTTTTAACTACAGATAATGTTTTTTTTTTAAACATATATAGTTTTACATTTAAATAAATTCTAATTCAATTTTGTGAAAAGAATCACTCTGTATTCACAAAAATTAAATTTTTTAGACATTGTTTTTATATTTTCCATGAACATTTAATACTATATTTTTTTCTATATACTATATTATAACATAATATAGAAACATCCTTTTATATATCACTGAAATAACTGGTTTCGTGTTTTATCACAAACCGGATTTCTGCATATAAAGTTGAACTCTAATGTAATTCAGGACGCATTTTATTTTATCAGCAATTTGTAGCTCGCCATGAAACCGTCTATAATCAATCACTATTATATTAGTACATTAATAGTATATAGTTTATTCAGAAGTTTATTTGCTAAATAAGTTTTTTTGACAAATAGTTATCTGACGAATAAAATTAATAATTGAAAAACCGAGCCTAAAACAAACATTTAAAAATCATTTGAAATTGTCAACGAAAAGTCAATATACTGCTTATTAGTTTGTATATGTTTGAACTATTCTTATAATTTTAGATTTTAAACAATAAAAGAAAGTAAAAAAAAAAAAAAATGTCTGAAGGGAATAAAAATAAAATAGAACCGGTCTGCTGTATGATAGAGGGTGGAGTGGACCTCGTTCATAGGATAGGTCATTACAATGGATTTGTTAAATTTGAATGCAATGATAGGTATCATTGCATACGAATAACGATTCTGAACGGAGATGATAATATGTTGGTCTACAATATAGGTTTATTATATAATATATAATGTTAAATATAAATTGAACTATTAAGTAAAAAAAAAAATTTAAAAAAAACATTGTAAAACCAATAGATTCCATCACTCCGTTCAGAATCTAAAATAATTGTTGATAAGTAGTAAGACTTTTAAAATAGGCTTATACTTATTTTGTCTATAGTATAGATCAGGGATGGCAGAGAAAAGTGTCTTTTTACTAGGTAAGATTAAAAGAAAAAATATGCAATAATTATACACATTTTATTAGGAACACGTTATTATTTGTGAGTTATTTATAAAACTGATTTTCAAATTACCATGAGGTATTAAATATTATTTTACTATTAGTTACTATACAATACTGCATTTTGAATGTGATTATTTTATTTTTATGGTAAACTATTATTCATTTTTAATATTTGACGTGCCATTGAAATGTATTCAACGTGCCATTTCTGGCACGCGTACCATAGGTTTGCCACCCCTGGTATAGATTCTATTATAGTCTATACAATTAAATGTGTACTTATCTCTTCGAGCGAAGTGCGAAAAAGTTTGTTGTTATTTGCTTGTAAAAATAGCGTATACTGAATTAGAGGCGTCATAATCAGGCGCACACCCAGGATTTTTGTTTAGTGGGGGGGGAGGGGCTTAAACATTTTCCTATTCTCTTTACACACAAGTAAATAATTACCACAAATTATAATTAATGATAATTTTTTTACTACTATTATTATATGTTTAATTAATCATCATTGTAGTACTGTTTGTAAAAATATGCTATAGTAATGTATAATTTAGTGAAAAATATATTTTTTGGGGTGGCTTCAGCCCTAAAGCCCCCCCCCCTGGGTGCGCCACTGGTCATAATTATGTTTGCTCCCCTATTCATTTTCCCTTGATACGGCCCCGTGTGACGACGGGCTCATTACATTATCGTTTTCGCAATCAGCTTTAAAGGCTCACAGGTGCAGCAAGAGCAGCTGATGGCCGAGGGGGTGGGAGACTGCGCAAGTGCACACGTGTTATCAGCGCGGCGTCGGCGTATCGGGGTCGGGCGCGTAATGCGTACTACGTAGTCCCTGGAATATCTTAAACGGCCTAAACCACGGTAAACTCAATAATTTTATCGAACGTCCCGCGTTTTGCGTTATCGCGTTTAGCGGTGCGGACCGACGGAAACGAACGGAACGAAGCAGATTGCGGAGTCGCAGACGCGTTGTCTGCCTACACGGACCGCTGACGGCTCGTGTCTCGCTCGGCTGTTGGTCCGCGTCCGGGGCGAGTTTAGAACGCTTCGTAGCGATTAGTGATGGGAAAACGTTTGTTTCTTATTATTAAATCGAGTACAATCTATTATATTTTACAACATCCGATACGGTGGAGTAGGTCGGCGCACGGGGAGTTGCCTCCCTTCCCCCCGTTGTAAACGGAACCGGTCCACACCATGTATTACCTGTATTACGTTATGTTAAAGAGACGGAAAGCGATGGCGGGATGCACGCTAGCGGTCGGAGCGTTGCTGATTTTCCTGTTCCTGAACGTGCGCCGAAACAATGCCGACGTTTCTGGACACTACTTCGTGTGAGTATAATATTACCGTTGTGTTTCGCTTTGTCGTTTGGAGGACAATGATAATTGCAGCGGAGAACTTGTTTGCATGTAGTCATATTGTGGGAAAAACTAAGAATGAGGAATCAGAATTGAAAACTGAGAATTTGAAATTATAAGTACCTACCACATTTACTAGACTAGACCCTAGACAAGGTTTGGTATATTGGTAAATTATCGTGTAACCCTATTATTCTTATGGAGTAGCCAGTTAATTTCAAAATCTTAAGTTATCAGTTTACCATCATGAATATGAATTAATGAGGCAAGTATACATTACACACTAGAGGTATACTGATTAGGCTGTAGGTCAACCAGCGATTTTCATACACGGGCCGATGAGACTTCAGAGGGAGAGAGGCTTAAAGGCAAACATTTGATTAAAGTGACAACACTATTTTTCCTCAAATTTTTATCTGTATGCACCACTTTGAACCCCTAAAAATATTTTATAATATTATTATTTGATATTATATTTGTCATGCATAACGCTGATAATTGTACATACATTTTAAGTTTATAAATTACTTAATAATATAGGTACTTATATTATACAACTGTTATACATAACAAACATCTTGTCTAGTGTGATTTTAAAATGCTAATAACAATAGTATTAGTTATATAGTTAAATTAAAATAAACAAATAAATAATGAAGAAATTAATAAATAAAATAAAAATAGGTACCTAGGTAAGTACTTAAATAATGAAATGAATCAATTTGGTACATCTAATAAAAATCACATATTTAGGAATGTTCTATATGTTATTCTGCAACTAATAATTTAAATTTGTAAATTTTGATTATTTTTGTAGTAAACAAAATTCATCTAATTGTTTTAACAATAATTAACTAAGTCCCTTCTAGTAATATAATTAAAATCTTTCGATTGTTATTATTTTATATTAATATTAAAATTTTTTTAGCGATTCATTTAAATGCATCAACAAAACATGTGTTGCCAGCAAATTTGGATCGACTGAAAAGGAAAACAGTGGGTTGGATGGATCTATAGATGTGTGCCGTCTAACCTGTGGAAGTTATGGATCTCTTTGGCCAAGGCCAACTGGCAAGACTGCAATTGGGTATAAGAGATGATCACTTATGAATACATATTAATCTAAGTAATGTGTATATTATTGTTGGTTCTATTTAATAGAAAATCAGTAATCGAATTTGATATTGATAATGTCAAGTTTGATACATCATTAATAGCTGATCAACTTGGTAAAGAATACATGACTGAAGTAACTCAAGTTTTTATGTCTTCATTAAAAAAACTCTGCACTCCCTATTGTGTGCCATACAATAATATCCTAATTATATCAATTAGTACTAGTACTCAGTTTGAGTACATCAAATTAACTACAAATGAAAGTTATGATTTTAAAATAACCACTGAAGGTATTAAATCATTTAATATATACAATTAATTTTTTATTGGAATTATATCCTGAATTATTATTATTAGGAAATCATATACTTGTTAAAATTGAAGCAAATACTGTTTATGGAGCTAGGAATGGTTTAGAAACTGTTCGACAACTTATTGCTACATATGGTTCAAATGTGTCTGGCAGAAAATTAGTGATAGCTGGTGATGTTGAAATTAGTGATCAACCTATATTTGCCTATCGTGGATTCATGTTAGATACTGCTAGGCATTACTTCCCAATTTCTACCATTCAACGACAAATTGATGCTATGGGTCATTCTAAACTGAATGTATTTCATTGGCATGCTACTGACTCTCATAGTTTTCCGTTGGATTTACCCAGTGCTCCACAAATGGCAAAGTAAGTTTACATAATACTCTTCAGTTCATAATTCAATGTTTACCTACAATCAAATATTATTAACGTTAGATATGGAGCCTATAGTCATGAAGAAAAGTATTCATATAAAGATATCAAAGATCTTCTTAGGTATGCATTAGTAAGAGGAGTGAGAATTATTATGGAGATTGATTCTCCAGCACATGCAGGTAACGGTTGGCAGTGGGGAGAAGCATCTGGCTATGGTGAAATGGCTCTTTGTGTGAACAAGAGACCTTGGAGAAAATACTGTGTACAACCACCATGTGGTCAACTGAATCCAATTAATACCAACACATATAAATGGCTGGGAAAAATTTATAAAGACTTAATTCATTTGTTTCCCAAGGGTGAAGCGTTTCACATGGGCGGTGATGAAGTAAATTAAAAAATTAAAAATTCAATTTCAATAAACAAATAAGTTGTACCTATTACTGAAAATAGGTTGCTCTAAACTGTTGGAATTCTACGGCTGAAATCATTGATTGGATGGTAGCGAACAACAAAAGCTTAGATGAAAGTGATTATTTAGAGTTGTGGTCCCAATTCCACACTAATTCGCTAAGTGAATATGATAAAGAAGTTGGAAATATTGATTCTGATATTATTGTTTGGTCTAGTGGTTTAACCGAACATGATATCATACAAAAACATCTTGACAAAACAAGATATACTATTGAAGTTTGGGAAGGAGTAACTACTCCGATTGAGCTTGTTAGGTTAGGTTATAAGACTATAATTGCTTTAAAAGATGTTTACTATCTAGATCACGGTTTCTGGTATCCAACTATGTACCATAATTGGAAAATGATATACGACAATCAAATGCCTACAGTAGATGATCCCAAACTTCTATTAGGTGCAGAAGTAAGTATTGAAAATGATGCAAAATCACTTACAGTAATAACTAATAATTGTATTTTTTATGTTTAAGACGTGCATGTGGTCTGAATATGTTGATGATAATGCTGTTGATTCTAAAGTATGGCCCAGAGCTGCAGCTTTAGCTGAAAGATTGTGGGCTAATCCAAAAACAAATGCTATAGCTGCTGAATATAGGTACTGTTTTTATAAAGTTATTCTAGATCATTGGACTTTGGTTAATTGACTCTTGGGAGAAGTTTTTTTGGTGTTTTGTTTTGAATTTATATGTAATTATTGTGAAAACTATTTTAAGCTTGTGTGAATGGTTCCATTATGTGGTTTTTATGTAAAATATTATAAATTTTACAGCTGTACAATCTCCAATCATTTTTGATTAGATATATTTTATGAAATTCCAAATTATTTACTAAAAGAGAAAAAATTTGTAAAAATTGGTGCAGTAACATTTTTATTACTTGAAATTAAATATGCTTGATAATTCTCATTGACTTAATACATCCCTGAAACTTTTAAATACCATGAGCATTTAGGTTGATTTATTTAATTTAAAATTAGGATCTTTTTTTTTAATGTTAGTCGCAAAGTATTAAATGTTATAGTAGTGTGTTGTTAGAATACAAAGGTTGAGAAACACCATTTTAGATTATGAATATAAACTTTTTCCATTAGCAATTATTATATTTTTAGGTTTTTACAACATCGTGAAAGATTGGTAACACTTGGTCTTGAAGCAGATACAATTACACCAGAATGGTGTTACTTGCACGAAGGAGAATGTGTTTTATAATATTGATAAGATATTAGACAAATATGATGATAATATGCTGAAATGTTAATAATTTTAAAGTAAGCCGCATGTTACATTATCTTTGTACATACAATAATAAAGTAATATATTTTTATAAATTATCAATTTTCTTCAATACTTATAGTCAGATTTATTTTTGTTTTAGAATAAATGAAAATACATTTAAATATTATTCTGGTACTTTGCTTCATAATAATTTTGCATAGCTCGTCTCAAAACTGCAATAGTGAAATTAACATCATCTTCTGTTATACACATAGGAGGCATAAACCGTAATACCTGTAATAATGTTGTCATTGTTATTTGATATTTGTTAATTTTATTAATTTTAGCACTAAATAATAAGTACTGTTGTGGAGAGCTGTAGGTAATTTTAATTTTAAGAGTGGAAAGGAGAAATGTAAATTAAAGTAAACGGTTTTTAAATCTGTAAGTGTTATAAAACGTAAAATGCTTACATTTGATTGACGTCCCCCGATTCCGATTAAAAGGCCCATCTTTAAGCAATCGTTTTTGATATGAGCAACGGCTCGGCCATTTAAAGGATTGATTAGTCCTTGATTACTATCTTGATTGCTTTCTATTAATTCTACCCCAACCATAAGCCCTTTACCTCGTACATCGCCGATTATATTCCATTCACGTCTCATTTCGCTTAACTTATTTATGAAATATGTTCCCACTGTTGAACAGTTTTGCTGTAAACCTTCTTCTTCGATTATCTATAAACGAAAATAGATCAAAGTACATAATAGCCATATAGCTATAACTATAAGTACTTGCCTTTAACACTGTCAGACCTACGGTACACGAAATCGGATTACCGCCAAAGGTATTGAAATGAAATGCCGAATTCAATGACCGAGCAATCACGGGCGTTGTTACAACGGCAGCCATTGGAAATCCGTTACCGATACCTTTGGCCACAGTCACAATGTCGGGTGTGACACCGTGTGATTGAAAGTGCCAAAAGTGTTCGCCCGTTCTTCCGAAACCAGTTTGCACCTCGTCAGCTACGCACAATCCACCGTTGGCTCTTACCAAGTCGTAGACTTTTTTCAAATAACCCTTCGGAAATTGAACGATTCCTCCGACTCCCTATATATATATATATATATGTATATGTTATAGATGCGTAAAAATATAATCCTAGTTTATTCCTCACTACAGTATTCAATGTTATGGTAAACGTAATGTAATTTGTAACGAGTATGACAAAACGTTGACTATAATACCGTACAGGACAAATCGTAGTATAAAGTAGTGTATCGTGCTGACTAACTTGAATGGATTCGGCGAAGAAACCGGCCACTTTTCTCCGGGGTAGTGAATAGGAAAATTTGTTTTCCAATTGTTCGTAGTACTTGTCGGTGGCTTGACAACGGTCTCGTCTGCATTCGCAGCTCCTTTGTGTTTGAACCAACGAGTCCCTGCATTTGTTCCCGCCCCATATACCTCTATAAACGTCAGGACACATCACGTGATGGATAAAATTGCCGGTCGACTGGTTGTTGAACTTGACAGCCGACAGAGCCGTGAGCCCGTGCAGGTTTCCGGTCACGCCGTGGTAACAGTTATCGATGGACACAATGTCTTGGTTCCCGCTGTGTAGCCGGGCCAATAGTATGGCCAACTCGTTGGCTTCGGAACCGCTGTTGACCAAGTACACGGTCTGTAAAGTGGGCCATATATGGTTAATCATGATTGCTAATCACTCAACAAATCATAACTAGAGCTGTGAATTTGATGCACTAAAAACCTTATAAAATGCTCTTAAAATGGTTTTTAATCTAATTTTTATATTTATATCGATATAGGATATTAAACATTAGTACATTACATTTTATACATATAAAAATGTGTTTATTTAATAAAAAAAAAAAATTAGTATAAATGTTGATTGAATTTGAATTTTGTGTAATGATATTCACCTGAAACTTTTTTTAAGTATTTATTTTGTTAAAATAATAAAACAAACTTATATATATATATATATATATATTTATTTGCGAGGTATCTACCTTATTCGTCTTTATTCTTTACTGTTGGATTGAACAACAAGTGCTCGTTTGATATTGTCAAACAAAAATGACTGTCAACAAATTTTTATGCCAAAAACTTCTTTCGACATCTATACTGATGTAATAAAGCATATCGCATAAAAGCTATATCATTTATAAGGTCATATAAGAGAGACGTTTTGGACATTTCAGTTCCCTCGAGTATTTTCTATGTAGTGCAAATTCCGTATTTTTTTCCAATATTTTTATTAATTTAAACTGAACAATCTTTCCTGTCATTTTTTATTTGTTGAATTTTGTTTTAAAATTCTGTCACGATTTGAATAGAATCTGCGGGTGTACGATCAGACAATTATAATATAATATAATTCAGGTAATGTTCTAAAGTTAGATTTAATGTACGCTAAATTCAGTGGTTGAATAGGAAAAAAATATAAATACAGACTTTAAGTTTAGTTGAACAATTACCGTTCCAAATTATATGAATTTTAAAGTAACCAGAATAAAATAAATGGGTACCTACGCTATAAAAAAAATGAAGAGTAGCTTTGGCTAAATTGCATTCTAAATTCCGATCGGCCATTAAATCTTGTACTTTTCCAATGGCGTCTTTCCGGTTGAGTTTCATGACTATTTGTTTTATTAAAACGTAATGTTCAGAATAATACATAGCTGCATTCAACAACCAAGTCCCCCCCCCTAGTAAATATTGGTTGAGGAGGTTATGGTATATTAAGAGCAATAGTTTTCAAAATTTGTATTCGATAAGGTAACCTAATTTTAAAAATATTTCGTATTTCTTCGGCTATCCTATGTAGAGCATGAGCAAGACATGTCACGTGTTCCATTTAAAGTTAAGTAATTTTAAAGATTAAAACCTACTAAAATTCTTAATTAACAGTTGGTTTAATTTGAAAATTCGTAACCGATATACGATTTGCCATAAATAACTTAAAATATTATTTTATAAAATATAAATTTGACGTATATACAGTCTGTTTAAAACAAAATATATTTTTCTACATATCAACTGATAGAATTTGATTAAAAATACGGGAAAATGAACTAAAAAAGGAAAATACGACCTAGAGATGCAAAATAAAAGTTTCATACATGGATTTGTTGTTGCATAATGCAAATTATGTACTTACAAATCTACGTTTCACAATCACCAAAAAAAAAAAAAAAATGCACTTTCCTATAAATTCACAGCCCTAATCATAACATTTTTGACATGAAACATTCTGGCTCTGGGTGTAGGTCGTCTCGACAAACCATCATCCTGTATCATCAGCCTGACTCCCGACATCTGTCACGACGGTAATGTTATACATTTTATATGGGCGTGTACTTGCTTTCAAATCGCCCGGCATTGTCGACACCAGTTTTTCTACGTACTCATACATTTTCGGATGCTGATACACCCCGGATACGTGTCCCAATATGCTCAACTGTTTGGCCATCGCTTCATTGATTTGGCTAAAAAAAATGTTTTGTTTTTCAATTTGTCGTCAAACGCAGTGCTGTATTGATGAACCAGTTAAACTTATCTATAAATATACTAACGGATGACAATGACCTACGCTGACCGTGGCTATGCCTCCAAACATATCCAAATACCGCTTGCCCTGATGATCGAACAACCATTGCATTTTACCTTCATGGAGAAGCAATGGCTTCTCGTATAACTGCACTTGAGGAAACACATTTTCTAATTGCATAGACTGTGCTTTTTCATAAGATGGACCCTTAAAAATATATTTTATAAATCTATACATCTATATATCTATGTATAATATTTTTGTATATGTTATCGAATTTTAAAAATTTAATTTATTATAAAAGTGTTATATATAGGTACTAAAACATAATTTTATTCTACTTAATTTGATAAAAAGAGTTAAGCATTACAGGCATTTTGTAATCTCGAATTCAAATTTCAATACACAAAAACTTGTTTTATAAAAGAAAATACCAATTTAATCATATTTATTTTATAGAAAAATATTATTAATCATATAATAATATATTAAATAGGTATTATTATTATTTATAAATATTTATATCGCATTATTTTTCAGTTTTTCTTCTACTTCGTGAAATTGAGATTAAATTATCTACCTATTTAAAATGTATGTTTGTTTTTAATCTAATTTTCGATTTTAGTATTTGATCAAGAAACCTGCTTCATAGAGACATTATTATTAGTTCGTAGTTGTATTAAGTCCTATAAGATTCTGTTGTAGACATTTTTTACAGTTTTCGATTAGAATGCACGTCGGTAAGATACAAAATGCAAAGGATAAATTTACTTTGTACGGTAAAGGTTTGAAGTCAATCGGAGGTAATTCCGGAAAAGATCCACTCGATGTTGTATAATGTTTGATTAACACGCCATAAATGCCTGAAAATCAAATAATATTCGTTTTATACAATTTAACCATTATTATAAGATATGTACAATGTACATTATGTCTTCGGTAAAAACTTGGAGACTAAGTAACAAGTATGTATAAATAATGTAGCATAATTACAAATGTTTTATGGAAGGGGATATAAATATTTTGACCCTACACCCCCTTTAAGCCTTGCCACTTGTTTGTTTTTCAACATAATAATAATTTTAATCTAATTTCGTATAATTTTAATGAAAGTTATTGATTAAATTGTAATGTATATTTAATCAATGTGCAATTTTTTGAGTTAATTGGTGCACAAATAATAAATGCAAGCATATTTTGTACATTTCTTAATTTCTACAATATTTAATTTTGGGCCCTAATAACGCTTTGGCCCCCGGCTTTTCTTTGAAAAAATGTTTCATTGTATTCATAGGTTTTCTTTTTTTATCTTCCATTTTGCTTGTATAAATGTATAAATATTAAAAAGGTAATTAAATAGTATAATATACCTAAAGTAGTGATTCTCAATCGATGTTCCGATGCACATTAGTGTGCCCCGACTGCAGTAGAAGTAGTATAGGTATTATTAAAAATAGAAACTTCCCGGTATGTACTTTTCGAAATCCACTAATAATTTTGTTACAATTTTCCATTTTATACCTTTGTGAGTTAGAATTTTTTAAGCTTACAAATATTAAAACTAAGAAAAGAGATAACTTCCAGGACTAGAAGAAGAAATTAGAGTAGCACTATCATCTATTCATCTTTGTATCTGTCAAATAACAAAAAACAAAGTCAAATATCACATTAAATTTTTAATTAAATAGTACATTATAACAGTTAAAAATAGGATTTATAAATTTATTTTAATTTTTAATTTAACATTATGATTTTTTATGTACAATTTTAATTTTTACGTTCCGTCAAAATTTTAAATGATAAAAATGTGCCGTGAACATAATAACAATTTAGAGAACCATTGACCTAGAGTGATTTAGAAATACTATTAATGTTTTGAATAAAAGTCTGAAACACAAGTGAAGGGACTAATGCGTAGTACGATGACGCGATTTGTATTGTTTATACCTAATGATAGTAGATCAGTCGATTGCCGCATAGGGAAGATACCAAATTTACAACAAATTAATGATAAGTTAGGAGTCCATATATTGTAAACCATGCTATAAACGTTATGTGCATTGTCTGTATAGACCGGGGGTGGTTTGACAATTTTAGTGGACCGGGGCCAGTCTATAATATTCCACCCACAACTGCGCAAAATTGATATTTTACAAAAAAAAAAATCAGTTTGGTCGAGTAATAACTTATTAGTTATATTATTAGTCCTATAATATATTGTTATTTACTCATAATTAAAATGTGGATTTTTAGGTTTTTTACGTTTCATATTTTTGGCTTTACGCAGCAGCACAATGAGGATGAAATATATGAAAAATTTATCCATTACAGTGTAGTTTGTAGGAAAATATTTATTTTGCATATTATAGTATTAATAACAATATGAGGACTACCCCACCGGCCAAAATTCACTCATAATTTTGACCGGATACTCTTATGCTCATAAATTAAAAAATAAAGATAACTACAAAAGAAATATTCATTATTTAACATTTATTTTGATAATACAATAATATAAGTAAATATTTCAAACGTTTTTTTTTGTAGTAGTTTATATTTTGTAAGACAACATTGACAACAGTAGGTGTATGAATACGACACATGGGGGGATCCATCCCCCATATCACCACCCCTCGTAATTACGCCTCTGTTTAGAAGGTCAGTTTTTGGATATCTCTATAGTTTTTCGAAACGGGATTTCATCACGGTATTTGTTATCTTAGTTGTCATAGCAATTCGAAATATTTAATTATGTAATAATTAATAATAATAGTTAAGCTATTATATCTGTTCTTATTCATTTTTATAAATATACTAGCTGAATTATCCGGCTTCTCACGGAACAGTTTTGGTCGGAGTATAGTTTTCAATAGAATAATATCCAATAGGTATATCCACTTTACATTATTTAGAGAATAGCCATGTTTGGTAAACATTTAAGTTATTTCTGTTGAAAACAGAAAAAATAAATTTAATAACCAAGTTTCAAGAAACTTAATTTTTGAAAGTTTTTTTTATTTTTCTTGTTGGAGCGCCGAAGCATAAATGAATAACAAAATGATTAAATTAAAGTTTTTACAGCGAATTTTTACGATTCTAAATATTTCTAAACACAAATATAGTTTAATTTAAGTATTGACCATAAATATTACCTTTAAATTTACTGTAGCTGCTCATCGTAGCAAATATTTTGCGTCAGATATGAAGACTCAACTAGCAATGTACGTCAGGGATTGAAATAATATTGCATTTATAATGCACTACATTTGATATTATGCTCTCGTATATATTATATATACAGACTAGTCATTGGTTATTTTATTGGCTTCGACCGGGGCAAAGGTGAAATGTTAATAATTTACTGTACTCGTTTTACACATGCACGTTAATTATGTTTATAAATGAAAAGGATGTTCCAGTCTCTTGAAAACAACACCGACAATCGTTTTGCAATATTGCATTCAAAGATGGTTGCCTGGAAAAATATTATTTGTATTTTTTAAAATTAAGAGTAGGTATAGGTATTAATTATTTAAGCAAAAAAATCGAATTAAATTATGACAGTTAATTCAAGTTATATCAAAATATTATTCACAAATCATTATTGCTAGCTTTAAAAAGTAATGACTCATATTACCGTTATGCGCTAGGTAACAATAAATACACAAATACCTAATTATCATTGTTTTCAAATTAAGTGATAACTTTTAACTTTAAATAATAATATAATTTATACTATATAATAAATATATTAAATAAGTATTCAATATAGAAGCAATACAATTTAATACAATGGAGATACGGCATTTCTACAATTAAGTAATTAGTTGAGTATTATTGTCATACTTAAGTAAAATGCAGTATTTTCTTCAAATGCAACATTTAGATAAAAATAACCAATAAGTTGAAAAAAAAAAAACAATATATATTATAATGCATGGTACGCCAAAAAAAAGTAATGAAATATGATTATATTTCTAGATAAAAAACTGGAAATTTAAGAAATTAACTCATTTTTTTAACATTTTTGTTTTTGGATACACTATTTTTCAAATGTAGAGCATATCTATATGATTAATTTAAAATATAAATCTGTTAATTTATATATAAATAAATAAATTATAAAATGGTCATAAATAAACTATGATCATATTAAAATAAAATTTTAAACATCATATAATATAATCGTATTATGCAATACTATTACCTACTTTAATTTAGTAAAATAATATATATATATATATAAATATATGTACTGAATTCTGGTACATATTTATACCATTGATTTTAGAATTGATTTCAAAATCAATGCTTATACATACAACCTATATATAACTAAAACAAATAATGTGTTAATAAACAACTAGATTAACGACAATAACAAGCACACAAGAGTAAGCATAAAAAGGCTTCTCATCAGTTTCCCGGTGTGCAGTCGGCCCTTTTTATCCCATGTGAAATTCGTGTCTGAACTGGATTCAGCGTCTAACATCGGATATGAATGTAATCCGTAAACTGCCATATATGATCCAATACACCCTCAGACTCAAAGGGAGCTTACAATTTCTTTATTGTTAAAGTTTAATGTTTAATAAGGGCAAAAGCATAATTATAAGTTACATTATTTGATTAGATTGGTATTTGTTTCCTTTAAAAAACATAATAATAGGTTAGCCAAATTTCCTACGTTTTTTTTTTACAAGGGTCATTATCATGTTAAGTAACAATTCTCGAGTTAAATAAAGTTTATATCTAAATCAAAACATAATTAAGTACATTTAAAATATAAATATGTACCTAATAGCCTAATTTGTAGCCGAAAATTTAGCAACTACAAAGAACAGTATTAATATATTTTTCAAATAGAAGATTTTTTAAAGCACTTCAATAACACAAAGTTCAATGCCAAAATAAAACTGATAAAAATGAAAATAATTTTAAAATATGTTGTTAACACCCAAAAGATGGATAAAAACAACTATAATAATTAACAGGTAAATATGATGTTTTAAATAATTGAAAACAAATTATTTATAGATTCAATTTACTCATTTACCTATGTAGGTATACAATATTTTACCAGCTAAATAGTGTAATCATGGAAACAGCAACAGAAAATGGGACGTATATATAATAAAAATATTATTATAAGTCATTAAAATTATATTTTGATCTACAAACATTGCAATGAATAAATAATAAATTGTACTAATAATATAATATATGATAACAATTAAAAGGCAGTATAAAAATAATAAATGTGAAAATTTAATTATTTATATAAATCATTAGTTTATTTTTTGTGTATTGGATTTTTTCAATTTTTACTTCATCGACCAACCTGTAGACATATGATACTACAGTGGAATTTTGAATATCCACCACCACAAATGAAGAAATAATATCACTAGATAAAAAATTAAGTCAAATTAGTATTTAATAATAGTCATTAAGTTGTGTCATGAAAAAAATTATTAAAAACATTTCTAGAACTGAATAAAAGCAACATTTCTTAATTTTCATATTAGATCACAAATATAATATAATAATATTTATTATACATAGCAGATTGGGCGTAGATAAAAAAGTTGACATAAAAATTATTATAAAAAACAATAAAATAAAAAATATCTTATTCTATCAAATGCTGAAATAAATATAAAATTGCATTCGTTTGTATGAAAATGTTTAGTTTATTCATATTTTATTAGATCAAAAAAAATTAATTTAAGTATTAATATGTTTCAACAGATCAATAATATGTTAAACAGTATAAAATAAAAGAAATGAAACATTTTATTAGAAAAAAAAAACTCTTATAATTCCTCAGCATGTTCAGAATTTAATAAGTTTTATATTGAATATGGAAATGTTTCTTCATAAACTATATTCATATAATCATAAATTATTATAAAATCAATGATATTAAATTTAAACTATTTGTTATTTGCCATTTACTTAATACATAGGATCATTATTAATCATTAATTATTATTAATAAAGTGTAAGAAAGTTATATGATTCCCCAACAAACATTCAAGATGATTGAAAAAATATCATTCAGCAGGCTTTTAACTGATACTAAATAATTTTCTGGTTAAACATTTAAGTATTTTAATTACCTATGATTATAAAGTGCTAAAATAAAATAAAAATTGTATATTATATTTCTAGAATCTGACGGGTTTAGTGAATTAAAAGCTTCAGTAGCTGAACCAGGATTCAAGAAAAATTTATTTCCAAGTTAAAACATATTGCGTGTTAACCGATTTAATTTGTAGTTTTGTTGATGGTGATGGAATAGGTGTTTAAATAAAATACTTAATGTTAGTTAGATTATTATTTATTGTAAATTATTCTAGGTCCAAATAATTATTTATACTGTATCAAAATTATTATAAGTCCTAAATATTTATTTATTAAACTAGCCGGTGTAAAGGTGCTTACAAGAGAACGGACTAAAACGCATCTGAATTGAACCTGTTGTGGGTTCATACATTTCTTTTGATCAAGGATTGCCATGCTCAAATGCATTATATTGCTATGTTGTGTTTCACCAGACGTCAGTGATTTTTCGAATTGAGGAGGAAGTTTACTGCTACGAAATAACACATGCATACCTTCAATAACTAATACCGAACCCTATAAACAAGAAAAAAAAGTATGCGCAAATGGATGTTGGATAAAATAATGATTATACTCCTTTATAGCCACAGATGTTCACTAATAAACAGTGATACAAAAGAAAAACAAATTCCCAACAATTCTAATTTACATTTTGAGCTGTTGGCAAATTAATCGATTCTTTAACGAAAGCTAAACATTTTAGCGATAGCAAAACTTTTTACTAAATAACACTAAATACTAGAACCTAACGATCGACACAATAAACATAAAAATTAAATCATAACATAATATTTTTTGTGTTGGCCGATATCATGCGCTTATCGGAGATGCAATTGGGTCGATGGTCATTAACTCCATAGTCGTTTACTCCGACAATATTGACAGTTATTGAATGAATATTCTGCGGTAATAATGAAATGGTTTAATAGAACAAGTTCCTAATCAGGTGTTACAATTTTTTTTACGTTCGCGGTTTTCGAAAATAATTTCTTGAGTACCTAGGGTCTTTAACTCGGGCAGTCATTTATTAATTATTTGAGAATAAAAAAAAAATTGAGACAAACACATACCTAATTATAACTTATATGAATTAATTTATCTCTTTTTATTTAATTTATATAACTATATATTATTAAGAAGTTATTTTTTCAATGTACCAATTTCACTATGTATTCTGTTATTTTGTTCACCTGTACAATTTACCCTAAGGGTGTAATCATCTTTTGATGAAAATAAATAAATAAATAAATAAATAATTTGGTTTACAAAACAGATACTGAGAAAAATAAAATTTACCAATACAATTTTATCATCTTTCAAGAATAGTATTTTAATCAATATGGTGTCTATTACTATTTTAAAACTAATATATAAAAAATATATATAGTTCTATATTCTGTTCTAAAATCAATGGAAACATTAATTACATGTTCTAATCAACGGTAATTTCAATGTATTAACCCCCTTTATAGTTGAAATGTAAATATTCAAAAATTGAAAGGTGATTATTGAAAAATGTAAAGTTATTGATTTTTAACGTACAAAAATCATTGTTCAGGCGGCTGGTGTCGATGTCATTTTACACTCAAAATTGCACTCTACGGAAATAGTGATCCTGTCCCGCAAAATCAACTAAATTTGATTTTTCTTTTTTATATAAATGGAGAGGAACATTCTACAGGCCGCATTGAACTCCGTTTTTTCAATATTTATTCTCATTTGGAATGACTAATGAGTTTTTAAAAAAAGTAAATTTTACGCATTTTATACCAATTTTTTTTTACATTATTTGAAATTTGAATTACAGAATCAGATTTCAATGCGGCCTGTAAAACGTTGTTGTTGATGTAAACCATGTAAAATATGTAAACGATGTTTACATATTTTGCGGTAGCAAATAGCAATAATAAATAATGATATTATTAGTGCGTTCGCGTCGCACACGTTTACACTGACAGAGGGCGGTGTACGGAGCGCAATTAATTGCTTCTCGCTTGTCATGGTTTCGCGGCGAGTGGGTTGTATATATACGGTAATCGGACATTTACCTTTCGGCGGGGATGTGCGTGGCAGCGAACGTTAGACCGGCCACCGCGCAGTGCTAATCCGCCGTGTGTCACCGTTCGACGGGGGGGACCGGACCGGTACGAATGTGGGACACGGTGGCGCGTTTACGCCACACATACGTCGCGCTCCCTCCCTTCGTTCCAAAAAAATACGAGGGGGGGGGTGTCAAGACGTTCCAAATAAAAAAATTATAAAAAAATCGACTTCGCGGCGGCATTCACGTGTCGCGTCGTCGGACCCGGTACGCACTCTCATGCGGGGAGCCTTCTCCACACTTGTTTGAAGCTCTGCAGCCAATATTCGCCCTCGACCAAAACTTCTGCGTCGTCGGTGCAATAACCTGCGAGAGGGGCGTAATGTTTAATGTTCGTTGTCTCCACCACATACACGCGTTCGGTTCGACGATAGCACAATAATTGAATGCACTGTGTAAAATCATGCCCGCCAAAATAAAATTTTTGCCATTTTCCCCCCCTCATTCAAGAAGGAATTTCTTTTCAATCAATTTTTTCGTATACACCGACCGGCATTATCTTTACGTTTTCATTATTATCAAGGGGAATGTAATCCATGATCTTCTGTCTCTGTCTATCACACGCGCAACATAGGAACTTGGACGTTTTCTATTTCCAACGTACCGATCGATTAATTAATGCGATAAGAATTTTGAAAATTAGATTGACTTTAGATCAACTTTCCCACCAGTTTTTAATTTTTGTACTTAACATCCTCAAAAATTAACTTTTGTTTATTTTGATGTTTCCAATTCGTTTAATTCTATTTCGTGAAAATTTGAGGGACAAAATCAAAAAAGTGGGAAAGTCGATCTACAGTAGACTTAACGACGAATTCGAATCAGTTTTTAAAATTCTTATCATATTAATTGATCGATTGGTACGTTGGAAATAGAAAACGTCTAAATTCCTATGTTTCGCGTTTGATAGACAGAGACGGAAAATCATGCCTTACAATCCCCTTAAGGGGCCTGCTTGCCACGTTCTTTTTTTGAACATGATTTTACGGGAAAAACTCATGCCTCACCAATCCATCGATGATTTTAAGCTATTGTATAGCTTTTTTTTCCATCAGAAATGGAAAGTCTTTTTGCAGGGTGGATTAGACTTTGATAATCAAAAATGTACTTTCTTGCTGCCGAAAAATTTGATCAAAATTTACAACCGATTTTCACAAGTTCTTATATTTTGTTTTAACGGTATATTATCAAAAATCCAAGTCAAATCTATCCTGTAGAAAGTTTTCCCTTTTTCTAACGATAAAACAACTATCGAAATAGGATCTTTTTACGAGGCACGAGAGTTTTTCCCGTGAACTGTGTTTTGAGTAAAATATTACGTTCAGTATTTTAAAATACTTCGGTTACTTCGACTGTCGAGTCTTCACACACACTGTATTATTGATATTTTCTATCAGTTAATTTTTTCACATTCTAATCGAACATTTTGTGCGAGTTTACACAAGAGTACTAACCTATATTTTTATTGTAAGTTTGTTTTTTTATTCATAGCGTAGAACAGTGGTATACGCTTACATGATTATTTTAAATTTGAATGTGACTATTTATCATACTGGAAACCGATTTTATCGTAAAAATCAATGTTATATTTTATCGTTTTCGTTTGTTTTTAAACAATTATTAGGTATATATACCTACTTGTATATATATATATAGCCATATAGGTATGAAGTAATTATTCAATTTCATTCTAATATAATAGGTATAAGATAACATAGGTTTTAAAATTTACATTCATATGCGTAAAACCATTGATTTTATAATAGACATTATAAAATCAATGGTAAAACGTAAATAGTTGTTACAAACCCAAACAGTGATAGTTACTCATAAAAAACAACATGGTACACTAATTTTGATAGTTTATTTTATTTACTACAGTGTTACAACGTTGTATACTATGATATGCTATACATATTTGTTGGTTAAAAACTACTATATGATATTTAAAGTAACGTATATCAAGCCAATATAATATTGAACGATATATATGAATAAATATTAAAATTAAAATAATATATTATAATATTGGAGTGGTAACTTGATAATTACCACATCAAAGACAAGGCGCGTGATGGATTAAGTTTTTCAAGCTGTGCGGTTGAAATTATACGATTGAATGTCAATAATGTAACGGATGGCCGTTGGGAAAAAGATATAACAATTTTTTAATGATATCCAATCGCGATTATAACACGTTTAACGATCCCGGTGGACCGAAGAAGAGTTTCAACCGTATCAAACAATATAATATCAGGTCTGAGCCGTCTGAGGTCTGAGTACGAGGAGAAAAACCACAATAAGTATACGGAAGGCGAAAAGTGAAAAGAAAACTTGAAACATGTTTGAATTTATTTTGTGTGCGTAGTGTTCTTGCAGTACAGGAATACGCGTACATCGATGATTGCGGAGAAACCAATGGATGTATCAGAAATTCGGAAACAAAAACATAAGAACTAGAGGGCAATAGTATACTTATTTTTAGTTATAATTTTTATGAAACGTTAATATGAAATGTCGAACAAAAGTACGAAAGTCGATTGCTATAACAGGAAAAACTATAATAATGTAATTGATTCGAACTGATTGGCTCCGTTGACTCCACCACGATGGTTCCTCGGGTGGGTGACATGAGTGGTTATTAGGTAATTAATACAGTACAATACTCTTCCTGTCGAAGCTGTTGCATCCTTATCATATTCTCGATGAATATATAATGCGTCGTGCAGTCGTATATGGTGACGTCCAAAGTTTACTTCTCGAACTGACCGTTTGCAAGTCGATTGGCCTACACGAATCGTCGGCGCATCCTAATGTCATACACGCATCGTGTGTGTTGTCGCGACATGGATAGTACACAATATTGGGGTTTTATGACGATAGTGATAGTAATATTATAATATAACGATGGTTAATAATGATGATAGTAATAATAATAATAATAATAATAATAATAATAATAATAATAATAATAATAATAATAATAATTAATGATGATTAATAATCGGATTATCGTGTCAAGAGGTACGTCGGACGTTCAACGGCGACGGCGGCGGCGGCGGTCGTAGGCGGACGGTGCGCCGCGGTCGGCGGCCGGACCGGCGGCGGCGGACCGGCCGAACCGGACCTCCAGCCCGTCCACGTCCACGTCGTAGTGGCGCCGCGGTATCTTGTTGTCGCCGGGCGTGTACACCTCGCCGCGGCCGAACCGCATGAAGTTGGAGTCGCGGCGGCCGATGGCCACGGCCGGGTCCACGCGCTTGGCCGTCGCGGCCGCGGCCACGTCCTCCGGCGACGTCCAACAGTCGAACGCCCGGCCGAGCCGCATGAAGTTCTTGTCCATGGTGCTGCGCCTGGTCAACGGGTCCACCGGTCGCAGCCTGAACCGCTTGTCCACAACGGCGGCGTCCCCGACGTCGGCGGCCAGTGCGGCCAACGTCAGCGTCACCGGCAACAGACACAACATCATTTCACCTGGAACAATCAAACGCGCAGTGGCGGCAGAATTATTGCAAGTATAATTATTATCGTCAGTATTATTATAATTATTATTATTATTATCATAAGTTTGTGATAGGGTTTCCAACATTACGATCAATGAATGTATGCGTGTAAAATGTACAAAATTTATATACCACATAGATATAGCCATACCAGTGGCGTAGTTATGATTTGGTTCTGGGGGGGGGGTATATTTAATTAATTGGATAAACATAAAGGGGGTTTAGTAAGTTCCCATACGGAAAATAGCAGGTAAGAGGGTACATATGTAAGTTCCTCCATGAAAAAAATTATACCGGTACGTAAGTTCCTACACGGAAAAAAAATTCTATGTCTATAAATAGAAATTTGTAGAAAAAACACTTTGTTGATCTATGGTATTGCGTTTCGCGTATGATCGTATGAATGTATAATATGACGGGTGAAAGATATAATTTGAGAGCCAAGATAAGGACATGGTGGATTATATCCGTAATTATAATATATTATATTTTATATGTCAATGCATTAAACATTATTAAAAAAAAGGTTCGGGGGGGATCTATCCTTATCATTCCTTCCCCATAACTACGCCACGAGCTATTCATATATAGGTAAACGGTTTGTTACTGTTGTGTAGTATTTGCAGTGATCAACTGCAATTGCATACGTTTGGATTCTATCAAACATAATTCAAAGATAATTTAATGACATTATTACGACCTATTGTCCTGTACGGTTCTGAGACGTGAGCATTGAGGAAAGCCGAAGAACAGAGACTAGGAGTATTTGAGAGAAAAGTTTTAAGAAAAATATATGGACCGGTCTTTGACAGTGAAACAAATTAATGGAGAAAATTACATAATTATGAAATCAAAATGCAGTTTCAGAGGCCTGACATGGTTAAGGAGATCACAAAAAGAAGACTAATGTGGAGGGGGGGCATACCAGGCGTAAGCAAGGATCTCTAGTTAGACAGGTAATAGAGGAAGAGCCTATCGGTAAAAGACCTTTAGGAAGACCCAGATTTAGGTAGGAAGACTGTGTAAAAAAAGACTTAAAAACTCTAGAACCAGTAGTCAAATGGAGAGAAGCTGCAGAAGACAGAGACAGATGTATTTAGCGGCATGGTCTTAATGGCCGAAACCAAGAAGGAAGTATTGTATTATCATTACAAGTTTGTGATAGGGTTTCCAATATTACGATTAATGAATGTTGCAAAATATGCGTGTAAAATATATAAGATTTATGTATTATATATAGGTAAACTGTTTGTTACTGTTGTGTAATATTTGTAATGATCAACTGCAATTGCATACGTTTGAATTTTATCAAACATAATTTAAAGTTTTTTGAAAAAAAGCCATTAGTATACTATGAATATTTCTTATACAGATGCCGTACTTATACCAATACAATAATCGATCAATACTATCTCCAATAATTGTATTACAAATGGCTCATTCTCAAACTCACAATTCGATTAGTGTTTTACGTTATATCTAACTGAAAAAATCATCATTATACTCGTACACTTAACTACACAATAATTCATTTCGGGTTTTACATTTTATTGTAGATTTTTGACGGATTTTTACGTTTTCCAAATATAATATTAGAAAACTCAGTAAATATATTTCTAAATATTTGTATTAGGAATTGAGATGTATTTTGATTTTTCGTTCGTTCGAATGTTGTTGTTAATAATTTATTACGTTATTATATTTGAAATATGTACCATGAAGCTATAACAGTAAAATTGGTTTTTATATTTTAGATAGATACAAATGTACAATTACTGTTATTTTTACCTGATGATTTTAGTAAACACTTATCATAAATAAATAAATAATTACTTAAGTGAATTACCGTTTTTTTTTTTTTTTTTTTTTTTTTGACAATTATTCAACTAGCTTATGATGCAATTTAACAATTGTGTTGGGATGTGGGAAGATTATTTATTTTCTTTGTTAGCTTCTTCATGTTTAAAACTTTTATCCACTAGACGTGACATAAACTCCAACTATTATGAAAGCAATTTATATAGTTCTTTATGGTTACTTTTTAGTTTTTCTCTAAAAGCACTTTTTTTTAAAAAAAATATGCTTTGAAA
Organism: Chaitophorus viminalis; assembly: GCA_025469195.1. Classification (NCBI taxonomy): domain Eukaryota; kingdom Metazoa; phylum Arthropoda; class Insecta; order Hemiptera; family Aphididae; genus Chaitophorus; species Chaitophorus viminalis. The sequence goes on from JAIPRK010000069.1 coordinate 125,665, forward strand.
AGTGCGATTTCAATTTCAGGAGGTGTTATCTTTTAATGGATTCAAAAAATATTATTTTATATAATCATTGTCAAAGTGTTAACAAATTACGTTGATATTGATCAGTAAGTCGACGGAAAACTAAAATATGCTTAAAAAGTTTCACTATTTTTTTATTCAAACAAAAAACGTATACAATGTTATAATATATGTATGTATAAGTATATATGATAATACTTTTTTGTTTAAAAACAGTTTATTATTTTAAACCTACTCTGTTGTTTTAGAAAGTAAACTTTAAACGGGGTTTGTTTCGGTTATATCTGTCCTTATTTTATAATAACTTCATTTTACGAAGTGTAGTAGGTATTTCATTTATCATAGTTCTGGTGTTGACTTGTCAATTTCTTTGATATAGTCGTAAAATATACAGTTAATACTTATTTTCCACATAGAATGTTAAGTGTAACATTAAAATATAGTTTTTATTTGAATTCCTTCTGATAACTCGTAAAAAATGTAAACAAATCCTATTCCAGTTAAAAAGTATTAAGTGCCGCGAGTTTTACTCTACATTCAATAAGTATTCTTTTACGCGAATATGCTTTTATCAAATGTTTCACGTTAATATTATGATTCGATGTAATAATTAGAATTTATTATCAAATATATTATAATTAATTATTCTTAATAATCCATTCTGTTTTGAGATATATTCTGATGTGACTGAAATCACAACGTTGTAATAAGAATGAAAGGAAGTTATTGCGTAAATGAATATAATTACAATGAAATATTTTTTGATCAAGTTAACCTTTCTACGTTATACCATTTTAACGCTTAAGTTTACTAACAAAAACGACAAAGTATAATGAAGAGACTACTTCTTTAAGCGCTATTATAAGCGAGAAAATGATAAAAACGCAATACATAATAAAAGAGAACGAACGACATAATAGGTGACCATTGGTAACCATCATAATCTGTTTTAAATGTTTTAATTCCAGGCAACTCCAGCAAATAAACATTCAATAAAATAATATGATCAACCCTTATACGTACAGTTATGGTTTACTCTAAAAATTTAAATATCCGAAAAATTCCAAATTCTTCATCATTTGTCATGATAAAAATGTATTTCATTTTAAAGATTAATTATAATTGAAATCCACTTTAAATCGAAAATGTGTAAAAATAAAATTAAAGTGCCTAATATAATGATATTGGTAATAATATTTTGATAATATTAGTAGGCATTTTAATTTTAATTTAACTAACAGTTAAATAGTTATTGGGAAGAAATAGTAGGTAGTGGTAAATATAACAGTCGGTTAAAGCTGATAGATACCTAACTGGAGTTCCAAAAACAGTTTCACTGTGACATAGACACATAGTATTAATTCGAAATTAACATTTTATCTTTTAGTCAATAGAAAAATCGGCCTTTAGATAATAAAATATGATAGTAACATTTAATTGAAAATAGCAGAAACGTAAACAAATACTTGAAAAAATATGCTTTCCTACCTATTATTTTCAATTTTTCTTTAAATTATTTCAACATTAATTTTGCAGTAGATTTCATTATTAGCATTTAGTGATTTTTTTGATGGTTATTGTTACCATATAAAACTCTCACTTTTCTAGTGTAAATCTAGCTGATTTTTGTCGACGATCGGTTTGGTTTAATCTTCCAACATAATTAACTATAAATGATCCAACTATCCAAGCAAAAGTCAAAGTCCTTGTGGCATTAATTATTATAATTATTTTTTTGCTTTATTTAAGAGGTATTAGTAAATACTATTTAGCTTGACAATTACGATATAAAAGTATAATACAACTAGATTGATTATTATTTATTATAATAGAGATAATGGTTATACAAACAATTACAAGATATATATTTACATAAATATAAAATAATCTAAAGGGATGGGCCGTATTAAATTAAATTATAATATTTTGATCCATGGCCATGTGTTTAATTTGATAAATTGAGTTATTTCGTTGATATTAAGTACAATCAAAATATTTAAAATATAATAAAATAACGAGGGAATAATGGGTAGATAATGAAAATGGATAAGAATATAATATATTAGTTGAATAAGATCCATATATATATATATATACACATATACATACACACAATACATGAATATATACATGCATATACGTATACATACAAAAATAAATAGAAATATGAATATACAAAAGATAAGGGTACAGGGAACACAAAATAGAAATAGTTAAATAAGTACCGAATACATAAAAGATTAGTTATTTATGTGAAATGGCATGATTACAATGAGTAGAAGTGATTATATTTGGGATTTATTTAATAATGAAATAAGAGGGGAAAGGTGGGGTTTTACGATATTTGAAGATAATTGAAAATGATTTTGACAATGAGGGCTATTCAGGAACTCATACGAGTAGCCAATCCCCCCCCCCCCCCGAGGAAGTGCTATGAGCATGGATAATAAATTAATGGATAGAAAATCAATCCAAATTGTTGGTTGTCAAATAATAAGATGAGGCGAGTTTTTTCTCTTTTTGTGACAAATATTTTATTGTATTTCTTTGAAATTAAAATTTTACTATGGTAATATGTTTGATATATTTTATTTTTATATAGGTTTATATCGTATACCTTTGCATAAATACTAGTAATATATATAATTTGTGAAGATAAATTGATTGAAAAAATAGAATTATTTGAATGTAGGATTTTTAGTCATTAGTCATTACCATAGTCATACCTATGTACCATGGGTTAATATAGGGCAGATAATTTTTTTTTATACATTAAGAGTTTGGTATTAAGTATAAGGAAATTTAGTTTTAGAAGATGTCTAATATTGTGGGGTTCTATAAGGGATTTTCTCTTTGTTTTTTTATGATTGGCTTATGTGAGTTTGTTGAGTAGGCAGAGGAAGGTTATACCGCATTCTTAAAAATCAACAAATAAAAGATTTTAAAAATAACGACATTTCTATTACAATTTATGAGGATTTTTTCTAAGTTCGAGTAGGTACTAACTCGGGTTCGGTAATAATATTTTGTTCCCTTGATACACATCTTGTTCTACCGCAGTAAAAATAGCGTTAAATTTATGACCACTAAGAAAAGTATTTTTTTAAATAATACAGAAAAACGGGAGGTTTTTTTTAAATAAATGCATAAATATATATTTTGCAAACTACGTCCTATAACAATATTAATCATTATACGAATATAATATTATGTTATTATTTACGAAAAGTCTATTGATCATTTTATAAATCGACCACATCACATTACCGAGGAGAGAGAGAAAAGCATTTATTATTTCATTGGATTAAGGTATATGATATAAATTGCATAACGAAAAAATCAAACATATGATAACCGAAGTAGTTTAACAAAATAAGATTCAGTTATATCTGTCTTTATAAGTAATTATTTTAATTAGATTAGCAGCTCCGATGCGTGACCTAATGCAAACCACCTGTAAGACGTAAGTGCGACAGCTGACAATGAAACGTTTAATACTATTAAGAATAAAAATAATATATTTAGGCTGTGCACGGACACGCATAAATTCAGTAAAATATTTTTTAGCGGAAAATTGTTCAAAGTTTTAATGATTATCATGAGTTGCTCGGAAAATATATAAGTGCATATAATAATGATTAATGAGTACTTGCGTATATACTAGTAATCAGGATTTTCATGATGACAGTGATCATAAAAAAGTGGGATTTTTCATTTGAGTATTAAAAGTTGGCCATACCAAAAAAAGCCTCCCTAAAAAAAGGCATCTTTACAATTTGAAAATCTCGCTAATAATTTTACATTATACATGTGTACACTATTTGTCGTAGATATAACTCCAAATGAGTTTCATGTACTTACCACATGTATAATATGGGAGAACAGCTGTCACATGAAATCCTGATCACGCGATATAAAGCGAAGTGAAAAATGTGCTGCCTTGAACGTTACATGTCGAACGGATAAAAATTCGATTTCAAATATCTTTTCCGAAACTCGAATAGAAGTTCTATTATAGAACCGCGTGCAGCGGAATTCCAATGCCTGAACCGTCATCCCGACAAAGGTAAATATTATATAGGTACATAATCGCTGTCGGACAGGCATGGAACGTGCATTCCGCGCCGGAACTTATTAGCTTAAAGGTGTCTATTTGGGCAATTAGGCGTTGCCATGTTAACGAATGAATAACGACCGCTGTAATACGGCGAATTAATATAAGGGCCGCGGAAACCGGCGTGCACATGCAGCGTAACGTATACCCACACACATCTATACCTATATATATCGCCGGAAAGGAATTCGTAGCGCGAAAAACGATCAATCCCGAGGTGATTTTTTTTTTGTCGGTTTTAATTTTAATTATAAGATACCGTCGACATGGAAAAATAACTTGCATTTAAAGTTCGTCATTTTTCATTCGGCGTTTAAAATATTATTCCTCGTATTATTTTTTCCTTTCGGCAAATTAAATTGTTTATTGAAACTCTGCATGTATATATAAATGTTATATACCTACACGTAACTGCAGCACCAACCGCGAGCGCCTGACGCACGGAGTTGCGCGTGTATATCATTATAGTTATATGATTATCATATAAATAACCTTTTAAAAAACCTGTAACAGTCAATTTTCTCCCCTATCTGTCCTTACATAGGGTCTCGCGGCAACTCCCCCTCCTCCTAACCCATCGTTTGGTTGTCGTAAGTCGTGTGAACAAATAATAATTATATTACGCGACTGTAGACGATAATCATGCAAAATAATATAACTACATGTAGGTATTTATACAATAAATAAATAAATAAATAAATATACGTAATAGCTAATAACGATGACGTCGTCGGAGCGGACATTTTTGCAGCTTCGACGACGCGTCGAACGCTGTTTTATCGTCATAAAATCACGTATTATTCTATTCAAAATTTCTTATTATAGAACTTATGCATTTATTTACTACGTATAGGTATACCTACGTTACATGTGTCAAACAGATTTCAATAATCGCACACGGTTACGTAGGCGCGTCTTTGTATTACATAATTGTACATGTTGCACAGAGCCAATCGTACACATAATATGTAATCTATAGCGATTGTGCGTACTATTTACGCGGTTGTTTTTAACCGTGATTACCTTCCTCCAGATTTTGGTCACTCGCTTGCCGTCAATAGTTCTATCAGGGACGGTGATCATCTCCCGCAGAAAACCGCAATCGCAAAAGTTCACACGAAAATCGATTCACTTCTATTGTATATATTATACTTTCTGCTCTTTTACTGTTTATCATATACTAATAACAATAATAATAATATGTAAAATGAAAGTTATATCTGCAATAAAGGGCTGTCCAAATACACGAAATCTATGCTATGGAAATTTTCTAATATATTCTGATTTAAACTCATTAAAAACACGATATTCTTAGATTTATTATAAAGATATAAATACCACCTTTTTTGACCTACGTGCAGATGCGAATATTATCTGTATCTGACTTATGTAACCTGCAGTTTGACCATTTCAATTTAGGTAAGAATAAAGAAACGAAATTTGACTATTCCTTTTCGAACTACTGCACTCTTGATTCATCTGAAACCTGTACCAAAAGGAAGGCTCACAGTGTTACACTAGGATTAAAAAAAAGGCAATGCTCAAATTTGATTTGAGATAGAAAAAGCCAAAAAGGTAATGTTAAAATTGCACTGGGCTTGTAGACTTCTTGTTACAAGTAACTAAACATTTTCAATACCAAATCTTATCCAAATATATTTATATTGATTGATGTCATAAAATAGTTATAGTTTGATAGGTGCACTTTATTGAAAAATACAGGTATACAAATTACAACTGAAAATTAATCTAGAAAATTATCTATGTGGAATTTTTAAAGTAATGATTTTAATATTATAAACGTTGATTTTTAAAAACAAATAATTTAATTGTATAGTAATTTACTAAATTTGAAAAATAACTCATTTATTTTCTACTTGTTTATTCATTAAGATACTAAAATTGTAGCTATATATTTACTAATATTTTAGATTCCAGTGCTATTTGAGTATTTGATCTTAACCTGCTAGTAGCAAACTAACATGCTATTACCTAAACAAAATTCAAATGATTTTAACGTGATTTAACGAAATAAAAGAAAGCATAATATCATGAAAACGTAATACACCAAAAAAAAAACATATTACATAAATTCGATTTGAAATGAAGGCATGACAAAGAAATTAACAATGTACTTTATGGTTCAGTTGGGTATGTACATTGTATGGATTGGGATTACGAACTCTCTACACTGAAATGCCATAGAAATATCAAACCATATTCTACATCGTATTTTATATACATAAATCCACAAAGTTTATAAACGAAAAACGTAACAATTCTTTACCAGAAAAATGCAGCAAGTACATACTTATTCTCGAAAAATTATGAAACAATGAAAATTTAGAGGGTCATTGGATGTATGCGAAATTTACAAGATTGTGTATATTTTTTAAACTTTCCATTGGGTGGCGTGAGAGGACAAAAAAAGTCATCGTCATCGTAATTCAATAAAACATGTTCCCAATTCAAGTACAAGACAAAGTGATTCTATATATTTGAAAAACAATTATTTTATAAACAAATTGATGGATAATATTTAATATAAATTTGACTTGAAATCCGACCAACTGCATGTAGATTAATGCAGTGATTACGCTTATACGAGTAGCATACAATTTACTGTAATCAAAAATTAACGATCTAATATATTTCAGTATTCACAAATTATAAACAAAACGCGGTGTATTATAATAATGCATGTACAAACATTGAAGTTTAAATACAAATAATTATAATAAAATGTAACATGCAAAAGTTTATTGCGTATAGGTACAACAATATGTTTTAATTTTAAAGTTAAAACAAATATCAAATTACATTTACTGGTTTGAAATGGTACTGCGGGTAGGTATGCGAAAATAACAATGCAGTGCAGAACCTCGGGATAAACGCTGGTCCGTTTATATGAATATATTATGCGGTGTACTGTGCAGAGTTCGTACAAATTAACGGTTCAATTAAAAAAAAAAAAAATATACATCAAAAATAAAATCAGTAAATGTATGCGTGTATACATAAGTATTTTATACACTAGACAACGTGTGTGTACATGTTGTGTGCCCAGGTTTGTATGCTTTGTTAAATATACGAGTATACACGAGCTATGTTCAGCGAGACCCATTATTAAAATATCTCAATTTTTGTCAAGATTTTAAACATTATAATAATAATACTAAAATAATATTATTATATTACTTGTATTACTTTGACCAATTCGTTTATTGTTATGCTCTATAGTAACTATAAGAACGGTTCGGAAAAGCTAATCGATGTATAATATAGTATAGTTCGTAGGATTTTATTTTGAAAAAAAGGAACGTCTTTGATTGTTATTACTGCATTCATATCACATAATTAATGTACAACGATAATAGCCATACGATAGTCATCATTGAACATATTTCGAAATAATGAAATTATTATTATGGCTTGTATTCTCTTGTGCGATTGTTATGTTATCTTTGTTGTTGTATCATCAGTTTTTGGCTGGAATACACATTATTATTTTAATACATGTATATTTTACTCTCGTTTGGATGAATGCATATTATTTGTTAACTTTCCAAATTAAATATTGGTAAGTAGGTTTTCAGAAAGAGTAATACCCGAAAATATGTATCACCGTATAGGTTTAACGAGGAGAAAAATTTGAACAATTATTTATACTATATTCATATTGATGTATTAACTAAATTTCAATGATGCGTCTGGAAATGTCACATGTTTATTGCACGGTAATGCTTTAACTGTCGAACAAGGAATCAAAAAGTATTCTATGAACTGACTGTGTGCGTAAGATAACAAACTCTCTGAAGGAGTTTATGAAAATAAAATATTGGTAAAGTTTTTTCCCTTATAACGTCTCATCGCAACGTTCACGTAGATTGATATACCTACTTAAAACTAATACATACAATAATACATGTTACGTTTTTTGTGTCTTTACGAACTTTTGTAACTTATATAAATTGGCACAATCCGCGAAAATAATCCTTTTGCACTTCCTCCTCGATCATATTTTTCAGAGCTCCTGACCTTGATTTACAAAAAAATGTTAAAGAATCTGGTACAGTCATCAGCATTTTTGGATATACTGTACATAAGCAAGAGTTAACCGTGCTTCTCTAAAGTTTTCCGAAAATGATGGATCTCAATTTGAAGTTTAAAGTTAAGAATATTAAGAAATCTACCTTTTACATATGGTTGCCCTAAAGTAAATATTATATCCTATTATGAATTATTAACATACCTATTGATATGCATTGTATTTTTATTTACGTATTGAATTTAAAAAGTTCAATTAGAGATGTATTACTTCAATAAGTTGTTTATACAATATTTCTATGTTTGAAATGTAATATTAATTTTATGAAGACATTGAAGACAAGTAGCATTCCTATGAAAAATAAAATAAATGTTAGAGTAATTTAAAAGCTTAATTGATACCATACCGGCATTATTTGTGTTATTTGTTATATTAAAATTGTTGCGGATTTTTTTTTTTTATTTATGTAAATTTAAAACACATTATATCAAGTTGTACCTATCTATATTTTGGAAAATAAAAAATGATATAAGTATAATTTAAGTATTGCGTGGTTTTTTAATTTAATATGTAAGGTAAGACAGTATTTTTTACCGACTTTTTATACATTTTAAATAACACAAAACATAAATGAAATATATTTGTGTAAATCGTGTATTTTAACAATGTTATGATTATTATACTCGTAAAATAACAATAATCCAACTAGCTGCTGTCAATAAACCGTTGATCAATCAACAATCATCGGTTGTTAAAAATAATAAATAAATTACTTATAATAAATGCTTAAAATCATTACATTTAGTGTTGAACCTGTTGTAGGTAAAATCACATTATTAATTTAAACTGGTAATTACCTACTAGTAGAGAAAGATAAAATAAAATATCAAAATATGTTTAGTAAATTATAATTTTCAATCTTTATCAGTGAAATATGCATAATATATATAATACATAATTAATTGTATATGAATGATTACAAAAATATTCCTAATTTCAGTTTATTATAAATATTTAATACCATACAATATATTTGGCATTGAATTTTTAATATTAAGAATACAATTGTATTTAGATATTTGTTTTATTTATAATTTCGTTCATAATATAATAAAATAGATCACCTGAAGTTATTATTCTAGAAACACCTTTTCTTTCTATATTGTTCACAACCATCAAAATAAAAGTCATATTGGATCTTTTAAGTTGAAATAAAATAATTCTCATGAACTGTAATACAATTTAAATATTGACTTCTCTTATCATGATTTTATTATCAGCCAAAATCAATTTAATTCTAATGCAATTTTATGTTATTTTATTGTTACATAAATTTTATAAGCATTAAAGTAATATAATTATTTGCTGTATTTTTTGCTTTCGGGACATAAAATATTAAATGATATTACACAATTGAGGTAGTTAAAATGTATTAAACAATATTTAAAATATTTTGGTATAACTGGTAAATAATAAGTGATAACTGATAAGTGTATGATATATATATATATATATATTATATTATATCGACATATCGTACATGGTTTTCCGTACAGTTGTCTTAACATAAATAATATTTTAATTCTGGAACTGTTTTATGTATAGAATGAATAAAATGTAATTACATATGGGGCTCAATTATAGTTTTATTATGAAACACACGTTTTAGCGATGATGTGTTACGAATAGGTATGTGGGTGCTGAAACGTTTGACACAAATGTAGTCCTTATAAATTATACCAGAGATGCAGAGAATGACAATAATGTTATATACCCATATATAGTATCATTATTGTATAAATGTCTATATTAAGAGTTGATACTTATTATTTTTCATCGAAACTCAGTTCCATTTAGTTTGGAGCCCGAAGCGGGAATGTATATTTACTCATTGAATAAGAAAGCAATGAAAAAAAAATAAAATTGATCTCATGCGTCACGAATATACAGTCAAGTGAATTAACATTTTATGAAGTAATCTTAATAACACTTATTAAATAAATTGTAACGTTTTACAAAAAAAAAAAAAAAAAAACACATTAAACATTAACAAAATATAATAATCACGTAAAAAAAAATGTAAAATATAAGATAAAAGAGCAGAACATAGGAGTAGTGGCGTATCCAGGGGGTTATAAAAGGGTTATAAAATCTCCCCCAAAATGATTTCGACTATTTTATATCTTTTGATAGTCACACAATACATTACAAATACATTCCTTATACTACAGTATACTATGCCAATTGTCGGACAAAAGTGTTTTGTTTATAAATTTTAAATATTTATTATATTATTTTATATTTTTAAGAATTTATAAAGTCACCTAATGTAATCTATACTGCACATCTCATATTGGCCTTTCTGTCAAAATTATATTATTTATTAATCATTGCACAATTATCATCAAGTATGGATGTACATCATATCGATGACAGAATTTATCAGTGGGTAGGAAATTCATAAATTATAATTTTCTTATCTTTCTGTTTCTCCTCAATAATAGCACTACATATATATAGCACCAATAATATCAAGATAATAAAATCTTTGTCAATGCCAATTCACAATACTTTTCAGTCGGTCGTTTTACGTGCAGTTGAAACTTGAAAGCACTCGTATTATTAATATTTGTGTAATTTAATCTACTTGACTGTATTGTTTTTGAAAATTTTGCGGCGTACTAATTAATAATTTATAACCATGAGTAAAAGGTCTCTGAATAACATTTAAAATTATTTTTCTTCGATACAGATATAAAATTTTAAAACACAAAAACAATCTGACGACCAAAGGGTAGTTTTTACAGAAGTTTGAAAGCAACTTATTACTAATACTTCATTCAGTTCGGAATTGATAGTGTTTATAATTTACCAGAAATAAATCAATCAAACAATAAAAAAATCTGATAAATTCTATTTTTGATGGAACACAAGATATTTCTTTCTATATTCGCAAACGGGTTAGTAATTTTACTTTTCGATTGGTTTTACACAGCGAAAATATCCTGGATAGACCACTGCATGGGAGAACTCAATACAATCGTCTCGATAACATCTTCAATCATAAATAGCACCACAGACTCAGATGTGAAAAATTAGATAAACTCCCGTGTATGAAATTGCACTCTTATTGCGGAGGAGAAATCTAACTCACCAAACAGAACAGAATAAAAAACAATACCAAACTATGGCTAAATCCCGAACTGAATAGATGAAAAGGTGAAACCATAATTAACCGACTAAGAATTGGACACACACACACACACACACACCTTCTTGATGAGCCATGATGAACCATGGGAATTGTATGGGACACATACGGTGTTCCATTAACGGTCAATCACTGGATGTCAAAAGTACCTATACTGCAACCAATTCTATATCTCCAAACAAATTTGCTCTAGGAAAAAATCCATAAGAGACTATTTTAACAAAAAAATTTAAACTTTAAAAAAATCTGAACTATTTAATATAGAAATCATTAAATTGTTAAAATTGTAAACCTCCCAAATGTATGTTAACTATATGTTAGTTTTGCCGGTATTAATTCGTCACTACGATATTAAGATACACAAAATGAATAGTCTCACAAATGTGTAGAATAAAAAATTTCATCAATGGATGAGAATAAAATTGTTTTCAAATGTATACCAATTTATTGCGATAGCCATTATATATACCTGAACATGGTATATACGTTCCTTATTTTACGTTTTTTTTTATTAAAGTAGAAAAAATTTATAACCTGTATAACATACATACAATAAGTAATTTTGTTAACATTTCAACCAGGCTAGACGGCTTGAGAAAAGAGGAGTCCATTGATACTACTATGAACTAAATATATTTTAAATTTGTAGCTATAAATCTTGAAACCAATTATTATCGGATGTTTAATTACGATGCTTCTAAATTTTTATCACGAATTGTTTCATAAAGTATAGTCTATTTTGACATTTTATAAAAATAAAAAATTCAATTTATTTTTTATGAGTCACGAGAACAAGTATTTATAATATATATTACGTTTTCATTTACACAAATACAAATATTTTTTAGAATCATAATATTTATGATGATATTCCCATAGTGAAAACATAATGCTGGACCACACTTTATAAATATTATTATAGATTTATACATAAACATTTTTGATTTTTTTTTTTGTTAAAAACGTACACGGTTATAGCGTGTAAATGTCTATATTTATAAAATAGTATTTTGTTTTATTTTTTATTTTATCTTACCAACGATAATGTTTTCGCAGATAAGTGTGTATATACGGGGCGCGAAATGCGTATGCAGATGGAATCTTGCTAAAGATGGAATTTGTATTTATTCAAAGCGACAGTTAGACGATAACGATGACAACGATGACGAAATCACTTTATACGGCAGTTGCGGATCGTGAGTTGCAAGATGTTTGTGCGGTTGATTTTTAACCCATCTCAAGACAACAACGTGATTGAAGTGGTATTGTGTATGGCGTTCAAATGGAAAATTAAAATTGAAAACGAATAGAATACGCGACAATATCGTCGTCAATCGATTGTGTGAACGGGAGAGGTATAAAAAGAAAAAAAACGGTTACGGTACGGCAGAATGGTCCGCGGGTTTACGTGTGTATTACGTGGCTGCAACGGATACTCGATCCTGGAACGACTTCGTTGTCCCGCGAGTGACGCGTGCGAACGGCTACGGAGGCGCTCGGCCGATCGGCGCACACCTTTTATAGGGATGCGTTCGGAGGGTCGTTGTCGTTTTTTTCACCCCCGTTTGTCGTTCCCCCCCATTTTGGCTGCGGCACGCCGGCGTGTCACGCACGTCTCCCGAGGAGCACACGACACGCATATATTGTACACACGTATTGCAAATATCATCACGTTTGACGATTAATTAACTTTATCCGGGTCGAGTTCGGCGGTGGAGTAAAAAGGGGGGGGGGAATAAAAAAACACAAAACCATACAGCTATAGTGTATACCACGCACGCAAAATATTTACGAACATACGCCGTATATTATACACGTACACGACGAGCGTTCGCGGTTTCATGTTACCGGAGAAAAGGATACGGTTTTACCGGCGAAGAAACTATCTTTTATAATTGGACGCGTTACGACGCGAGGAGACAACGGCGGCGACGCGGCTTGTGCTACCACGAGCACACTAATCATATTATAATAATACATGTGAATATGTACATACGATATTCTACATGTGGTATTATAATTAACGGCCGGTAATTATAACGTAGACATAATTTCGTACGGCAGTCGGGAGGAGGAGGGTCTGAAAAAATTTTCTTTTTGCCCGAAAACTGAATCTTTTACAGTAATAGCAGGTATAAAATATTATTTTTCAACGCAATTTTTGTATGCATTTTTTGAGATGAAGAAACCTGGTTTTTTTTTTTTTTGTGTTCACACTTTTCGAATTAAGAGGATATTTTATTTACATATATTCATCATTAATTGTTCACGATCACGATTTATAGGCACGTATACGGAAAAATTGCAGACCCATCATCCCCTGGACTCCCCTACCGTCCGGGCTTGTATACGTTACCACTGCCCGTAGCATTACGCGTACATAATTATTGCAGTGCACAACTGTTGCGTTACACTTTTGGCATGTTCCGCTCGTCAGTCCACCGTCCTGCAGTAAATTTGTACGTATTTTTCTGTCCACGCACGGTTGTCCAACGATCTCGAAGATAGGAACGTGTGCATAATATTCGATCGATAAGCGAGTTCACGACGATATAAAAGTTGTTTTACGATTGTCGCCCCGACACCACTATATATTATAATATAAGTATGAGTTTAAGTATTTACACACGTCAAACGTGGCGTTAAATATTTAACGAAATCCTGCAGTTTACAAACGGATCATCGTTGTTACGGCGCGGTTGCAGAAGCGCCGACCGAATCGCCTAACGTTAATATAATAATAATAATTATTATAATATTACCTATATTGTTATTACTGTTGTAACATTTTCGTCCACAAAATCGGCCGATTGAGTTTTGATAAAACGTGGTGGTTGAACATACATTATGACGAGTAAGTATTAATATTTATTGGCGCACCGTATACCGATCATGTTTTTAATAATAGATTGATTAATAGAGTTGCACATACACGAAAGTGAGATGAAAAACAAAATATTACACGGCGTAGTAAATAGGCAATTGTGGTACGCGGGCGCGTATTACGGTTCAAGAACGTATTCACATTGTACCATTTATATTTATCACGAAATCATTATGAAAAAATGTATGACATTATAATATTGAAACAATACCGTTGTGCAAAATCATATGACAATAATTTAACTATACAGTAATTGTAAACTATGAACAACCTTGTCTAGGATGGAAAATGGAAAAAAAAAATAATATTTCATCTAATCATAAAATAAATTGTAAACAAATTTAATATCACTATTATCAATACACTGTTGACAAGATATTAATTTATTATTGTAGCGTATGGTCGTTAAATACGATTATGCCGAAACCATAATCATTCGTTGTAATCGATATATTTATATAAGTTTAGGGTTACTTTTGACACAGTTCCGTACTAATAGTATTCTATACACAGAGTACACAACTTCAGTAGTACGAATTTAATCCGAACTGTATCAGGTATCTAAGTAACTAACTAAACTCACTAATACAAAAATAAAATGTAAAGTGGGGTTTTATCATACATATCGCTTATATCTTTATAAATCTTTATGAAAACTATACATAATAAGTATATTTGTCCTATGATAATAGCATGTAAAACTAAGAGACATTTTGTAACCATACCGATTTGCAATAATATTCCTAAATGAATTTGTTTTGGAAATAAATATTTGTATTTCAAAATTATGTGAAATTTTAAGATGCATAATAGATACGCATAAAGCAATGTAATCTTTGACATAATGTAAAAAAAATTTACCATTTCACTGGAAAATTTGTGAGGTTAAGAATCAAAAATTGTTATTATCTTTTTATTTTCTTTGAAATTTATCTTTTGACAATGACAAAATTACATACGAGTAATAATGTTGTTTATAACTTTATATAGCTATAATATATATGAGTAGTACTACCTATATACAAATGTATAAAAAAACGGAAGAGAAAATGAATACATCACAATAATAATCACTATAGAAACGTACGCTCTTAAATAATTAAAAAACGTTTCATAACGATTATAAAAAGCGAATAAATAGAACATAATATTACATATTCACGTATGAATAATTAATTTTAATAAATCTCATTAGATAAATCACGAAATCACTACGGAATCAATTTTCAAGCAAAATTTCGTAAACTCTTTAGAAAGTACAAATTTATTATTTTCATTTAATAATCTACGTCGATAATTTTTTAAACCTGTTAAAAGTGGAATACCATTTTCAAGGGGTTCAATATTATGTTAAGGCAGTTAGTTGGGAAGTGCTGTTTGACTGCGTGTGTGTACTGTATATAGTGACGGATCATTAGTGTGCGTGAGTTGATTTCTCATCGCTCTAACGGTTACGGGCTTACGGTTACGATTCTTGGAAATTTGTAGGATTCATATGCGCAGTCACACGTTGCATTATATTTTGCGACAAAAAAACTTTCAATTCTGGTGCGGCTACGAAAGTCCAGAAAATCAGAAGGAAAAATACGCTCACCCGTTACCGATCATGCTCATTTAATTTTAAAAACATATTTGAGTCCCCGATTTTCCCTTTTCTAGATCTTATAGAAAATAGATTTTTGATTTGTTGTATTATTATTGTTTATTTAGCATGCATGTTGCTCTAGATTGATTTCCTTTTTTTTTTTTTTTTTTCTCGAAAAATCACTTTTACTTTTGTGTTAATAATGAGAAAATTGAATTCCATCAAAACACACACAAGAACTTTGTCGTCTGTACAACGAATTTGAATAATTTTTCAAAATTAAAATTGCACTTCTGGCGGAAACATTATATGTACTCGTATAAAAAATATTATGCGTTTCTTCTTACTTGTCGGTTTAAATACACGGACAACGACTCGCTTTCAACAGTTCCTAAATTGTTTTATTTTTCCAATTATAAATCATTAGCTTTAAAAATGTTTTCTCTGTTTTTTTTACAGCTATTTTTTTATACTTGGTTTGGGCAACGGATCCAAATTCTATAGAAATGGTTGCACGAGTGTATATTTTATCGGATACACTTTTGTTTGAACCATCCGGCCGTGGCGTTCCGTAAAATTATAATTGGATCAAATAGTAATAATATCTTTACAATTTAATAGGAAATGAATTTGTTATTTTTATTCCACCTCATTATGGATGACTTCACACAACGTTTCCGCATCTCTTTTTTTCAACGAAAAATCATACGTCTGCTGTAAAAGGTCGTTTTTTGATTTAAAGCTGTTTATCTATAGCATTCTAGCACAATATAGCGTTTACCGACTCCATACGATCGGTCTTAAGACTTAAACACGACAATTACTAACTAATCAACTTCCAATAAATTACTGATTTTAAATTGTGCGTAAACCTATCTCAAAATAAAATTCAAGGACTTTAATATCATTATTTTATTAGAAATACAAAATTAGAAAATTAAAATGTATATGTTCCATGGTTAATCATTGTACTTAAATTAATAAAAATAAGACCAACTAAATTGGTTTTTAATTTTTAGTTACTATGAAAATGATTAAGATTTTTATTTTAAAATTAAATATTTATAAGTTTTTCTCTTTGCGTTTTTTTTATTATGCTTGTCTATAAATTGTACCCTATTTTTTCGTTTCTATTTTTTGCTACTACTTATTTCATATTTAATATAAATTCGGCTTTAAATTACGGATGAAGTTTTAGAAATGAATATTTTGTTAATTTTTGTTATCGACGAGACTATTTTTCTGGTACGAGGTAAATGTGATCCAATTAGTCATGTTAAAAAAACATTATTATGAGTTCCCATATTTTTTTTTTTTTACAATGTCCACATTTAATCTGATCGGTTATGTAGTATTATCGATTTAAATTTAAAACCTAGATTCAAACTAGATACCAGTTTAGTGCAATGTAATATTACTGTGCATTTTGTCAAAGTATTTTGAAGTGAAGTTTCATTTGATATTGTTCTCTTTCCGGCGGTTCCGTCATATATATATATATATATATATATATATTCCTAATCAAATCGTATTTCTGATGTAAGCCAAAGAAATGTGGTTGTGCGGTATAAGGTAGCTGTGCTTAAATGCTTAAACGCATAGTCACCGGTTCGAACTTGGTTATCGGCGGTTTTGCTCTCCATCTAAGACTAATGTCCTAAAAGAAGAAACTACTACCTAATACAGCAAATCCAACACGATTTACATCCAAATGATCCCTATAATGGAGGCACCCTTTTTCAAGACTAAATAAAATAAAATCCAATGTAATATAATTTAAAAATATTCAACATATTATTGAATACTTGAGCTCTATAAACCGAAAAGTGTATACAAATCAAAATGAAGACTATATGTTAATGTACGGTTTAAATTACTTACAATTTCTATGCACATAGAGTTTAATTTTGTTATTGTTTTTATTTACACATGACAGTGGTAAATAAACTATTTTCAATGTGGCATTTTTAAAGCATATTAATTTTATTTTTCGTTTTTTGTAATTAAATAAGGTTTACAATATAATTTCATACATACGTTGTCAAATATTTAACGGCATTTCGTGTGTGAATTTCATCAATTAAACCGTGTAAAAATATATATTCAACTTCGCGTTTCCAAAAAATTTAAACATGCGATATAAAAGCGTTTTCTAAAAGACTTAAATCCCAAGCGGAAATTGCTTAGACAACGCTGTCATGTTATATTTATATTCCTATAAATTATATTTAAGGATGTGCGCATTTTTTTTTTTTTTTTGAAATATCAAATTTCACGTTAAATCAGGACAAATATGAATAAAAGGACTTTGTAGTTATTTTACTAGCGGTAAGTTAATTTTATAAAGTTACTGTTATTATTATTCATTATTAATAGTCTGTTGTAATTTTCATAGAATAAAAAAAAAAAAAACCACAATGGAGGAAAAACATATTTTACTTGACAGAGCGCTTATAGACTTCTTGGTTTTCGCTCATTATTTTATATTTATGATGATAAAATTAAACGTAAACCGTAATAATTATTATCACAATACTGTCTAGGTTAAATTGAATACGTTTAATTTGACACTAATTTACACGTCATTCGATCAAAACCGGATGCATACCAGCTGCCATGTGGATGTAATACAATATTTTTATATGTACCAAACAAAACGATAAAATAATACATCCATACAGTGCTTTCGGAATACCTTCCAGATCAATAATCATGCAATAATGTGTATTGTTACGGCGAAAACGAAAGCATGGATGACGAACGTTAAAAAACATATAATACTATGTAATATGATATTACGTGTAATAGTTGTAGTGTATGATACTAAACGTTATGTTCACGTCTTAAACTCAATAAGAAAAAAATAATAATGATTCGCATAGCACTAGTTTAGTGCTCCGAATTTTCGTGAGTTAAAATATTAATAATACGTAATTGCAGTATGTACTTTTGTTTGCAATATTCAATTATCAAAAAAAAAAAAAAGACTAAAAGCCTTTGAATGCGTTAAAGATAATTATATACGTATATTGGTTATCAAATGAAAACCGCGTATCAAGGATTACAGCAACGTTTAATGCGACTTAACTTGTCAATGTTAATAAAGTGTGCCGAGGATTTACATTAAGGGAACATGGATATAATATTATAATATATATTATATAATATATAATAATTATGTGACATTAAATGTCGCGTTAAATTTGTATTATGATTGCTATTATATTACCTAGGTATTTATTTTACACGAATCACACATTCACCCTCCGCTTATTCTAAGGATTTTTATCTACTGCCCAAACATACTGAAAAGTTCACAATGGTCTATGTGGTCGCGATAAGCTTAGTCGATAACATAGATATTACTTAATCATAATTCGTAAAGTCAACTGCCCTTTTGATTTTTTCCTATTACCCAATTTGGGTCATACTGCCCGTTAGAATTAAGGCCTGCCCTTCACGATACCATTGGATACTTGTTTCAATAAATGGTATTTTTTAGCGGTCAAATAGTAAAATTGAATTTTAATATCACGAATACTAAAACAACATTTCATGTACAAATATTTTAAAGATACGATTTGGTTTTCAGTTGATATTTTAACATTACCTGCATGCTTTAAATTGTAGAACAATAATTTGATATCATATAACTTCGTGATGAAACAAGAATGATAACAGTTGTTCTATCTTATTATTTGTTAAGTTTGTTACATAGCATATTATAATATGCAACATGTATTTGAGAAAACTGATTGAAAAACAGAAAATTGGCATTCATTTTTCTACAGATTTTATAAAATTGAGTTATATTTTCATAATATATTGTATTCATGTATAATATAAAACAAGTTATGAACAAATAAAGTAATTTTTTGTTAGGTGATAATTGTTCAGGAAAAGTGAGGATTCTAAAATTCCGCTGCATTCCGTTGTCTTTTCCACAAAAAACATAACTGAATTAAAAAAGAAAATCGTTTTAAAAGAAAATTTATAAAATGCTTCAATATTATAATAATGATTTTCTATGGATTTTAAACAATATTTTGAAGACGTTATCCTTGGAATTGTTTAAAGTATTAATAGATAATTGATTACAAATGGGAAAAATAATTACTATGGTTTTACGGTTTTGGACGTTACAGCTTTTACAAGGTTGTAGACTGCAGTAAAGTAATACTTAAAATATATACTTTTTAACATTTTTAATTTTAACAAAAACGAATAAACGTAATTGAAAATAATAAGCAAATGAATTAATTTAGAAATACATTTTCCCATACAATAACATCTATCATAAATAAAAAAAAACCTTAATATTTATTATTTATTTTGGCATCTATTATAAATAAGAAACTTTATTAAATTTTCAGTTTGAAGTAATTTTTTTTCAAGTAAATAGTTTTCTTACTTTGATTATACAGATATTTAACATAATGAAAAATGTATGTCTTGTCATAATTTATCATAATGATTTTCATCCAAGCTTTGCAATTTCTTGACTCTAAGTCGAACAATTCCGCAACGAATTGTAATAACCAATTGAGCGATGATGATATTATAGGTAAACTGATAATAAACGGAAGTAAAAGACATAATCACACTAAACTTGAACGTTCAATTGCGTTTCTATTTTTCACTTAAATGAAAAAAGATAAGTGTACTATAAAGCCGTCTAGAAAGATAATTCGCCTAAGACCAAAACGGTATAAATAAATATATTAAGGAATACAAATTGCTAATTAGGTATTGTTAGACTTAGATACTGATCCTTCTTCACTCAAAATCGTTTTTCAAAACCAATAATGCATTGATTTCAATTACAATGCACAAGGATAATTCAACCATACCAATTTTATTCTTGTATTTTATCCGACCACTGCATGGCGTCCTTTTTTTTTACTATTAACAACGATCACACAGAATAGTCTCTTACGAGTTACGAGGAAGGTAATACTAAGTTCAAGTGTTATTTGTTATATACGCGTATTGCGTACATATATATATATATAGGTATAATATTATTAGATACAAATGTTTATTTATTACTACATTATATGCTGTAAGACCTAAGTAGTTGTTTTTATCCCGGATAAAATCCGATTACGCCATTACGTGATTATATGTATAGGATATGTAACCCACGCATTTATTGCGATCAGTATTATGACTACAATAACAATTTTAATGTAACACTATATCAGTTTGGGATACCCTCCAATGACCAACACAATTTTCACATATTAAACTCATTAGAATCAAATCGGAACAAATCTATTGTACTGCGTTATAAGTATAAATATTGATTATATTATATTAGGTATATAATAATATATACATAATAATAGTTTGTAGTTGAACGAACAATTTTAATGATTTTAAAAGTAATCAGTTCCTAACTTATTACGGACAGTGGTGTGTTGTAAGTATTAACAATATAAAAATTATATTTTTATCGGACGTGCAGTAAGTATATTATATTATTATGTGATACGAAAAATGATTATATTAAACGTGAAATATTCAATAGGAAAAAGTCATCGGCGCGAAATAGTGTTAAAAGTTAAAACAGTTCATTGCTTCTAGTCGTTCTACATAAAGTCGATGGTAAAATAACTAAAATATAACGTTTCCGACACATATTATATCTGTAAATATTGATTTTTTGTGTTATTTAAATGTTATATAATTGCTATATATTATATATATATATATATATAGAGGCTTATGAAAAACGTCAGATTAATTAATTTTTATCCCTTACGAAAAAATAACTTTTGTATTTATCACGAAATAAGATATTACTCATTATACTTTATTCCGTGACATTTATCACTTTTACAAAATTGCAAAACAACAATTTTACGAAGTGATATTTTTTAAATATCGCAATATTTTAAACACAGTCCGAACTCTATATAGAGTGCTTTATGAAACGGTAGATTTGGCCGGCCAAATGATTATAATACACGCAATGCAGTATAACTTATACAGCGGGCAGTTTCGGCGATGGTAAACCGAAAAACCTTCTGCTCTACAATTAGCCGTTGCCCCGTGACGCGCGATTAATTATTACCCTCAACTGCTGTGCGGCGCATCTCTCGCGCAAAGACGTACAACACGCGGCTCTGCCATCACGAACGACCGTAATGTGTATAGCATTATAAATACGCATACTGTAGGTACACGGGAAACTTTGAAGCCATCGTTGGCGCGGTGCAATTTTCCGCGTCCGGCGGCGGTGCCCAGAGACCGACTATTATAAATTATAATAATTTGACGTATATCCGCGTGCGTAAATGTAATTTATAAACAAATGTATACATCATTGTAATACGTCCGCGGATCACGTGGTTCTATGCACTTTATACTATAATGTATACCTCGTATATAGTCTTTTGATAAAAGCCATCGTCGCGACGACGGATACTTAATTCGTGAGAGCGCGCGCGCGCGCATTCGCCCCACTGCCTTTTATCCGTCGTCGTCGGACAATTAACGCGGATATACGACCCCACGCCGCTTCCGACCCCTCCCATTAAACTCGACTGAAACTTCGACTGTTAATGGACTTTGACTTTTATACTCTCTAATTGGATAATGGCACGTTAACGTGTATAATTTTAAGGTTGAACCCGTTCCGCGGTCGAAACTATCGTGTACCCACGTAACACGCGTAAGGTATGAAAAGGAAAGAAGAAATTAATAAAAAAAAAAAAAAAAACCCCTTATTATATTCCCCGACCGAACGCTTCAAACGAATGTATACGCCCCCGTATCATTATTAAACCACTGTCTAGTAATACGCCATACCTATTCCACGGTTATTATTACTATATTATATCATTACTATCATAATCATCATCATCATCATCATCATCATCATCATCACATCATCATCATCATCATCGCTAGGTATTATATTATTATATACCGCTCTGCATCAGTACTCTCAGGCCATTTTTTGCGTGTCCGTTTCCGGCAAATCCGGCGTGATTAAAGCGACGACGATGACGACAACCGCAACGACGACCGCGACGTGACGAGTCCGAAAGGTATAATAAATATATAATAGAGCTCTGCGAGTCCTGCCGTGCTACGTGAACTGACTTTTTCACTCGTCCCCGTGCATTGTGTCAACCAGCCCCATTGTTGTTAATCAGGGTGTAAATATTATATATGGATTATTATCATTATTATTTATTTTCACCGTCATTATGACACGCGGTGGAAATCCTTTTCACCACCAAAGCAAACGACGGTAATGCTCTTTAAATCCTTCTGGGGTAATTTATTATTTCCACGTCGTGCAACTCGGCGATGGCGGTTGAGCACTTTTTTTCACCCCACCTCCACGTCCTCGTATTATCCGCTTCCTCCGTTACATTTCAAAACGCATTTCGTCGCAGATGAATCCAAACCCTCTCGCGGCGGATCCTGCTGGACTGTACATATTATACGCACATGTACATAGACAACGACAACAATAATAGTAATGATAATAATAAAAATAATAAAAATAACAAATACAAAATAATAATAATATGTATACGTACACACCGGCTGCGGTGGACGATTGGCTCAAATGTCAACACATATACACGAATATATATTAATATTTATATACTATATATGTACTAATCCAAACGCGGGTCAACAGACAGGGTGCGCGTAGCTGCAAAAGTGCACTGATAATACGACCGTAAGGCTTCGGCCGGAGTCCAGGGCTCGACGCTATTACGTTATATTATTCTACTTTTTACGTATACTTTTTTTTTTTTTTTTTTTTTTATTGCACAGTTCACTTCAGGTAATCGTTCGTGCGGTGCTCGGGGAATAGTCGGCTCCCGTTAGCGTGAGGTAACATATAGGGAAACGGTAATGAAAAATTAGGCCAGCCGATAGAGTTTTTTGTTGTTTTTATTATTATTTTTTTTTTGAGGTCACATTGCGCAATGTTATTGTCCTGTATTTCCAGGTTTCCGTCATGACAAAATCACAGTCCCAAGAAGACCTCATCGGGTCAAAAGAACAGCTGCGCGGCGACAGGAAATCTTTCGTTTTACCGCCCGAATATGTGCTGTCACCGACCGAGAAAAAGTTCCTGTTACTCGCCGAGCGAGGAGATTGTGCATCCGTCCAAAGGTATGTAGTATACATCGTAATATAATATATGAAATGGACGCCACGGAAGTTCCAATATTTTCTGTACGAAAAAAAGCTTTTGACATTTGATTTATGATTAATGAATAATAATCACTGATTATACTACATATCTAAAAGTCTTAAGTCTATTTGAAGAAACTACGGTCAAAAATAGTATTTGAATATTTTCATTAAATTGGTTTAAGTAGTAATATCAGATAATTAGGCAAGCTAACTGTTGTAATTACGGAAGCAACAACATCATATTTTAATCATTTTATTTCTTTAAGCAAATATTCTAACTAAAATACAAACCATCGATGTTTAATCAATTTTTTAAACTCTGAAACTTTTGAAACCATTAATTATCAACGTCACTTTATTTTGTAACTATTTTGTTTAATTTAGCGTCACTTTGTTATAATTCAAGTAAAAATTCGGTGAAATCAAACGAAAAAGTTAACATTACATTTATCCAGATATTTGTCGTAAAAGTTTCTTATTTCTATTAGATGTACTTTTGAATCACAAGAAACTACTTTATCAAGGCCTGAAAGGCTCTTGTAACGTGTATTTCAATAATTATTCAAATTATAAGATAGGTACCTATGATTTTGAGGCTTCATAATTTTGATGATATTTTTCTGTGGAATAATAGATAGTAGATAACTTTTATTTCTATTTTAAATTTTAATTAATAAATAAAAATTTTAGAAAAATGGAAGTTAAAAGTTAGTTTAATTTTTTCTTAATTCAAAAAAAAATGGTTGTATTATATTACATTGACACAATTATTTTTTGTAAACCAATATAATTATTTCCTTATACAAATGACAATTTAAATATAAACAATAACAAGTTAAAAGTTGCAATCCAATTTTGTCAAATATTAGTGGTGTAAGTGTTTAACCTAAATACTTATTTAATTATACTTCGAAGTAAAGAATTATATTTGTCTGTGGTAAATATTCAAGAGTACTACAATATAATTGAAATTAATACCCGATGATTTTTTGCTAGGTTATATGTTAATATATTGTGTACATAATATATTTTATTTATTATTATACATTTTACTTAGAGGATATTTTTGAATTTAAGAACATTTTCTTTTTTACTCCATTGTTCACTTTTATAGTTAAATAATTTGGACAAAAATTGATTTTGATTACCTTATTCTGGTTTTTTCATAAGGATTAAAAATTATTGCTAAATAGGAAAATTGTATGGTTCTTTTATGTTTAATTGGAAACTATGAAGCATAAAATAAAGTCAATATAAACTCTATTGAAGAAATCAATATCTACCAAACTATAAATTTCGTTTAAATTTTAAATTTTTAGTGAAAAGTAATTAAGTAACAAAATATTTCATTTGTTTGACGACATTTATTTTTGTTATGATAATTTGAAAAAAACTGAGAACTGTTGGAGATAAGATAATATTATAATGTCGTAATGACTGTTTTAAATTTAAATCTTTGTTTTAAATTTAATTTTAAGATAAATGTACAACTTTAAATGTCTTTCGTTGGATTTATCTTTTTCTTATTGAAACAAGCGGATTTTCCATGTATACAATATTAAACATCATGTAATTTTATTATAATGCAATAACAAGCGCATTATCACTGTATAGGCTGCTGGACGAACACAAAGGTCAGACGGATATACTTAACATTGACTGCGCGGACCCGTTGAACAGATCTGCGTTAATAACGGCAATAGAAAATGAAAACATGGATCTAATACAGTTGTTGCTCAAAGCCGGCATCAAGGTGAAAGACTCGTTGTTACATGCCATCAAGGAGGAGTACGTAGAAGCGGTGGAACTGTTGCTGGAATGGGAAGAAAAGATACACGTCACCGGAGAGCCATACGTGAGTTTTTAAATATCGCCTTAAAGTGTTTTAATTTCTTTTTAAAAGTAATTTGTTTTTAATGTCTAACCAAAATGTAATTAAAATATGATTGTTTGTGTTCCTTGTCCCTATGAATCGTTTAAAAATAATAGAATTCAAAAATCTTTATTATTTCAGCTAGATAATATTGCAACGGTTATAATTTTGTCTTCACAGAACATCTGTATGTACCTGTAAGACTGTAAATCTGTTATTGAATTGAAATCAGATATTTTATCTTAGAAACTATTACGAGTACCATATTAAATTATTACATTTTAACAGTTTCGTTGTTGTTGTTATAATTTTTTCACAATAAATGATTGTGTAATGATATAAAATCTCATACGTGAAGCGTTCGCCACGAATTCAGGATTTCTGAACATTTTGGGTACACCATCACGAGCTGTATTTTTTCATAATGTATAATAACATATTTAAACGAGCCAAAATCCAACTATGCGATTTACTTGTTCAATTTTCATATACTAAACACAATTGAGTACCATGAAATAAATGTTATAACAACTTAAATATTAATCCCATTGGGTAAGAGCAAGGGGAATTAAAAATTTTGAATGAAGGGAATAAGAAAAAGTCGATTTTATGGTTTTTGTTGCAATACACTTGGAGCGGAAGGAGTTAGAAATATAGTTTACGCTATAAGACAGAATATAAAAACGATAAGCTGACCGGCTACTGTAAAAAAGAAACATTAAAAAGGATAGAATTTAAAAGAGATGGGAAATTGATAAATCCATTAATTTATAAAAAAAAGTTATATCTAATAATTCGTGATTAATAATAATAACATTTATAAATTGTATTTATACATGAATGTATGGGTTTAAACACGTGTAATGTTTTTTTTTTGTTTTTTTGTTTTGTTTTTTCGTAGTCTTGGGAAGCGGTGGAACCGTCGGCATCAACGTTCACGCCAGACATAACTCCACTGACGTTAGCGGCTCACATGAACAACTATGAAATATTAAAGATTCTTTTGGACAGAGGCGCTACGCTGCCTATGCCCCACGACGTCAGGTAGGTAGTTTCGTCTTGCAACGTACACACGCCATAATCGTAATAATTGACATTTAATCACATAATGCACTCACATACAAACTATAAATAAATTAATAAATAAGTATATGAATACTATATTTAATATTTATAAATAAGTGCTAGTTAAGTTACCCGGCTTCGCACGGGATTGACTTGGTCGGGCATAGTTTTTAATGGAATACTACCATACACTATTTAGAGCCTAGCCTTATATGGTTCTAACAAATTAACCCTACTTATCGTTTTATTTATTTTACCCTTTTGGAAATTGAATATTGGAAAATCGTCAATAAGAATTATAATTATAAATATCTATTTTTAATCTTGTATACTATGTTAATCTACACCACAATTTACTTACATCAATCATAAAGTTGTAGAATAGACATGAAATATTTCCTATAGGTATAACCTTAAGTGAAAAAAAGAACCGGATGAGCCTCGCTCTGCTGTACAGTAAGAGGTAGAACGGACCTCGTTCATAGGATAGATCATTACAATGGATTTCTTAAATTTGAATGAAATGATAGGTATACGAAAAACGATTCTGAACGGAGATGATATGTTAGTTTGGAATAGGTATATTATATAATATATTATATTATATTTAAATTGAAATATTATGTCAATATTCGCTGTTCAAACGCTTAGCAAAAAAAAAATTGTTCCTATGGATTTAAATAATTTTTAAATGATATTAAGAACAACTTCTGGGGAATTTTCTATTAAGTTTTTAAGTTTTTTGTCCCAGCTAAATAATTTTTATCAACAATTATAAAAGAAAAATTGAAAAAAATCGAATATTTCAAATGCCTATAAGTTCTTTAATAATCAATATATTAATTTGAAAAAAAATCACTCAAAGAAAATGCCAATTTAAATAACTGGTAAAAATTTCGAGTTTCTACGACTTATATTTTTTGAATTATGACAAATATTTTAAATCTTTTTATGTTCAAAGAGTTATAAAAATGTTTCCTGAAAGTCCAGTAGAAATATTTTTACAATTACTTGAAGAGTAAATTATGGAAAACCTAGTGTTAAAATTTTGAACCTTAAGTATAAACAGAAAAAATGTTATACATTTTTAACTACAAAATAACTTGCAAATTATCGCGATTTTAACATATTTTATACAAATTTTAACTTTATGGGTTTATAAAAAAAAATTGAGCGAAACGATCTCCGATATTTTTTAGTTAAACTTAGTATAACTTATAATTAATCTTTTAATACATTTTCTAGAGTTTTGGCACAGCCAATTAAATTTTATAGATGTTAAAAAAAATTTTTTTTACAAAAACCGAAAATTTAAATTGTCTAATTATAAGTAAAAATATGTCAAAACACTTTGAAAACTTACCTATGTATAGAGAACGCCATTATAAAGATTTGATGAAAATTTCAAGTTGTTGCGGTTTTTCGTTTTTGAGTTAGAGCATTTAAAAAAAATGTATTTTGTAAAAACGTGATTTTGCTTAAAATTTCCCGTTTTTTTCTAATTTTTTTTATCGCTTTTTTCGATTTTTTTAAAAAATATTGAAAAAGTTATATTTTTGACTTGCTCAAGTGCCATCTACATTCACTTAACTTTCAGATAAGTTGCTGTTTAAGAAAATCGAAGCCTTTTTACTGCCAAAAAAGGTGTCGTCAGACACAAAAAAAAAAAAAAACACACATCATTGTAAAATCAATAGATTCCATCACTCCGTTCAGAATCTAAAAACATACATTATTGTAAAATCAATGAATTGCAATTTCCATCACTCCGTTTAGAATTTGAAATATCTATATATATATATATATTATATGGGTTCAAAGTTTTAATTAATCGAGATACGCTGTAGTATAGACAATATATTAGCAGTTTTCTACATCAAAAATAATGAACTTGCCGACCACTTTTCATATTCCGATTAGGCTATTCTTACAATTTCTAATCCCTTTTTAAATTTTTTTGAACTTGGAATAATACTCTTAGTACTCGCAAACATTGTATGTTATATGAATCTTTGTAGCGGAATTACTCTGCTTCGCATACGGAGTAGTAGTCCTGGCTGGCGTTAACGTTAAATCCCTTCTTATTGCACATCCAAAGTATTAGAGAAACCATCACAATAAATTTCAAGTTTTTACGGTTTGTCGTTTCTTATTGAGTATTTACATCGTAAAACGAAACTACCCACCAAATTTTATATCCATAGCTTCAGCGGTTCCAACTAGGGGTATTTTTTCCCGTTTTTAACCTTTGAACACATTTTATTTCTATTACCCTTTTGGGGATTTATTATCTTGTGTGAAAAATTATATCCATCTTCATTTTGCCAAAATAAGACATATAAAATAGAAAAACACAAGAAATTACTTACTTCAGTGTTGGTAACAATTATAATCAACATAAAACATTTCTTAGGTAACCTTAAGTGAATAAAATAAAAATTGAACATTTCTCACGTTGTCAACTAAAATTTAAAATTTGCCACGCCATTGGCTGCAGTTTTTAATGGAGATGTGTGTTAAAAACTTATCCGGTAGATTTTTCTAACAGTTTCGTTCTTTTTTAAACCTTGTCCCGACAAAAACGGACACAACAACAATAGCTGGAAAAAAAAAAAAAAAATCAGCCAATACGGTCAAGCCGTTCACAAGTGATGCCGTGACAGACGTGGAACAATTAGTTTTTATGTACATAGATAACTGTACCGTACGTGCTACGAAGTGAAATTGCATTAGCGCGCGACGCGTATCGTAAAATGTGTCTACGTCCGAAACCCCCTCGTCAAATCGTTGTTAATTAACGCGGAATGTAATGCAAATACAGGTGAACGCATTTCGCGCGTGAGTGACGGCTGCTGGCGATCGTCCTGCGTCCTTTTGAAGTAGGTGCACGGTACCTACATACGAATGTTATGATGTCCCGGACGCGTAAATGTGTGCGGTCGAAAATAGGTCGATGGGCAACAGCTAGTAGAGCAAAATGTAAAGGTGACTGCAAATGGCTGTTAATAATAATAATTATTGTCGATTAACCGTAGCATAGCCTATTGCATCATCGCAATAATATCATACGTCGTTTAAGGCCGGTGACACACATGAGAAATTTGTTTCGTAAAATTTGTTTCACGAAACAGGAAATTTAAATTAGTTACTTAAAAACGCGTGTATTTAAACGGAGCAACACACACTGGTGTTTCCGAAACGTTATCTCAAAAATATTTTGTAAACAAGTTTCATGAAACCAAACGTGTTTAATTTCATATGTAATTGTTTCGTCATTTCACTATCAACTCCTGCGCATTATTATATAATTATACGATTATACCTTAATGTTATCAATAATCGTTCTTCTACTCCAATTGGTTCTCTCCAGTATGTTTCTTGTTTTTTAATTGATGGCCCAAACAAGTTCACTATTTGTTGAAAATTTGTGAGATTCATTCTATAGAAATAGAATGATTTAAATTTGTCCGGATTTTGATTTAATTCGTTTGCGACAATAGTAGCACTATATGTTTTAAATTAATTAGGTTCGCAGGATGCACCCAGCATCGTTTTTTTTTTTTTTTTAATCGTCTACTTCTTTCGATTTAACTACCATAGAACAATAATGTTATCATCGGATGACATCTTTAGACTAACTAAAATGAGCTGTGTGAACTAACTGGTGGGTAGGTGAAAAAAATATTTATAAAACAAATTTTTTCTGTGTGTATTGACCATGAAATATGTTTCGTGTGATTAATTGTAAGAAACAAATTTTACAAGACAAATTTCTCATGTGTGTCACCGGCCTTAAAGGCTGCGTACAAATTGCGTGTCTATAAACGCGAAAATATACATCGCGACAACCGAGTTGCGTCCACGGATTTCCACCGCTTGTTAAATGTATGCAGTCTTCAAACAAGCTGTACACTCAGCCGTTTTAGATCGATATTCCTGATGGTATACGCAAAGGCTGTAGATTTCACCTAGCATATTAAATCTGGAGGAAAAATTTGAAGAAGATTTTATTAAAAATACTATATGATTCAGTAAAAAAAAAAATATATATATATATATATATACCACGTCTGGAGTTCATTTAAAAATTTAAACAATTAACGATCTTATAAAATCAATTAATACATTTTAACATAAATTAACCATACCATTTATATATTACAGCTATTTCATTTAAAAACAATAAATAATTTATGTAATATGTAATTCAAAATTGTTAATCATGCCATTTATACAAATTTATTTAAACGACGGTCCTCAGTCTAGAAAATAGAGAAGAAAAATATGTATAATATATAAATTTTTAATCAGGACGCAACTCGGATTTGTCGTGACAAAACCACGGACGGAACTCGGACAAAATTTAATAATATTTATGGACGCAATTCGAATGCGCCGGTTTTAAACACTATACAATATTTTGAACGAAATTCTAATTTATGGACGTTACAAGCGCAGTGAAAAATTGCATTCGATGGCGGTCAATAACATCACATGTACACAAGTACGGGCTCGTTGATTTCCTGCCGTGCACTTATTTGATTCCGTTTAAACCGATTTTAACCGAGAGTGATGACCTCACCAACGGCATATTACGATCGCTCAGGCGGGAGACGACGTCGGCGGTACGACTCGTTTTCCGAAATAATTTCTCCCGGCGACAGCCGACTTCAGTAATATTCATAACTAGGGAACGGATTATTTTGTAATAAAAAAATCAAAATATGTACATAAATATGTACATAAATATGTACTTATTTTTATTGAAATATGTAAAAAAAAAAATGAAAATATGTAATAACCACTTAACAGAATAAGTACAAAATAAGTATCAAAAGTAAGTATAAAATTCTTATCTCTTATCTAATTATTAAAACAATGCGAAACTACATATTCTCTAAGATTTAAAAATGTAAAATGGCAGCGATTTGGTCGTAAAATGTTTTTGTATTGACTGAAAGAACGTTCTTCATCAACTGACGTAATGATGGCATACTTCATATTAACTACATCAAGTGGTGTGAGTTCGACATCCAATAATTCTGTTGGATTTAGTCCTTGGTGTATATCTCTAATTATTTTTAAATTTCTCAGTCCTTGATTTTCTTCTATCACTTATTTACATTTTTCTCTTACTAAATTTCCTATGCGACTTTGACATTTTTTCGTTAGGAAATTATTTTTAATAAAAATTCGCTTTTGATTTCAATTTCACAACTTCCTTATTTTATATTTATATCGTCAGACATTAACAAGAGGTACTGAACTAATACGTAAATGCCATTTAGATAACGATAATATTTGGTGGTCGTGAAAAATTACTAATCTTATTAATTTAGACGAAACAGATAATGTTTAAAGTCGTCAAAAATTGAAAATTACTAAAATAAGTCCTAAAATATGTACTTATTTACCAAATATGTAAAAATATGTAAAATAAAATTGGGCTTATTTTAATAAGAATGATCTGAATCGTGCACATTTTTTATCAGATTAAAAATATCTTATTTAAATAAAAATATGTATTTACAATAAAATCCGTTCCCTATTCATAATGCGTATTTATGTTTTAGAAAAGTGTAAGATCGTTGTTTCCAACATTTTTAAAAACAACGTTGTTTGACGAATATTTAATAATATAGTGTTGAATACGATTAAACTGGTTACAAATAAAATCGTGTTCTTAAGCCGATCTTATAATGAATAATGTTTTTCAAATGGCCATTTAGTGGTCGGCAAAAAAATTGTTCAACAAAATTATCTTGCAATTTGTGTTTTGTAATTATATTTTTAAAATCGCTGTAAAAGATTTCTAAAAAGACTTGAAAACACATATATTAGAGGTGTTTAGACTCCTGCAGTATCCTCGTAGCTTTTACCATTTTTATTACACGTGTTGTTTTTCTAAAATATTACTACTATTTTCTTAATGCGTCACAGCCTTTTTCCATAAGTATTATACACAGTGGTTAAAACGAAATCATTTCTCGATTTTCAATCAGCCGCTCTGAAACATAATATCGATTTTACGTACAAAATATTTTTCTTCGCGTGATAAGCTGTACTTAAATATTTAGATTCTCATTAAGAGGATTTTAATGAGTAAATAAAATGGAAAACTTGTTCATTGCGAACAAATAGTTATTGACAAAAAGCACATCACGCATAGCAAAAATGAATCGTAAAGTCGCCGACAGGAAACAGAACAAAAAATAACTGGAGCTGAATCATTATAATATTTTTGATCTTTTACCGTAGATCTTCGTACTTGTTTCAGGTGTGGTTGTGATGAGTGTATCACGTCTAGTACACACGATTCGTTGCGTCACTCACATTCGAGAATAAACGCCTACAAAGCGCTATCTTCACCGTCCCTAATAGCTCTGTCATCGCGAGATCCACTGTTGACCGCTTTTGAATTGAGTTGGGAACTTCGCAGACTTAGCACCATGGAGTCTGAGTTCAGAAACGAATACAACGTAAGTATCAAAAGCATTACAAAATTAATTGCACTCACAAATGCGGGGAGATTTTTTTTACGTAAATAAGGACTCAAGTTTTACCAGGCTAGGATAACATGTGTACATAGGTAATTTATGTATTATCATTAAATACTTTCATCAAATAATATAATTATTATCTTTATTAAAATATTTTCATCATATAAAATTATTAATAATAATTGTAGACTAATTTAGTCTTATTTTTTTCATTGATGAACTAATTATGTTTATGTATTTCCTCGATGTATATTATAAAAGTATAATGGACATTAGGCTTTCGAATGTTAAGGTAATTCATTTTGACTTTTGACTGTAGGATATCTTATAGAAGATATTTTTACTTACATACATATACCATCTATTATCTGCTGACTACAAACGGCTTATTGTTTTTATAAACTAATAGAAACGTTAAACATTTGAAACAGAAATTATATTTTCTACTTAGGATATGTTTACGTAGTAGGTACTTGCATAATGTTTTTACTTGTATTAACCATAAATAATATACACAGCCTGATTCGCGTTTAAAGAATTAACTTGGACAAGCGTACAATCATATTACACTGTTGTTTAATAATTGAAATTTGTTCGTACATGTGTACAGGAGATGAGGAATACGGTCCAGACATTTGCAACGTCTCTGTTGGATCACGTGCGGACTTCGTACGAGCTGGAGATAATGTTGAATCACAATCCCAAAGGCGATCCTTGGGAACCGGGAGAGCGACTAACCCTGGAACGTTTAAAATTGGCCATTAAATACAAACAAAAAGCGGTAATAGCACATGACACTATTTGGTAATTATGCATAAAAGTTAAAACGTTCTCGAAAAAAAAAAAAAAAAAAAAAAATGAAATGAGTTACAACTTTTATGATACATTTTCTTAACTCTAAGTAGTAAAAGTAAGTAAAAAAATCATCACTATTCGCGTACACACGTCACACACGGGTATTAAACAACGACATTAAGAGCTTAGGACGCAAAAAATAGCAAACTCGTCATAATTACGCCCACTGTATATCATCATCTGTATGTTGTATATTATATAAATAAGTGCTATATGCGTACGCCGTATATGTGCTTGACGTAAACCAAGTATTAAATATATAATATAAATATATTGTACGTATAATATCCTTGAATCTTGCCATTTTTGTTTTAAACGTAATTATATATTATTATTAATTAATAAATAATAATTCACGTTTTTATACGTTCGATCGCACAGAACGTATATAGTAATAATAAAGGGCTTGACCCTTTTGACAGTTTTTTTTTTACAAATTTATTATATAATTACAACAATACAAGATTATTAAATTAAAGTAAAAATTGAGGGTAGTTGAAATAACTCAAGGATAATAAATTTGTTACAAATTAAATTCTTATGGTGAATAATTAATTATGAGTACCTATAGTATGAAAAAATCTTCTATTTTTCTTTTACATATTCAAATATTTTATATTTTTCGGTTGGCTCTAAATTATATTACATTGAATTTTGAGATTACTTTTTAGTAATTTAAAACTGTCAAAATACGTTTTATTTTTAGTTATTATAGATTTTTAAATTATGTTGCAAGAGCATTATACAATACAATATAGCGATTTTAATAAACTTTTATAATTTATTATTTATTAGTTAAAATGGTTATGTCTGACAAATACTTGATAAAATAAATAAACATGTTTATGATGTAAATATATCATCTTTTTCAATCCAAAAATATTAATCTAAATAGTTTTTAATTTTATTAAACAGTGAAAATGGTTGTGTAATGTATATAAACGTTTAGCGGGTTAAAACAATAAAATATCATAACATGTCAATATATAACGAAGACCAGTTGTTTAAAGTTGTGAACATATACGTCGTTGACAATTTGGTTATTAATGCATTATCAATTATCATGGTCGAGATTCTGTTTCTATGGCTACTTTAAAGATGATATGGAAAGCCACGATTGGGAAATAA
Organism: Chaitophorus viminalis; assembly: GCA_025469195.1. Lineage (NCBI taxonomy): Eukaryota > Metazoa > Arthropoda > Insecta > Hemiptera > Aphididae > Chaitophorus > Chaitophorus viminalis. Next base: position 161,115 of record JAIPRK010000069.1, read on the forward strand.
TGTTAGTATTAAATATTTTTAAACAATGTCGGAGGTTTCATATTATGTTGCGTGCAGTGGGAACGGCTTGTGGGCAAACGTTATTCAATTCTCCGAATATTTTCTTATAAATTCATTTAAACGAATAATTTTGCACTGCACCGTAATTTTTTCCTTCTTCAGAGGTTCCAGATAATTTATAACGAACTTGTTGAATTCGATGAACCGTCGTCGTATTATATTGTATTATATCATTTTATGACTTTTATACGCCCGTTATTTCAGTTCGTGGCCCATCCAAACGTTCAACAATTGTTGGCCGCTATTTGGTACGACGGTTTACCGGGTTTCCGCCGGAAAAGTATGGTCGGACAGATGATCGAGGTCGGCAAACTCGGCGCAATGTTCGCTGTGTACGGTTCGATGTACATGTTGAACCCCGAATCGAAAATGGGTCAGCTGATGAAGAAACCGTTTATAAAATTCGTCTGTCACTCGTCTTCGTACGCGTTCTTTTTGAGTACGTACACCGGATATGTATTATGCGTTCTGCTATCCGTAATAACGACCGATTGTGTCAATATACATACTTTGTTGTTGATCTGATGTCGCCATATTGAACACAACGTTTGTAAATAATGCATGTCTGTGCAGCATTGCTGGCGCTTGCGTCTCAGAGAGCTGAGTTTTTGGCGCTAGAATGGATCGACACCGATTGGACGAGATCTATACTAGAGGAAATGACCAGGAAAGAGAGAGGATCCATACCTGGGCCCATCGAATGCGGCATCATAATGTACATTATAAGTAAGTACGCTTGCTGATCGCCTAAGGCTTAAGAGCTAACGCGTAGTCCAATAAATACCAACCTACGCAGTGTCCATAACGCAATGGTCACGCACTGACGAAAAAGGAAGACAAAATGAAAAAAAAAAAATTATTCAAATATTTGATCAGGTTTACTTATAACAACAAATTACGTAAAAGGGACCAAAGTTTTATCGGTTAGTTGTCAAATAACAGTATTATTTTTTTTTTTTTGAAAGCTTAGTGTGAAATTAATTACATATCAAAAATAAAAACAAGGCTGGAAAATAAAACGTTTAGATTTGTTGAATTCTTTTATTTTACAAACACTGTTCAATGTTCATTTATCATAATTTTTTTTTTTCGTCGAATAGTAGTAGAATAAAACGATTCTACAATGTTTAAACATATTTTGAAATCTATAGTTAGGTTTTAAATAATAAATCTTTGTAATCTCAGTAATCCGACCATGTGATAATCCGAAACCTTCATTAATTTGGAGTTTTTTAAATCTAAAATTACGTTTTACATGGTTTGGAAAATAATAATAATATATTGTGTACATTGTATATAAAATAACTATTTTAGTTGATAATTAGGTATTTTGAGTATAATACATTTTTTTTTACAAATTTGCAAATTGAAAAGTGTCTGTAAAAGTAATTTTGTTAAACTAAAAAAATCAATGTTCAATTTTATTATTAGAAAATTTTTTCAAATCAGTTAAAGAGCAATAAATTGTACTTAAATTTTTAATTTTTCGAAGTAATTTTAAAGTGGTAACTTATTTTAATTTGTGGATATAATCATAAACTGTAATAATTGTGATTAAATAACTTAAACAAAAAAAAAAAAAATTATAATAATAAAATAGCAAATTCCCTAAAATTTATCATTGTAAAGCATTCCAGTAATCCCGCTTTTCGTTAATTCCGATTTCACAAATCATAAGAACAAAATTACTCTACCTAATAATAATAATATGTCCTAAAGTAGTTTGGTATTAATGTATTATATAGTATTATTGACACACAGTTTTAATCTAATCTAACCTAACCAAACCAAAACACTATGAGATGTATTCTTAGAATTGTATAGCTATATTCAGATATTTTTCACGCACAAACGTGAATTATTCCAACAATGTGTTTAGAAATCTAGTAAAATACGTGAAAGGTGAATAATAGTATTAAATTCATATACTCCACATAACACAAAGTTGAGGTGTATGCTACAATGGTGTGTAAGTGTAACTGTGTAACATCCGTTACCCATTTATAGTGTAATGGTTTTGATACATTTCCGTGGTTCTTTCATAGTTTCAACGAAGATTTATACTGAGCGTTTTGTACGACTTTCAGCTAGTTCTATGCAACAAAATGAGAATACTTAGACAATAATAAAAATAAAAAAACACGTGAATGCATTTTTGGTGATTTCAACTGTTTCGAGCAGTTCTAATTTATTTACAACCGAATTATGTTACCGATGCAAGCGTATACCAAGTAATATTTTAAGTATAAAACACAAAATATTAGCGCTTCTAATTGTTGAAAAAAAAAAAAAACGATTATCAGCAACCATTACCGTGCGCCTGATATCAAATCCGTAAAAAACACTCATAACTCCTAACCATTTGCAAACTGTTAAAGGTACCTACCTATTATATCGTGTTATCTCGTGTAACTACAGTACTACGTGTGCGCAGGTTTGATATGGCGAGAATCGCATTCGCTGTACTCGGACGGGCTGGTGGAATACGTGGCCGATCTGTGGAACATCGTGGACTTTATCACCAACGTTTTTTACATGGTGTGGATAAGTTTGCGGGTTTCGTCCTGGTACATAGTTCAGGTGAGTTTGACGGTTAATTTAATAACACGAGTAGAATACGCCCTGTTAAAACGATCAAAGACGATTGGGCAATTCTGCTCCACTTAGTAGTTTTCCAGTTTCATCAACACATACGACTACAGGTATACACGACGTACAATGATAATATATTAATATGTAATTCGTGATTATACCATGCGCCGTGGCACTGGAGTATCTAAATGGAATTTCAAGTTTTCGCCCACTGAGCACAGTTCCGCGTTGCGTCTGTTTAAAAGCAAAATAATTAAATACACGGCATAACGGTCGACAATTTATTTGCATCACTGAACTACAGTGAATTATGCTAAAGGTTCATAACATTGACGAATAAATTTAAATTGTCCAAAAGCATCCGAGAAACCAGAAAGATTCTCCCTTGGGAGCATGTAAGAAGAGAATACAATATGTTCGTATGTGTGTTTGACAAAGAGCTTTCATGGTTCTGTCACTATTATATACAAATTACAAAGTACTCTGTAAATCTAACTTGGGTAAAAAAATTTCATGGGGTTTTAAAAAAATACCTATATAGTGTATTTTTTAGTACCATGTAAAAGTCGTGTGCCCTTTATGCGTGATAAAAATATTCAAATCGATGAAAAATCATAATTTATAAGACATTAACTAATTTTTGAACTTAGTATGAAAAAAAAAATATTTAGAAATAGCGGTCTATGTAAAGTCATTAAATTATAATAAGTAAACCTTACATTTGAATGTGATTTATGTGAAAATACAATAATTGTTATTTGTTGACAAAGGAAAATATTTATAAATATTATACACACAATACACTCCATAACGCATAAGTATATTTAGTTTGAAATTAAATTTATTAATTTTATATAATATTGGGGAATTTTAAAAACGAACGATAATTAATGAAATTATATCATTCGATTTATATGCTCACATAGAGTTTTTGAAGCATTCATTATGTTAGACATTTATATCATACATTATTTTATTAGGTACCTACAAGTTTTATAGTTATTTAGGTGAAAACATAGGTATACTTACAGTTTTTGTAAATTTTTGGTTTTGCGAAGAATATTTTTATCACATAGCTATTACCTAAAATTTATGCTTATTTATTCATTATATATGATACTTTAGAGAAAATGTATTGGCTTCGGGGTTTGATTTTCATAAAAAAAAAAAAAACAGAATAACGAAAAAGAAAAAAAATTAGAGACGCTGTAGGTGTTTCAAGTGATGCAATATCGGAGTACACAGCGTGTTATAAATAGTATTACGTACGGCTTGAGAGTTATTTCTCTTTAGATTAAATTCACTTCAATTTGTTTCAGAAATTACTTCTTTTAATATTATATAAGGTAATTGGGCTTCAAAAACTTTTTCGAGTATTTAAACTTTATACCATTAATTTTAGAATATATTTCTAAAGTATATTTTAAAATCAATGTTTATAGGTACTTAAACTTATACAATTATACTAGTAAAATCGTACTGAAATGTAAAACTTATAATCGTACTTAGCACTTAGACTAATTTCGTAATAAAATATTTTCCGATCGCATAACAAAAATCAAAATATCACTAAATTGGGTATACGTATCATATTATATATAAAGCTGCTCGGGTGTTGTTAAACATTCACAAATTATTTTTTAAGTAAATTTTTAAATCTTTAACTAATTTACCTATATTATAAGCAAGTAAGTAAGTAATAATACAACTATACAAGCAAGAACTAGGGATAGGATCAAATAAAGTAGACATTTGCTTGTTACTTGTAACTGTTTTTGGTTGCTTCAAGTTTCAACTAGGTATTTATAATATTATTATATTATAAATAATATTTAATATTAAATTTTGGTCCAAGTATTCGATTACCTACACTGTACAAAATATCTAAATATCATCAAAATAATGTTTAATAGTATAGGAAAATGTTTTTAGAATACATTCGATTAACTTATATGCGCTTGAAGTGCTTACCTATCGAAATAGGTATTTTTAACGTTTTTTGGTTTAAAACATAATAAGTTTATAGTCGTTTAGATTTTAGAACACCTTGTATTTGTATACACCCCCGTTATGTCCGTCCGTTATTAGTTACTAGTGCATATAGTTAAGATTTTTGATATGTTAAGAAATACCTAAATGTAAATACTTCATTTTCAAATTAAGATACAGTAGAACCTCGATTATCCGAACCTCCGTTATACGAACCCTCTATTATCCGAACTACAATTAGCGTAGGTATCCGAATGTTTTGTTGTCCGAATGTGAGAACTCGTATCTGCGGCTGGTTTATCGAATTTATCATAACTCTTGTTTTTGGATTATTAGTAGATCGACAATTTTTTCAAAAAAATATAATAAACATTAAATGGTTCTATGTATGTATATTGCATGTATGTAATGTATTTCTAATAATATAATGTATTTCTCATAATGTAATGTATATAATTCTAATGAAATATTAATTATACCTAATAATAAATATTTAATTGTAAAATTAATAAATAATTAATACATAATTAGGTCTAACATTTTTTTTTTTTTTTTTTAATTTCCAATATCCGTACTTTTGCGTATCCGAACTAGGTGCGGTCCCAATTAGTTCGGATAATCGAGGTCCTACTGTATTAAATTTATTATGGTTTCTAGTGATTTTCTACACACAAGCAAAGGATACCTATCAAATTTATTTTAAATTATACTGTACATGGAATTATAGTTTATCGTATAAATTGTTTTAAATTGACTCGCTCGCATAATGCACTTTCTCGACTTGTTGAAAATATTAAAACGTTATAAAACGTTGGAAGGGTCGGATTGTTTTTTTTTTTTTTTTTAACCTATTTCAGGATATTACATATTTTTCACCGGTATCACGACGATGCGTTATTAGTTTTCATAATTTTTTCGTCGCGTTTGGCCGACGCAAACAGTTTTAAGCGGCTGCAAGCCTGCGACCAATCTAGTAGAAACGCAATAAGAAGGAAGTCGTTACGGAATCAACAGACGGAAAAAGTTACGTTGAAAATGTCGCGGTAGACGGTGTCCAAAAAAGGTGGAACGCGGGGGGAACGTAGTGATGAGTAGGAGATATGACGTGTTGTGTTAACACCGCGATGGTGAAACGGTATCAGTGACGCTTATCATTTTCTAAGGTTATGTTTACGCTGAATGGTGATATGAAGCGGCTTAACACAACTACTTTTACACAACACAACACGATTTGCCATAATAATAATAGTAAGATTTAATGTCTCTACTGTTTTCGTATTTGTGGTTTGTTTCACGTTTGTTGACCCGAGTACTGTTTAAAACTACCGTACTTGACTTGTTTTACAATTAATTTTTTTTTTATTGAGCTTCAAAGAAATACAGTCGGATATTTTTTTGGTGTAAACCGTGTTCTAATGTGCATTGTCCGCCGTGGCGCACACCTACGTTCGTACCGGTATGAGTGCTCAACACCGGCTTTCTCCGAATACGTGAATTGAGTCCACCGAACGTGCTTCTTCAAAACAATGTTTTCGCTGTGCAAACAGACCCGGGTGCCGACTTCGGTCGAGCACGCCATCTACTGTTACTTCTTCAACCGAGTGGAAAAGTGTCTAGTGGTGGCCGGTGTCAACATTTTGCGCGTGTATCGACTGGTACCCACCGACACGACGTGTCAGCCGCCCAAGACCAAGTTCGAGTGTCTAGCTCAGTACACGTTGTTCGGCAACGTGATGTGCCTGCAGTCCGTTACGCTGTGTCCAAGCTCGCCTGATGCCTTGTTGCTGAGTTTTTCTGAAGCCAAGTTCAGTTTGGTCGAGTACGACCGTGACACGCACAGTCTGCGCACATTATCATTGCATTATTTTGAAGATGACAAGTTCAAAAATGGTCGTACTCAGCACTGGACTCCACCGTTGATCAGAGTAGACCCAGATGGCCGATGTGTGGTTGGTTTGGTATATGGCCATTATTTCGTTGTTCTACCGTTTAGCCGCACTATTGACGATAATACCAAAAGTGCTCAAGTCATGCCCAGCTATACAATACCGATATCTACCATAGATCCCAAAATGAATAATATTATGGATTTTGACTTCTTACATGGATATTATGAACCAACTTTACTCATTCTCTACGAGCCGGTTAAAACTTTTGCTGGACGTATAGTAGTAAGAAAAGATACATGTGCCATGGTAAGCCTTTAATTTATACACATCTTATGCTATTATTTAAAATTAATTTTTTTTTTATAGGTTGCCATTTCGCTAAACATTCAACAACATGTGCATCCTGTCATTTGGTCTTTAGATTCATTACCTTATGATTGTCAAAAAGTCATCCCTGTATCTCGTCCAATTGGTGGTGTTCTGATAACTGCTGTTAACTCACTTATTTATCTAAATCAAAGTGTACCTCCTTTTGGTGTTGCTCTTAATTCCATTGCTAAGACAATGACTAATTTTCCTTTGGGTCAGCAAGAAGGCATTAATCTAGTTTTGGACCGTGCAACTGCTACTTTTATAGCTAGTGATAAACTTGTGACATCATTATGCAATGGTGATCTTTATGTAATTACATTGTATGCTGATAGTATGCGTGCAGTAAGAAGTTTTCATTTTGAAAAATGTGCTTCTAGTGTTCTTACTACTTGTATAACAGTATGCTTAGATTCTTATTTATTTCTTGGTTCAAGACTAGGAAATTCATTACTTTTGCGGTACTATGCACGGTCTCAGAGTAATGACGATGAACCCACTATTAAACGTAAAAAGACGGATGAAACTGATGAAGATCTCATTGAATTAGAAGTATATGGTAGTGAAGTACAAACATCAATCTGCTTAGAAAGTTATAGTTTTGAAGTATGTGATAGTATTATAAATATAGGGCCATGCAGTCAAGCATCTTTAGGTGAGCCTGCTTATATTTCAGATGAATTAACTAGTGATGAACACGATGTAGAATTATTATGTACGTCTGGTCATGGTAAAAATGGAGCCTTAAGTGTTCTACACCGTTTCATTAAACCTCAGTTAGTCACTACATTTCATTTAGATGGCTATAAAGATATGTGGACTGTTCACGGTGAAGACGACTTTCATACTTTTATGATATTAACAAACGCGGACTCAACTTTAATCCTTCAAACTGAGCAAGAAATAAATGAACTAGATTCATCAGGTTTTGCCACTAGAGAACATACAGTTTTTGTATGCAATATGGGTAAATTTATCATGCAAGTTTTGAGAAACTCTGCAAGATTACTTAATGGTTCTGAACAATTGCAAAGCGTTCCTTTGGAATTTGGTTCTCCGATAGTACATGGATCTAGTTATTATCCTTATGCTGTATTGCTCACTGAAGATGGACAAGTGATAATATTAACTATTAAGTCAACAGGAAAGGTCATACTCATGAGGCCCACAAACTTTGAACAAATACCACCGACCAAAACTCTAACTGTATATCGTGATGTAAGTGGTCTGTTTTCAAGCACGATGCCTCAAGCTGAAATTCCTCTGGTTGGTCCAAAATTAAAACATGACCATTTCATCAGTGATTCTGTAGAAGATGAAGAAGAGATGTTGTATGGCGATACAAGAGATCCTTTATCCAAAGAAACTCCTCTTAATTCTGTGACAAATAAAAATACTATGTGGTGGTTAAAGTTTTTGGAGCAACCAATTCCGACATATTGGGTGGTGCTCACACGAGACAATGGTTACATGGAAATTTATACATTACCTGATTTTACTGTAAAATATCGAGTTGCTGACATTGATGAATCACCTATGGTCTTAAAAGACTGTTTAGATCAAGGATGCTATTTCCCTAAAAAAACTGAATCCATAAAAGAAATTTTGGTTGTCCCACTTGGATATCAAGACAAAAGACCAATCATGTTTGTTAGATTAGACAATGAGGTAGATATATTGTATTATAAAATTTTTTATTTCTATTTTGTAATTAATTTTTTTTTATAGGTTGTTATTTATGGTATTCATCGACATTCAGAGGGTACATTGAAAATGCGTTTTCATAAATTAACTACCTTATTAACATTTCAGTCAAAATCTGGTAACCGTCTGGAAGGAACTACATTACTTCGTTCTTTTAGTAAAGTTGCTGGACATAACGGAGTTTTCATCTGTGGACAAAATCCTCATTTAGTATTACTCACTGTACGTGGTGAACTACGGTGCCATCCATTGCATATAGATGGACCAATTACTTGTTTTGCTCCTTTTCACAATATTAACTGTTCACAAGGTTTTTTATACTTCAATTCTGAACACAAACTCAGAATATCTATTTTACCTACTCATTTATCATATGATGAACCTTGGCCATTGAGAAAGGTATTATTAATTTTGTTTAATAATTTTAAACTAAATTATTTTATACAAATTCATGTTTAAATTATTTATAAATTATTCAATTTTGAATATTTGTTATTAGACTATATATTTTTTATTTATTTTGGACAGAATATTTCAGTTTTGCCTTTAATATATTGTATAATAAAATAAAACAATAATTTGAAATTGGTTAATATATATAAATTTATTTAAGGAAAAAAAAATAAGTATATAATTAATTATTATATTATTTAAAAAAATATTTATACAAAATATATAAATAAACAAGATAAATGCTTAGCCTTGAGGCTTGAGTATTATTAATAAATAATAGTATACCTTATAATATGACATGTTTTGAATTGAAAATTCATCATCAAGTAAATCACAGTTCAAAAATTTCAAAAATATTAATCATATTTTTTAACTGTGATTTACCTGACTGAATTTTTGATTCCAAACCGGTCATTATATACCTATATAATGACTATATAATGGTACACTATTGATAATATTCAAGGTATTTATCTTATTTATTTATATATATTTTGTGTAAATAATTCTTTAAATAATATAATAATTTATTGTTTATTCATTATTTTATTTTACTATAATTTATGGGTTAGTCATTAATATTTTATACATCCATATTATATGTAAATGAATTCATATATATTGTTTCTTAAAATTAATTTAAATACATTTTCATCTTTTTATGAACTTGTGGGGGGATAATAAAGAAAGTGAGGACATTCTCAAGTAGACTTAATGACCAATTCAAAATACTTATTTTATTGACATATTATATTGGAAATAGAAAATATTTAATCCCTTTTATTGTATGTGTGATTAAGAGATAGTCAATTATGACTGTTTCTAATTTGCTTTATATAATAACTTCAGAATAATAATAATTTGGTATGCTATTTAGTGCTAATTATAATCAAAATAAAATTATTATTAAAATGGCTTTCTATATTTAACTATGATAAATAATAAAGAAAGTTTTACACTTTATAATATATAATAATATAATAATAATATACTAGGTTATATTACTTTAGGGTTTAGAGTGTAACTATCAAATTATTTAGTTCTTTATTATTGTTATTAATAATAAATATTTTTTAATTAGGTTCCACTTCGTAAGACTCCACATTTTATTGCCTACCATTTGGAAACAAAGACTTATTGTGTGGTAACTTCTTCATCGGAACAGTCAAATTCATACTATCGGTTCAATGGTGAAGATAAAGAACTGACTACAGAAGAACGTGATCCTCTCTTTCCGGTTCCTAGTCATGAAGTATTTACTCTGGAGCTGTTTTCTCCTGCGTCTTGGGAACCAATACCAGATACAAGTATTGAAACTGAAGATTGGGAATATATAACTTGTTTAAAAAATGTCGCCCTAGCATATGAGGGAGCACGTAGTGGTCTTAAAGGCTATATAGCAATGGGTACAAATTACAGTTATTCAGAAGATATCACTAGTAGAGGTCGAATATTCTTATTTGACATAATTGATGTTGTCCCAGAGCCTGGTAAACCGTTGACTAAGAACAAAATAAAAATGATATATGCTAAAGAACAAAAAGGTCCAGTCACAGCTATTACACATGTTGTTGGTTTTTTAGTGACTGCTGTTGGCCAAAAAATTTACATTTGGCAACTTAAAGACAATGATTTAATCGGAATAGCTTTTATAGATACTGAAGTCTATGTTCATCAGATGTTAAGTATTAAAAGCTTGATTCTGGTTGCAGATCTTTTTAAATCCATTACACTCTTAAGATTTCAGGAAGAATATCGTACTCTATCTTTAGTGTGTCGTGATTCCAAACCATTAGAGGTGTTTGATATAAATTTTCTTATTGACAATACAGAACTTGGGTTTATGGCTTCAGATAAAGATCAAAATTTACTTCTCTATCTTTACCAACCAATGGCTCGTGAAAGTTATGGTGGTCAACATTTGGTTCGCCGTGGTGATTTTAATATAGGATCTAATGTGAATTCTTTCTTCAGACTACGTTGTAAACAATCAACAGTACCACCTGAACGAAGAGAGATTCTTGGCTCTACTAAACGACATGTGACTATGTATGTCACCTTAGATGGTTCAATTGGATATATTGTTCCTATACACGAAAAAAACTACAGGAGGTTGTTAACTCTGCAGAACATGTTGGTACGAAATATATCGCATCTTGCTGGATTAAACCCTAAAGCGTACCGCAGTTTCAAGGCGACTGCTCCTGAGAAAATGAACCCAGCGAAGAGAATAATTGATGGTGATCTTGTTTGGATGTATGTTACATGTTTGAATTCTAGACAACGTAACGAAATTGCCAACAAAGTTGGTGTTAAAACAATTGAACTGTTGCAAGATATATATGAACTGGACAGAACCACTTGGCATTTTTAATATGTTTACATTGTGATTAAATTGGTTCCTGATGTGGAATTGCTGCAATATGTGTTGTTGCAGATCTTTGACTGTGTTCTAGGTTCAAGTCATTAAAAATAATTATTTATAAATATAGCTTAATATATTAGAAAAATAAGTATACTAGAAAATTATATTATCACTGGCAAGAAGAAAATAATTGTTATTTAAATATATAATAAAATGTGTAGTATGTACAATGTACATATTATTATTAAATATTATTAAATCATTATTTAATTTAATGTATACAAATTATTTTTTTTTGTACAAAATAATACTTATGAAATATTTTTTTAAAACTTGTACCTTAGTATAAACTTTTTTATGAATATTTTTGTTCTTTGTAACTATTTTCAAACCATTGAAAAATATGTTTCTATATGTTTTTTTGGTTTGTTCCTATAAATTGTATCTAAATAATATTTTGTGATATCGCTAAGTTATGAAATGTTAACATTCTGCTAACTGTTTTATTAAATATTTTTTTGCCATTAGTGCCTTACTGTAAGGGTAAAAACATTTGCTCATATAGACTTCTACAATGTACCATATATGATATTTATATCTTTTTAAACTATTATCTGTATAGTGACTGACAAATCATCACAATCTCATCAAGTCATAAATAGTTTTGTATTTTGAAATGTTTCATCAAGAATACAAAAAAAAAAAATGTGTTGGGTATTTTATTTTCTAACTAAGTTGAAATAGTAGTTATAATCAATCTACCAATGACCAAAAAGTAATAACCATTAAAACCACATCCGTAAGTTTCTTCCAAGTTATATTGTAAGAATGGTATTCAAATGAATTATAATTATTGATGTTGAAAATATTTAATTTGTTTTGTATTAAGCTAAAAATATTAAATTGGGTAGTTATTTCGTTTAAGTATTTTTAATTGAATAAAACATTATAAATCGCAAGTAGTAAATAAATTAAGATAAGTTTTCAAAACAATTAAAATATTCTACTTAAACTATCATGTTGAAATGGCAAAGGTTATTTTTCTATGTTGAACAGTGAAGACTGTAGAGCGTTGAAACCCCACGTTTCTCTATCACATTGCTCCACACAATAATAACACAGAATAATATCTAATATTCTAGTCCATTTATCTACGATAGATAAGCTTATGCATTCCAATGTTACATAAAATTTCTTAATAGGTACTTACGTCTTATTTTGTATATTTGTTATAGTTGTGTACTTCGTTTTGCGCAAAAGTTGTCAAATAATAAAAAAAACTCTTTATCTTGTCTGGTACGATTACAACTTCAATGTAACGCGTCATAGCAAAGTTGTTATATTAAAATAAATTTTCAAGTATTAACAAAAACTAGGTCTCTGCGTATTTTTATAATATTCTTACTTACGTAGTTAAACGTTTTCAATATTCGAATCTCGCTCAAAGAACCGTGGTCGTTTGAACAATGAACGAATTTCTTCCAAATACGCGATTATTCTCAGACCATGACACTGCGTGTATGTCCGTGTTGGCGCTGGAATTGATTTGTAGTTGGGGAACCTGCTATGTTGTGCAGCGCGTTTTGTAGTTATACCAAAATCTAAGTAATATGAATGGTACGGCTGTTTTTTTTTTTTTTTTGAAAATGTTCTCTTCTACCAACGTACCCGCGCAGATTTCATTTGAATTGTTTTTGTTCGATGTTTGGCACAGAGGGAGTACAGTCAAGGGTACGATCCTTGGTTACCACGCGAAGACTGGGACAAATTCGACCCTCACCTGGTGTCTGAGGGAGCATTTGCGGCCGCCATGATATTCAGGTACGCTGATTTTTCGGGAAAATATATAAAATAATCATATACAATATATATAATAGTGTTTTGATTTCATATCTATTAATAATATCCTTTTCTGATAATTTTTGTGTTATAATATTTATGTGCCTACTACCTACACTCTGCTACAGTGGCACCGAATAAGTTTTAAAATGTTATGGTCAACAGCCAAATAAATTCATACACCATCTGCTATCACCCCCATAAAGTGTTGTTAATGACAAATTATAAAGAGACCAGTAGACCACCTCCCTCCCTAAGATATGGTCTGGTCTTGATAAAATTTGAACCCGTTGTTCGGCGCCACTGCAGTCTGCTACGCTATGTTTCTATTAATCAAGAATAAAAAAAAAAAAATGTAGAAAAAAATCACGCGGTTAATGAAAACAAGAAGTAGGTAGCACCGTCAACATTTTCAGAAAAATGTGCTTTAGGTATTAATTAATAGCTTCAAATTAATAAAATGACAAATTAATGTTTATCAACTTTTTACCAAAACACAGAAATGTAATTAAAATATAAATATTTGTAGTCCCTGTAAATCATATAATATATACAAACAAAAAATATGATTTCATCATCTCAGGAAACACATCATAGGTAGTAATGGAAGTAAATTTTCGGGGGACATCCTGCGTACATTTTATCAACTCCGATGTGTGAAGTGCAATAGTAAACGTTTAATACAATCATGTATCGATTACGTACCTGTGTAAATGGATTTTATTCAATCAAATGATGCAAACACGCGCAGTATCAATTTGCAACCGAAAATAAAACCATTAACTGCAGTTTAAAATATTCCTAAATAACAATAATATTATAATGGTTCTGTGTGCTTAAAAACTAAAAGCATACCGCATACAAAGAATGTATATTTTTTCGTTCACCCTGTACAAGGGTACATCGTACGTACGGAAAATACATTCTGCGGTGTGGAAAAATGCTTTAGGAGCGGAATTAATTATAACATTTATCGTCGAGCGTTATTTGCTCGGTTGAAAAAATAAAGTTACTTGTGTCTTTTTTCGTTCAAATCCGAATCGAAAGAGTTGGGGCTACAACATGGTTAAATATTATACAATACGTTGTTGTTTTATGTCCGGCAGACGTGAACTGGAGTAAAAAGGCAAGGAACGGGTACCTTATACCTATGTGTAAAGGCATATTTCAAGTGTTTTTTTTACGGGAAAATGTTCTGATACTTGAAACGTACAAATAAACGAATCGCTCTAAAACTTAATAAAATATGTAATATTGAAAAAATTAAGATATGAAAAATTCACTTATTTGTTTTTGTTTTTTTTTTTCGTATTATAGTTCGAGCATAACGTTTGCCGTTTGTTTTGGGTAATAGTCGTCCAGCACTTAAAATTATAATTTTAGACACCTACGTGTGTGGTGACACATTTTTTAGGTAGGTAACCTAGGAAGGTGCATCTATAGCATTAATATCATTCAAATTCGGTACGAAATTGGTTATTTCTTAAAATTCTGATTGAACTTAAAAACATAAAAAAATTATCTTTGTAACATATTGCTCTAATTTTTTCCCGAACATTTTGAGTAGGGAAACGAATTTTTTTTTTTAAAAAAGACCTCAAAACTTTTTATTTGTACCTATACATTTCATGCTGTTGCGTTCCGGAGGGTTCTTATGACTTTGCACATAAGTTCGTTGTAAACATAGCAGCCCGTCAAACGGAACTATATTAATAATAAATAAGCCGACACGTACCTATACGACATAATACATAATATATAATAATACATAATACAAGGATCATCGCTGTACACGCGCGTGTATACATAGGGCTTCTGAGATTATACACTAATATTTCGTTGACATTTTATAGTTTCTTGAAGCTCGTACACATATTCAGCGTGAACCCTCACCTGGGACCGCTTCAGATATCGCTGGGCCGTATGATCATCGACATTATAAAGTTTTTCTTCATTTACACACTGGTGCTGTGCGCTTTCGGTTGCGGTAATAATTAAATATACTCATGATAAAAAATAATACATTTTTGTGCGCTGTACAGGGTACTTTTTTTTGCGTTTAACGTTAAACAATGGATTTTTGTATTTTTTAACAATCCAAAACCACTGCATTCTCTACACAATCCCCTCATTTATACTTTTCTCGTTATAATTTTTCAAGTAATTATAATTGATGAGTCATTTGCCAAGTACCTATACACTGTCCTCAATCAGATGGTATTTTCCTGCAAAATTTCGATCCTTAATAATTGAATACCGAACCGATAGGTACCTAAATATTATGTACAGTACTATGTTTAAACAGTTGTTTAAAAATATTAAAAGTTTAAACGCGCAATAAGTACTTTGTGTATCAATACTTTGGCGCTCCTCTCCATTTCACAAACGAAGAAAAAATGAGTGTTTAACGTTAAAAAAAAAAATCACTGTAGATAGATGCTAAATGTGTTGTGGACCTATTTTACATTTGTGATTGGATAATTTTCGTTTTAGGTTTAAACCAGTTGCTGTGGTATTACGCGGACTTGGAATCGAAAAAATGTTACCACGACAGCAGCAACTTACCTGATTTTGGGAATGAGGAGAAAGCCTGCTCGACGTGGAGACGATTTGCCAAGTTTGTGCTCATATATATACTTATTTATATAATATTATGCATGTTTGGCGCCACCATACTATATGCACTTATATATGCATATAAGACGCGGTGTGTTCATTCGCGTATAGAAAATCCCGTGGGCACTGGTTACAAGTGTTTATAAATGTAACACCGATGGTTATTGTGTAAAATTTCAAATGTAAAATTTTATAACGAATATTCGACTGTAACTGATAATAACATATTATTTCGGTTTACTTAAAATCGCTCTATTCCTTTTGAAATTAATTTCAAAATAAATCGAATTTAGTATAGGCGCGGAAAGCTTAACCATATTATAATATATGGTTCTCATTTGTGTCCTCTTCTACTACTGGGGACTGGACTGTGCAGGATATCTTTTTTGCACGTAGTCTAAAATATAATTTTACCAAATGGCAAATTGGTACCATAAAACGTGTTTTGAATGCAAAAATATTAAATTTTATATTATTAAATATTATATGTTATAAATTGTTTTAAATAACATTTAACTTTGGGTTGATGTGATCACTGACACGTGAGAAGGACAATTTAAACGGAATTCTAATAAGTTATAACTGATAACATACATTACTTAATCTCTATATACTTCAAACCCTCTGTAAGTATAATATAGTTGGTATACTATATGCGATATGTATATAATATACATACTCATTTTTTCGGTCGTAGATCATAATAATATGTTGTTTAACACCGAAGCATGGTTATTATAATATGATGATGACGAGCGTGGTAATTTTGCTGTATCATTCATCTCTGATTTTCTCTCTCTCTCTCTCTCTCTCTCTCTCTCTCTCTCTCTCTCTCTACTTTGTCTTAGATACATATTATTATATGCTTATATTATACACATTGAGATGTTCAAATGTTACGTCTTTCGTGTGCTTTTAAAATCAAACCGTAGCGCATACTCCAAATACAAGTTGATAATGTAATTATATAATAATATGTTAAACATATTATGTTCTATACGTGTTATACTATATATATTTGTGTTTTTTTTTCATATGCGTTAATAATTTACATATACTATCAGGCTCATATTATTATTTCACAGTTCATTATTATTTTTTTTTTTTTTAATATTCTTATGGAAAATTAAACTTTTCATTTAATATGAGTAAAAATATTCGGTATAGTAATTTAGAATACATTCCGTGAGCTCAGATAATATTATATATGTTTTAATTAATGTTTAATGATCTTATTACTTATGTCTTTCTGTACCTACTGAGCCAATACGAGGGCGTTTATTATCAATGAACAGATAGATAGAAAATAATTTTATCTTATTATATTATTATACCTTTATTAAAACGTATTGAGATGTTTACAACGTCTTTCGTTTCCCTCAGCATATTCGAAACGTCGCAGTCTCTGTTTTGGGCCGGTTTCGGTCTTGTGGATTTAACGGCATTCGATCTCACCGGGATTAAAAGCTTTACGAGGTTTTGGGGTCTGCTGCTGTTCGGATCATATTCGGTGATCAACATTATCGTTTTGCTAAACATGCTCATCGCTATGATGTCCAACTCGTATCAGATAATCTCGGTGGGTGTACAAAATATATCTTTTCGCTGAACACATTGACGTACTGTCATTATTATAATATCACCCCGTCGCATGCACAGGAACGATCCGACATGGAGTGGAAGTTTGCTCGCAGCTCGCTGTGGATCTCGTACTTCGAGGACGGAGACACGGTGCCGCTGCCGTTCAATCTGTTCCCTTCGCTGAAAAACGTCAAACGCATGATAGGCCTCGAGCGGACCAAGCGGACGTCCGGATCGATGATTGTACATAACGTTTTGTTCATAAATAATTATTATAAATTAGACAGTGATTATTTATAGCGGGAAATGTTAATCGGTCTGTGTAACGGTATTTGTATACCGATTGATTCGTGTTCGTAGTTCAAGTGCAGGGAAAAAGCGTTGGCCCGGCACGACATTGTTATGCGGCTATTGGTGAGGCGTTACGTGACCGCGGAACAACGCAAGACTGAAGAGTTCGGCATTACGGAAGACGACGTGATGGAAATACGACAGGATATATCGTCGATGAGATTCGAAATGATCGACATTTTCCGCCAAAACGGATACAAAACGCCCAAAAAA
Organism: Chaitophorus viminalis; assembly: GCA_025469195.1. Lineage (NCBI taxonomy): Eukaryota > Metazoa > Arthropoda > Insecta > Hemiptera > Aphididae > Chaitophorus > Chaitophorus viminalis. The sequence goes on from JAIPRK010000069.1 coordinate 179,136, forward strand.
GAACACGATTCAAATGTCGGTAAGAATAATTCACTCGGATTATTTCTGTTATCACTCTACAGTATATAATGAAGGTTGGGATGACGATGAATTTTTCAGGAAACTAAATTATACATGGGGTAATTTTCTTTTACTTTTTATTTTTATTTGGAATGCAGGAAAACGTAAATCTGTATAGGAAAAAGTGTTTCCGGAGATTCTGATTATTATTCAACTTTTTAATTTTTTTTCTTTAGTCATTCTTCCTTTAAAGATATAATTCATTAAAAAATCATGAAAACAAAAAAGTACCATAAATTAAAGATTACTACAATCGTCCATGGTTTTCCTTAGTAAAAGGAAGTGATATACATTGAATGGTATATTATACCGTATTATGCATTATACCTATTATCATAGTTAGAACTACTATTTTTTTTTTTTTTTTGTGATTTGCAAGTCATTATTTGTTTTTCTCTTTTCTGACACGAACTTAAACTATAAAGTAATGATAACTGCAGATATAGTGGTTATTTTAACCGAGAGCAACGCGTACAGCTGCAGTATTATATTAATATTACAGTGGATTCCGCATAATGTGGGCACCGATTAATATATGAGTATCCCCGTATTGTAGTTAAAATGATCTGATCTCAATTCAAATGTGTATTAACAAGGTAAGAAAAAACCACATAATATGGGTACGCGATTCGAATTATGTGGGCAATTTATATTTTATCGTAGTGTTAGAATATACACATATGTATTAAAAAAACGATCAAATAATCGGGTTTTGCCGTATCTACATAAGATTATGTTTATAAAAATTAATAAAAAGCATTGCCATTCAAACCATAATGGGATTTTGTTGATAAAATGTATAAGAATGTTCTTATATTATGTTCTCTAACGCGACAATACTCGCATTTCAGTTTTAACGTGGATTTCAGCGTGACACTATATGTTTCGAGAAGACTTCTCTCTCGCTATCTGTAGCTGCCTCGAAGAAAAAAATCGTGATTTTGGATAAAATGAAGTCACTTCCTCCGGGCACTTTACAACGTAAATCGCTAATAAATTGCAAAAAAAAAAAACGTGTGCAAAATAAAAACCTTTAATCATATTATAAAATATATTCGTGTTTTTGAAATAATTCCGGTTTAATATGGGCAAAAAGGTCTGATCTCAACGTGTTCCGCACCAAGCGGAATCCTGCACTGTATAATATAAATAATACAAAATTGAACGTTTTCGTTTATGTGTATTTTTTTTAATTTTTTTATTTATTTTTTTTTCTGAACAGCCCAAGGGAAGAAAGGCCGAGTGATGGAGCGCAGGCTGCTGAAAGATTTCCAGATCGGTCTGGTGGAGGGGCTGATACAGGACGCGATGACGTCCGGCGAGAAGGGCCCGAAGGACGTGTTCAGCAAGATCGCGAAGGCCATCGGACGGCGGACCAGCCAGGGCGGCAGCAAGAAGAAGGACTGGAACGCGATGGCGCGGCAGAAGAGCGTGGTCCGGGACCCGATCGGCAGCACGGCCGAGGGCGCGGAGCGCCGGCACCGGCAGAGCGTGCGCCGGTACATACTGGACCACCAGAAGGACAGCCTGATGTCGATGGACGCGAACAAGCTGGTCGAGTACAACCCGCTGCTGGCGGAGATCGCGCCCGCGGCCCGGGTGGCGTACGCCAAGTTCAAGATACCGAAGATCAAGCAGGAGTACGAGGCGAACACGGTGGGCGCGGACGAGGTGTTCGACGGCGCGCCCTCCGTGGACGTGGTGGACGAGACGTGCAAGAAGAAGGGATCGATCGCGCGCCCGAGGCCGAGGAGCACGCGTAACGCGGCCCCGGTGGCGGGGGCGCTGCCCTACCCGGCGGCCGCGGGGGTCACGGTCTCGGACGACGGGGGGGACGCGGCGGTGGGTAAAACGGCGCAGACCCCGCCGAAGGGACTCCGGAAGACCGGGACGGTGAAGATCGTGGACGCGCCGAAGCCGGTGGCTAAACACCCGGAACTACCGTGCAAGTCTACAGCGGATAGGGACGATGCCGACGGGCCGCGTCCACCGTCCACGTCCGGTTCCGGAGCTGGTGACTGTGGCCGCGAAGGGTCCGCGGCCGAGGGACCAGGTGAAGTGGGACGAGCGAAAGACGCGGATGGGGAAAAGGACGGTGGCGACGGCGGCGGTGGTGGTACGGAGGATGCGGTTGGGGAAAAGGACGGCGGTGGCGGCGAAGCGAAGGACGCGGACACGGGAATTGATGCCGGTGGGTCGAAGGACAAGGCTAAGGACACGGAAAAGTCGAAAGACGCGGATAAGGCAAAAGTCCCGGGCAAAGACGGAGACGGCAACAAACACCTGAAGCCAGAATCGCCGAAACGCTCGGCTAGCCCGAAGAAACTTGGCGGCAAATCAAAAGTCACGGGAGAAATACTGACCGGTTGGTTGTAATAACAATGGCCGCCATCACTGTTTTCTTGTGAAATTGTAATAATAAATTATAATAATAATAAACATTAAATATGACGTGATTAGTAGCGGATTATAAATATAATGTTTGTTTACAATAAAGATCACGAATCACCGAAATGTTTACTGTGTATAGAATGTCTATATTGCGAAATGTAAAACGTAATCGAAAGTCTCTTGAAACGGAACTAACGATATACAGATTATATTTTTCTTAATAAATGTATCAATACAACTATCGAAGATATCAGTTATATCTCAACTTCAATTATGTTTCGCCATACAGTTTCCAATATCTGCCCGTTACCAATATCATAGAACGTTTTTAATATTAATATTTAATAACTTATTGTCAACCTCATTTATCGTAAACATTTTCAAGTTTCTTAAACGGCAAATATAACGCTGTAAAAGCACCCCATCCGTTTCAAATGGTTGGGCGAATCATAGTAATACTTACTCTCGTAATCATACATAATGTTGCGTATGGTAGCCATTTGAATTTAAAAATCGATTAACGTTGATGCGAAAATCCTATAAGTAATCATAACGTTAAATACACAAGTAGACGTTACGGCGGCGGTAGACATTTCGATAGATTAAATTTTGACACTAATTATAATTGCTGAATAATTAATGTAAGTGTATACACACAGGGTATTCTTGAAAATTCATTAATTTCATTTGGCCGGGTAAAATCGTATAGCCGAACCGTTTGAAATTAATAAATGTTCACGAGTCACCCGATAAGTAAAATATTTTAAAACGATGCTGTTATATAATATAATATGTACTGTTGGATAATTTTATATTTTAAAATAGTAAAATATATGCAAAAAATGCGTCGGGTATATATATATTTTATTTCTATTCAATTTTTTCTTTACACTTTATTACAAGTATATAAAAAACGTACACAATTAAGATATTGAGTTTATATCTATACCTATAAGCTTTGGCTTGAAGTGGAGGAGATCGTTAACTACCAATCGTATATAATTTTAACAAAAAAATCTAAAAACATGATAAACATGATAAATACTTGAAATTAAGATTAAAATAAAATAAGAATTAAAATAAAAACACTTGCTACATAATAATATATATTATAATATTAAGAATATCAAACATTATTAAAAGCGGTTCTCATTATGATATATTCATTTCTGTAAACAGCGATATTTATTATTATTATTTATGACACGGTCGAGATACGTCGTATTTTGTCATCCTATATATTATAAATTGTTATTTCGTAAACATTTTAAATTTCAAACGGTCATAACATTTTTTTCTTAAAGTCCAGTAGACATTTTTTTATAGTTATTTAAAGAGTCACTTATGGATAACATTGTGTTAAAATTTTGAACCTTAAGTATAAATAAAAATTTTTTATAAATTTTAAATTACATAATAATATGTAAATTATCGTGCTTTTAACATAATTTATACGAATTTAAAATTTATCGGCTTATAAAAAACATTTGAGTGAAACGATTTCCAAATTTTTTTAGTTGTGAAGTATAACTTATAATAAACCTTGTGTTAATTTTTCAAAATTTTTCGGAAGGCCAAATTTTTTATCGGTATTTCAAAAAAAAAAAACTAAGAAAAATCAAAAATTTAAATCGTCTATAAGTAAGTCAAAATATGTCAAAATACTTTGAAAACTTAACCATGTATAGAAAACGCCAATATAAAGATTTGGCGAGTATTTCAAGTTGTTGCGGTTTTTCGTTTTTGAGTTAGAGCATTTTAAAAAATTATATTTTGTCAAAACATGGTTTTGCATAAAAAAAATTTTATCGTTTTTTTCGACGCTTTTAAAAAGTATTGAAAAAGGTTGATTTTTAACTTGCCCAAGTACCATCGACATTCACTTTCCTTTCAGAATGTTGCTGCTTAAGAAAATCGAAGCATTTTTACTGCCTAAAACATGATGACAGACACAAGAAAAAAAACACACATCATCGCATTCAAATTTAACAAATTCATTGTAATGACCTATCATATGAACGAGATCCACTCCACCCCCTACTGTACAGCAGAGCGAGGCCCATCCGGTTCTTTTTTTGTCGATTTTTTATGATTTTTAGATACGTATAAAGATACGTATAGCCTACGTATAAAAAATGTTAGAACTCTAAAATTACTCATCGTCCAACATTTTTTATAACAGTAAATACGTGACGGGGCCCGACATGAAATCGTTCCAATCATATGGTAGGTATTATAATATCTTTACTTCGAAACCCTATTTCACTGCTGATAAAAAATTAGACGGTATATTTTGTGATTCAGATTATGTATGCCGAGAAATAAGCTCTTGTTTAATCCTAGAAAATAAATTGTTTATAAAAAAACCGAAATAAAAGGCATAACGCTCATACGATTCAAAAACTATAAATACAGAATACCGTAACAACCCGTATAGATTCAATTACTTAAACGCAATTGAGTCCAAGAATTTAAAATTCAGATTTTGAGCCTGAAATGCGAAAAAATCTATGACATCACGTGCATTTACACGCACGCACACTAGACTCGTATATATATATATATATATAATACAGCGAGTCGGCGTGATAAATTTATGACGCTATTTTATCAACAACGATGTATTAATGTATCCTTATAATTTATAAGTAATTCGCGTATTACATGTGACGTGCTATTGTAGTTATAAAAATATATGTGTGTATATAAATCGTGAGGTGAAAAAAAAATAATTACTTTACTGTAACATAGATAGGGTCGAGTTACTCAATTAAATACGGTCGAGTTGAGAATTATAACTCTTTCGTCGCAGCGCCGCAGACGTTTTAGAGTGTATAAAGAATTGGTTTTTTTTTTTTTTTTATATTATATAATTATTTATACTAAGAATTAAGAATTAATATATCGAAACAATTTACGCAAACGGCCAAGAGGGGAAAAATAATAAAATTGGCATATATATATATATATATAGGTATAAAGAGGTATATATTATATTAATTGTCTGAATTGTCAAAGAAGCCGTTCATCATCGTATATAATATACGAGTTCTTGAGACGTTATTAAATTGCAGTCATGTATTTTATTTTTATTTTTTATTCGTACCTAAACTGAGTGAAAAAAAAAAAAAAAAAAAACGACAAGCCAAAGAGAGGATTATGTTTTGACGCCATTTATGCCTGGTATATAATATAAAAAAAAATATACGTATATCAAATAAACATCATATTACACATAGTCACATAGCGTGTATTTATTATATTTATAATGGAGCATTATGTACGGGACAAACGCAGTGGAATTATTAATTAACTGAAATGCTAACTGTTTCGCGTCCATCGATAAATTGATGGTCGAACAGAGGAAAAAATGTGTTTTTCCAGTTTTCTCTTTAATAATAATTTACGACGTCTGCTATTTAGACAAGCTTTGCTGTAGTATAGGTATACAATATGACGTGTTTAAGGTTAAAAAATGCCGAAACTAAAGTATATAGGTACTAATGTTGTGACGTAAAACATAAAACATGTTCCACGTCAGAGCAATCAAACAACTAACTGTGATTATATTGATATTGTCAACCTAGCTTTAAGATTTCACAAATATGCATTTACTATTGATAAAAATAATAAATAATATCAATAAATACCGTCGTCATGTGTCAATTTTTACGAGTTATCATTATTCATGTGCCGAACAATTGATTTTATTAAGTACCACCTCCGACCCTCCCCATTATTTCAACAGTATTCTAGAATTTTTTTTTCACTAAAAATTTGTACAAAGTTCTCAGTGTTGGGCTGGTTCCAAAAGACCTTGTCTGCAGACAGCAATCTCTATAAAAATTGAAGCTCCACTCCCACCGGTCGTGACGGCATGGACGTGATTTTATGAGAATTTAAACAAAATCATGATAAATTAAGCGTAAAAAAGGGGCGAGCATGATTACAAATTGTCCTGTATACGTATGCACGATGGTATACGATGTGGTAGACACGTTTGAGGGGGAACAAAATTAAATATATCATAATAATATGTATAAGACGCGTGTATATATAATAATCGTCGTCATCGCTTCATCAGTCAAACGACTCGCTTGGATATTATTATGCTTGTATAAGTATAATATGCGTGTAGAACGTTTCTCCGTACGCGTAAGCATATATACATATAATAATATAATAATACACGTGGCGTACATAGATATTTTCAATGGATGGGAGGGTTACATTTAAAAAATTATGTATATTTTTTTTCAACGTTTTTTTATACGTAGGTACGTATAGTAAAAGAAAAAAGACCAAAGGGGAAAGTGTTTGAACACTCTTTCCCCGCGTGTACAGCATTTTACATAGAGTACCCCCCGATGATGGAGTGTCCACGATACGTAATGTACAGCAGGTCGACGTGCGATAGCGCCACCCTGCAGCCGTACGTAATAATAATAATAATAATAATAATAATAACGTTTCGTCACCGAACGTATCCTGTTCGGTATGAGGGAGATGTGTACTCTGCAGAGTAAATCGGCCGCGTCGCCTTTTCGGACCGTTTGCACAGAGCAGCTACCGGCGCGCGCGGACGAACCGTTTCCAACAGTGTTACGGCTCACCGGTTCCTTTGATCCTGCGCCGCCGTCTTGGTCGTCGTCGTTTGCAGGCGCCTGGCGCCAAGTCTCTCCGGCCGTCCGCCCGTACATATATAAATAATAATATCTTTTTACCGAACACAAGCACACACACACATACGCACACACACACACACACACACACACAAACACACACACACACACACACACACACACACACACACACACACACACACACATACACACACACACACACACACACACACATACACATACACACACACACATACACACATACGAGTGTGTGTTATATGTACACATCCAAAGCGCGTACGTGTAATACAGCTCGTTATAACGCACGTACACGCCGCACATATTTATTTATAAATACAGCACCTACGCGTAAAACATTATAGTTGGATAGGTACATATGTAGGATTTATATTATACCACGATCGTTGTACGGTGTAAAATATTATTGTATTCGGTAAAAATATTTATATATTGAAATACGTATAAGGGGTTTGAAGTACGTATACCTAAATAATTGTTTATTGTATCATTTTTAACGTGTGTACGACTTACAGGAAAGAATTGTTTGAGTGCATCGGGGTTTTTGCGGGTATTTTTTATCGCTAAGAGAATTATTATAAGCACACGTGGAGTAATATGATTTAAAACTCATAGCTCGATGGAAAATTAAAACATCGGAAAAAACTGACGTACCAACACAGTATTTATGTTCTTCTCTTTAAGTTTTATAATATATAAAGTACAATTTGCACATTTGTGTATGCGTTACACGTTAAGTAATTAGAGTATCAACGTATATACAGTCAACTCACAATATAACGAATTTCAAGGGACCAAGAAAAATTTCGTTATATCGAAAGTTCGTTACATCGAAATCCGTTATAACGAGATTTAAAACAAAAATTCAAAATTTAAATCAATTAAGTACAAATATATATGTATGTAAATATTTATTTAATAATTTTATTATTTGTATACATATGTATAAAATATATGAGTCATATAAGTATGTATTTATTGTTTAATTTCAATATAAATGAGCCACTAATCGACATAAGTCGTATCTTAATTGCGATACTGTAATTGAGTGTACTATCGCATGATAGTCATCAGAAAAACTTCGTTATCTATTATGTGATAATAGCAACATACTTATATTTTTATATATTTTTCATAGAGTTATACACTAGAGACATGTATCTTATCGTAATTAAAATTAAAAATTCGTAATATAAAGCTCCAAATTTATAAAAATTCGTTACATCGTGAGAGTTCTGATCAAAAATGCTTCGCTACATCGAGGGGACCAAAATACATTACATTTGTTCGTTATACCGCGATATTTTTAAGGGACCAGTAGTTTTATTCGTTATATCGAGATTTTCGTTATATCGAATTTCGTTATATCGCGAGTTGACTGTATAAATATATAAATTTATAACTTTATAAGTATATTGAGGAAGTCACTTAGTTGTAATAACTCCAATACAATTAAATCATTTGTAGTTATATAATTTAACAAACTAGTACGCAATAATATATCTGTTATCCATGTTATCTGGGGTAATATGTTCTTACTCTCCGATCAGTAGGAAACGTTTTCATACCCACTTAATCTACGTTTCATGTCAGTCGACTAATATATGCAGCGGACCGTTCTACATTAATCAATCATTGTTATTAAATTGAAATTTTTCTTTGAATTTGTTCATAATTTTCTTCTGTTTTAACTGTTATAGTTCATAGTACGCGTAGGTAGTAAAACTATTAATATATATTCAATTTTTATTACATTCACTCGCGTTACGAGTAGTTTGTTTTGCTTTTTTTTTTGTCTGCGAGCAGTTTGAAGCTTTATTGCATAGTGGTGCACTTCCAGACACCGCACTGGTTCAATTCAGTGATGGTATTAAATACATAATATTTGGTAGCCTTAGGCGAGCCTTGTTTCATAACAGTTTCAACAATAACGGCGTCCCAGATATTTTATAACAGTTCAGTTGAGATGCGTTCACATACGCATATTGACCACGGAAACACCAGGGATACATCCTTCGCGTACACCGCACTGTCGACTCGTAGGACGCACGCTGCAGCAGTACGTGTAGACACGTCAGAATGTTGTACGTTTTGTACATCGGAATTCATATCGTCGGATTGGCCCTATACGCGTATCATACTACATCGCACAGACATGCACGCGTATACATAACCATATATTTACATACCTGCGTCGTATAATATCAGATATTATATTTTATGAGTGCGGTTTGACGATCGACTTCGATCGCGTCCATAGGCTGTGTGACGTGCGGTTTCACACGTCCGACCTCCTAAGAAGTTGACAAGTCCGACGGATGTTTATCGGCGCCGCCGTCACTAGACCGTCCAGACGTGTATTTGCCCAAAGATGGATCTGACGCTGTTGTCTTAAGGTCGGACACCCGCGGTCCGTGAATAATCGTCCCGACGACCGGAGTGCCAGCGGGCAGTCCCGACAATCGTATAATAATAATAATCGATCGACCTTGTCAGACGACGACGACGACGATGATTATTATTATTATTATTATTATTATTATTATTATATACCCGTACATCGTTTATACGATTAAAAATAATAATAATATTCCAACGACGTCGCACTACGTTCGAGAATTTAATCATTTGGATAAAACCGTTTTCACGGGTCCTGCAGCATCATTATAATAATATCATATGTAACCGGTCAGCTGTACACGTCGTTATGATATTATAAATCGTATAGTAAACAGCACCTCGCGTGGACGCCGGCACTGCACACTGTATATTATATGCTATATTATCGCAGTTGCACGCACGTATTAGGTTTACCATACGGGTGCACGCTGCAGGCCGGCGCCGACTCGATTGTGTGAAATGCCAAAAACGAACGAAAAGGATCTCTGGGTGCGGGTAGGTATGTAGTACATACTATGTACCTATATAATATACATGCGTATAAATACAAAAACTCGACTAACCGGATATATCGATACGACAATGGCGCGTATGCGTAAAAAGTCACGGTAGGGGGGGGAGAGAGGGTGGCGCAGGACGTTACCGGAACGATGAAAGACAATCTATCGTTATTATTTTTATAAATGGTCATGTTAACACGCACGTCGTAAGGTTTATGGTTTGGGGAAAGGACGAGTTACAATAGAATCGGATTGCTGCAAGTGTATGGAGCGAGGAACTTTTTTTTCTTCTCGGAACGGCTACCCATATGATAGGCGATATCAAAGACGGATGAGAATGATTGCTTTTTTATAAATTCTGAGTGATGAAACGAGGAATGTATTGGTTTTATCATGATGTATGTGGATTTTATTTTTGTGTCATGACAGAAATGAATTTGCTGAATCGAAATTTCCGTCCATTATTGTTGGTACTTTTAGGGAGATCGATTTTGATTTTCTCAATAATTTTCCGAATAATGGAAAACCACGGTGTGGACAATTGCAAAAAGTTTATACCCGGAGACTCGGCATTTGTTATTTTTGTTGTCATATGAACGTGAACAATTTTTTGGGTGCTTATATATTATATTATTATATATAGCTTTCGTTATCCATCGTTTCCCGGGGCCTAGTTTGTCGTAGTATTATGATTATATGAATGCAAATAATACTAAGTTAAAAGTTTAAATTAATCAAGACGCGCTGTAGTATAATAGTGTTTATCTACAACGTAAGACCAAACTATTGATTTCATACTTAAGCTATGTATACTATTTCATACATTTTTTCATTTTTATCCCTTTTGAGTTTATTAAAATCTAATCATTCTATCATAAAATCTATGAAATCATGAAAATCTATTCATAATGCTAAATAAAACGAAACTGTTGATCAAATGATATAGGTACACAAAACTTTGACGATTCTGGCTAGTGGTATTTTTCCTATTTTCAACCTAACCCTCCTTCGATCTCTCGCATTATCAACCGTCGTGGGTGTTTCGTCGGGAAATTCTGAACCAGGATTTTTCTACAAAATCGTTTCCTCTAGGACCACGGTGATGAGAATGGACATTTTCGGATAATACCGCGATTCGACCGCGCGGAAAATTGCGACTATTTAGTGTACACGGGGAGAGCACCGGAAAGGATAATAGGACGAGCAGGGACCAGTGCACACTCGTAACTCCGAACCGAACGTTGTACCCGTCAACCGCGACGACAGACGTATAATGTATTATATATCACGCGTGAGGCGCACCGGGGCTGTCAACTGCAGCCCAGCTAGTGCGTATTATTATCGTGTTCGTTCCGGCGGAATTTCGTTTCGTTTCGGCGCGCAACCACGTATAAACAACCAACGCACTATACATGATCACGCAAAAGACTTATTGAACGAACGCAAACGCACGCATTATACTCGTCGAAATAATGTAATCGTATATACGTGAACCGCAATGCTGCGGTATTTATTTCATTTTTTTTTTTTTTTTATAAAAATCACGCGAGACGTACCTATACCTCACATACTTTATGCATACTATATTATGTATAAATGTACAATCGACACAGAACCCACTATAAACGATGACCGCGCGACAAACGTATAATAACTTGGGCTTGGATGTAATGTTATCTCTTTTTCTGAAGTGCCAAACCGTTGGTCCGTAAATAGAAAATGTGTTTTGAGTGATATCGTCACATTTTAATGTAATTAATGCGTTTTTTTTTTTTTTTTGTCAAATTTAACCATCGAATGCATTTTAAGGCACTTTTTGATGATTTTAAGGTATTTCCTTAAATTTTAAAGCCATTTTTACAATCCGTTTATACAGTGAACGTAAATTCTTTCGATTAACTAGTAATTGCTGTCATGCTTATAATGGTTATTAAAAGTATTTAGTTATTAAATACAACAGAGAATCTAAAGAATATCAAAACGCACGTAATAATTTATGACTAATACGTTCTTTTGCAAGTAAGTACCCATCAGTTATCGCATTATGAATATTATTTTAGAGCTATTCGGGCTGGTGCATCAATATTGACATGAATTCAAATTTGGTGCTGGTCATGTTTACATTAAGTTCAAAATGCTTAATGCCGTGTGAAGATTATCACTCTTAGACTGATTCCTTTGTATGGGATTATAATGTATGCTATCATGACTATCAAGGTTTTTCTTGAAAATACGCAGTTGAAAAACGTAATTCAAAGTACAATGAAACATGTCTAAACGGGTCCTGGACAAGCCGAAAACCGTAATGGTAATGTAATGGGAATGGTATCTAGTCCCGTCCCAAATTGACTGTATTATACAACGAATATTATACTGGATAAACTGGAAACCCATCTCAAACGGAGTACTCATCAAACCATATGCGATTCCGTCGTATACAGATTTTGACTGTTCTGTCTGAAATTTATTTATTTATCCACACTTAAAGAAGGAATTTATAAATAAAGTGTTCACAAATACTTTAATCCCAACAAAATTTAGTGATTTTGCGTCAACGTTCCAGTCCAAACACAGATTGTACTTATTATTATACTTCAATTGGTACTATAATTTTGGAATTGCAGATTTTTCCCCAAAAACTTGTTTTTGCTGTTTCTAAAAAATTTAATTTATTTCAGGAATCATACCATACCAGGTCATGTTATCATGTTGAGTTGACACAACAGAAGTTTCATTAAGTCGCACACCACACAGATCTTTCTCGGGTTCTCTATTACATGTTAGTTTACAAGTTACGCATATGATGAATTGGAACAATATTATCATACTCATACATATAGTGCAATGTTAATGTACACACACACATACATTGATTCACTGTAATTTCTAATGATGAAATACCTGTAGCAGTGGCACATCCTGTCGATAGTAATTATTCACGTTTCCGGTAGCACGCATCGTGGTGTTATAGTAATATTATTGTACAATTTTAAAATGACTTCAGAAGTTTATTATTAAATGTTTTAATTGGACGACGAGAAAATGTTTACAAACTATACCGTATCAACTGTTTTGTGAGATACATAATTTACGTTTTGATACACAGGTCATTTTTTTTCTGTTTTTTTTTTTTTTTTTTTTTTTATATATACCCATTCAGTATTCATAATGAAACAGACATGTTGGTTCTGAACATCATAAAATATATATGGTGTTGTGGAAATTGAACAAGTTGTATACAGCATTGCATGACTTAATAATATTATACATACATACACGTTATCCTAATTATTACACTGTGCTCACTATATACTATGTATCTGTGTATTGTATATATGTACACTCGGCAGTATACACAAGCTGTTCAACAATGGAAAACAATAGTAGGTATAATCCGGAGAAAAAATGATTAAAATTAATAATAAAAATATACCTAGTGCAGAAAATAAAATTCTGTTTCGTGTATAGCATATTTAGGTAACTGTGTGTAATTACAATACATAATATGCCGACGGAAACTTTTGTGGTGAATTTTTAATTTTCTACAATACAAGAGCATTTTCATATGAGAACATAATATATAGGTATATAGTATACTGCGGTCGATTATACATTTGCTGTGTTTTATATTACATAATATAATAATAAATCAAAAATATATTGTTTAAATAATCAATGTAAGAACAATAGTAATAATAATAATAAAATAAACCTTCGACAACTTCCGCGTGATTTTAACCCAATGGGTGTATATAAAAATTAAATATAATACGTACTTGTACCTAGTATAAGTATTTATATGAATTTCTAATCTTCAACGTTTTTTACGTGACCCGATTTTGTTTTATAAAAACAATTTATGGGTAACTCGAATTCATGTATGTCCGTCGTTTTTTATATTGAAAGTGATATTGCGTTTTCTATAAAACGTACGTAAGAGAAAAAAAATCCGTTTGAACTCTGAGTAGCAGGTCGGTGTACATCGAATTTATGGTCCGTTAGTATGCGATTTACAATCAACAAAAAATTATACTTTTAAATGGAGATCTGTTTTAAAAAGTAGACTTGTAGATTGTTTTCCACCGCGTTCAGCGATGGAATCAATCAATTGAAATCGAATAATGGCGTCTTACCATATACGGATAACTTCACGAAAGCGTGTCATAAATACTCCGAACTATGCAACATCATCACCGTCAATAAATTTTACTGACAATAAATTAATTTCAATGTTGTTGTTTTTTTTTTTAATTTCAAACGTGTTTATTACAGCGTATACAAGTAAGTCATTTTCATTTATTTTTTTACAGATTTTTGAATTTTTATATTATATTGAACATTTTAGGCAAATATACTCGTAACACATTTTTATGGAAAATAATTTATTTACAGTTCTGCACATATTATAGTTACTTATATAACTATTTGTAAAATGATATTATTCAGTATATTTCTGTTTTTATTTAATATCCTTAATTCTACCATATCACCTTACAATCTGTACCACGTTGACCGAATGCTTTAAATATTCAACTGCTCGATGTAATATTGAAAGCACAACTTCCCCCCCTTCTTATTGAACTATAATAACATTTTTGAAGGATAAAAAATAGACAAATAGCTCGCGTCGCAATAGATATATAGAGCATGACTATATTTCGTAAGTTCTTAAGGATCGTAGAATGTTCACTTATATTACTTATATAAAAACGCATCAAAATATTGTACTACGTCGTCCGTACAAGTAGCATCAGCGTGTGAGAATAATATACGTAAAATTTTATACCAATTATGTGTTACGTATAATATGCGCTTCGGTTTCGGTCATATTATGATGACAGTTTATTGTATAGCGTTTTCCTTGCGGCCACCTAGACTGGACATGATGCCGGAACAACGCAAACCATGTATTTTATAGTATTTATATATCATATATACACACACACACACATTTTCATCCCGCACAAAAACTTGAGGAAAAAAAATAGACAGTAAACTATAGACTATAAGGTCAGTGTATGTACACTTTTTTTTTATAATTCACGAGACATATTTACCGATGTTTGTTCGCATATTAATATATAGTGTAATGTCAACGTTTATACGAGAGTTCATTTTTTCCAACTTTTTTTTGCCCTCATCACGGACTTAAGTATCTACAGCAATTTATTGAGAAAATCATATCAAATACATAACCGCGCGTGTAATCGGAAAATGTAAAAATATATCTTATTATGTTAACAGCAACCTTTCTACCTATGTGAACGTAATCGACAACGCACATAATTATTCCATTTAATTGAGCACGGTAATACACGATAATATGTTGTATGACGACCGTTGCGTAGTACGAGTCTCAGCGAATACCGACATGGTATTATTTACATTTATACCATCTGTGAATAACGAGGGATGGTTTTATTTCATGAAACTACGTAACGCTATGTAATCGTATATGTTTAAAGATAGACGAATATGTATATTACATTGTCCGACCGAATATTATAACGTAGTGTCGTATGCTATCCGGATGTTTAAGATGAAACATAGTTATATAATATGTCTAGTGCAATACTTGGGGATCGAGGTTTTTTTTTTCGGTTGTACTGTTGACTGGGGGGGGGGGGGAAATTCGCATACAAATACGAATCCTGTCTATCCGAATCGACTTCAAAGAATATTATATACGTACGTTTGTTGCGCGCACGTACACAGAGTATTGTGAGTATTTGATTAGTTGCGATCATTTCGTTTCTTCCATACTACCCAGTGCATACGATACATAAAATTATATATATATTTATAATATATTACAGAAGGTTACCGGAAAAAAAGTTTTAATAAAATTGTTCTCTGTGTCAGATGCACCCGAAAGGAAAAAAAAATGTCCAGTAACTTACAGTTTAATGGTTTCGTTCCGAGAAAAGAGAAAAAAGTCTAAGAATAAAAAAAAAAAAAACCGTGTGTACACACTCTTACTTTGGTGTTCGCATATTGCATTCAACGATGTGATGCGAAAAAAAACAAAATAAAATTCAAACCTCCGAGTTGTACAGATAGTATCCGATGCGATAGTACTTGGGCCCCCCATTCGAGTAATCCAAACAATATTGATCCGATGTTGATAATTATTATATTCATAGGCGTAATCTAGGGGACGCAAAGGAATTTTAGAGGGGGCGCAAAACTATTATTTTGCACCCCCTAAATTTTCTATATTTATAATAAATAACTTGAATAAAAGGCATCGGGTTATAGATTCAGAAATGGTTATTGACGAATTCAATGCAGCAGCAACTGTACATGGTAGAAGGTTAAGTTTAATTGAATGTGTTAATTAGTATGTATTAACATTCAATGTAATAAATCACAGTGTTGAGTGTTGACTAATTATTTAAATAATAAAATTTACTTAGTTCGTATTAATTTATTAAATAATTATATTTATTTAATGATAATACTAAATTGTGATCGAGGATTGAGTAAAAATATTGGTAAAAAAAATTGCAAATGAATCGAGGGAGTTTGAAATTTTGTAGACAGTTTGCACTTTCCATAACAATTTTGCACCCTTTGGATTTTAGCGAAATTACGCCAATGATTATACTCGTAGGCTTAAGTATAATACTGACACACCCGTGCACGCTAAGATACACCCACTATTTCGATATTTTATGTATTGAACTCGAATCTGTGATATCGAGAAAAGCAAATTCCTATACGTAGGCTTTTCAGCCTTTGTCCTTAGTATTAAATTATTTGTTCTTATAAGTATATACTAATTACCAATTACTTCAGTTCTCTTTGTGTTATTTGTTTTAATTTAAAAGCATTAATAGATAACTAATTATCGTATTGGAAAGCGATTCCGAGTGAAGGTCAATTGAATAACATAATAATAATATAAACCAATACAAATATCGTAAAAAAAAATCGACCGAGCGCGCTAAGTCTAACGCAGTTTGTTAACACTGCCTATTATGTAATATATAATGTGTTATTACATTTTTATCATCATCAGAGTGTCTCTTCCTTTTTGATACGTGTACAGTCGTCGTTCAAAAATATTTTATGAGAAATATTGGGCCACCGCGTGCAACCCGCGATGCGTTGAATTTTATTCGTTTTCGGGTGAAGTGACTTTAACGTCATTAACGTCCATCCGTTATTAAATCAACACGCGCTTCTGTTGTATGTTGGTATAATATTTTACGTGTACATACAAATACCTATAATATGAAATCGTTTGCGCCGTTTGCGGTACTGCGGTTAGGTTAGGGCGGTCGGTGGAGGCGGTGGTGACGGTTCGAGAGACGGGCAGCGCGTGTTCTCAAGACATGATTAATTTTTTTCACTCAATCCGAAGAGATCGAAAACGTCTGTCTCCCAACGGATCGCGCGCGTAATGGGCGATGTATTGTTCGATCGATTTCGGTCGAGATGCTGGCTCGATAAACACACCGGTTATTAAATAATTGTTTTTTCGTCGTCGTTAAATGTCTGCTGGTCCAACGCGTGCAATTATTTTTTCGTTCCGTCGATTGTTTTACACGTAAGTGTAAGTGTACGAGTGTACCTACACACACACACACACACACACACACACACATACATATTTATAATACACTATTAATAACACGGTTTACCTGGAGAATAAGACCGTGACTAACGAGGGCACCTTTATAACGCCACGCCAAATGGGTATGGAAACTGTCAAAAAAAAAAAAAAAAAATAATGAAATAAAAAAACACAGAACAAACAAAACGCATACACGTATATAATTACGGTTCAAGAATCGAGAGATTCCTGCAAGCATTTTTAATAAGGGTGCATCCTCTTTCGTTTTCGCGGATGAAATATATAGCTGTTAAATATTGTTTTTTTTTTATATATAGTTGCATGGAATTCTTATGTAGGTATTGATTTCTTCAAACAAATGAGTTAGAATTTTTCTTATTATCGTTTTCTGTATTTTGCGTTGTACACCGGTCAATATTATAATAATGAAATTATGTTTTATTTTCGAACAGCGATGTGTAATGCAGACGAATATTGTAATACATATTACCAGGTTGGTGGTATATGGTATAAGCCCGCCATATTGTAAGTTATATGATGTCCATAGATTCCAGTCAAATAATTACGGAGATAACGAAAATCGATACGCGTAGGAAGTAAACCTGATCTAAAATAGATAAGTATACTCGAAATATTAGTCAGTTGAATTGGTACACGGCGGAAGGGTTGATTTAATTTGGGCTTAAGAAAATCATATTCACTAGGTATACCATATTTTGGTCTCTGTACATCATTATAATATTAAAATACAACATGATGTAAACATTAATCGAATACATTTAGGCTTATACATTACAATGCAAACGAACACATGATTTCTAATTAGGTATCTAATTCATACATAAATTAATAATGATCATACGTCTTATTGATGTGTATTGCTGCAGTACTATAGTTCTTAAACTTTAACCTTAACAAACTGTGTTTTATGTCACTGCAATATTTACCATGTAAACCTATCGTACAAATTAAATTATTTGAAGACAATGTTAAATTCCAATAGTTATATAATATTGAAAAACCAAGTGCAAAGGAACTGTTTTAAATGAACGCGTTCGGCGGATCGGTCGATATTGCAGGTCTGCCGGGGTCGGAAGGGTCCGAAGCTCGCATTGACGAAACGACATCGCGCCCACGCGCCGGATGTCCGGAATCATGTTGTGCGTAAGGTTCGTTCATTTCCCATCTGCAACGTTGAAAATAATCCGGTTTGCAGGGCGCGTTCGCACGGACTCCGCGCACGGCCGTGGTGATCGATTCGCATTGTGTAAATACAGTATAATATATTATAATAATGTATACTCGCGATTCGTCTATTCTCAAGCACTCGGCGCGCGTGTGTGTATAAGAAGCCGTGCACAGGTAGGTACGTCACGCCCAGATTCATTCATGACGATCTCTCGCACACACCGGCCAGTGGACGTGGATTAATGTTGTCGAACGACGATAATGACCCGATAGGCGGAATGTGCGCCAGACCCGGAGACGTACGAAGAGGAATATATCTACACGTATGCCGTGTGTGTGTGTGTGTGTGTGTGTGTGTGTGTGTGTGTGTGTGTGTGTGTGTGCGGTCGTGATCCGCGCTCCGGGCCATCCGAGGAATCCGGCGGAGCTGAAGACGGCGACGACGAGACGGATTCTTCGCCCGTACTGGCGCCGAACGATTTCTGTAACGTTACACACACACGCATTACACATACGGACGGACACAAACGCACACACGCACGCATACACGTACGCGCGCACACGCACAAACGCGCGCGCGTTCATTCTTGCGTATAAAGCTGCAAAGACACATTTAAAACACTTTTTAACATGTAATGATACCAAACAAAAAAAAAAATATCCATTCCATTTTGAATACATATAGTGTCATGTATTCGTTTCTTATACGGCATAAATCATGATTCATGCGGTTTCTCAATCGTTTTAGTGTTGCGATCCCTGAAATAACTAAAACAATGCGTTGAACAATCGGTGTATAACCGCAGTTATAAATGTTTATAGTCACATTTTGGACGAATAACTATTAATACATAATAGCTATCTCGTTTTTCGCGGAAGGAAAACATATCAAAGTAGATATACTTAAACTATATATTATGTACATATTTTGGTTACCTAATTAATAAAATATATTTTTATAGGTACTATTATAATATTTTATACACATAGTTATATATTCAATATTGTAATATTATTATCATATTTATTAGTACTGTTACCTTACTACACTGTAATAAAAGCTGACTGGCGTTAATTACATAAGATAAAAAATATAAATGATACAGAATTTTTTTCGGTTGTATTTATAGTCGCAACGTTATAGAACGGTTTATTAAATTGTTTATTGATTTTATGTCCTATAATACGACGTTTAATCCATAATACTATAATGCTGTGTAAACGATAGACGCAGAAAACCACACCAGCTATTGTTCGTCTTCAACCACGCTAGTCCAACATATTAGAATCTCCTAATGAAAAGTCGGTTATTGTAGTATTACTGGAATTTGTGACTCGGTGGTTCATCTGTATAGGATAAAGTAAATAAACGTTAGATAAACTGTTTTTTTAGTCTTCTGATAATTATTATATGAAATGACGTTTGATATTATTTCATTGAACCTTACCTTATTTACAATCGCTAACCGTAATAAACGAATACATCTCATATGTTTGAAATCCGAACAAAAGTATTTCGCTCTAACACCATATATTATGATGCGAGATCTGTTTGGAAAAAAACGCGTAGTGGAGCCCGATTTCCATATTTCTTCGTTTTCATATCATATACAATATATACAAATCGTCGGATTAACAATCTGCTTACATAGCCGAGAGTAACATAACCATCGACGAGCGCGCCTATACACAACAGAGAATCAACGTCGGGTGTTCGGTATTTTTCAATCGTAGAAAATATCAAAAGCCGTTTCCATAGTAATAGAGGTGCATTGAACTGATTTTAGGCACTTCAATCCGCGGCTATACGAAAAAATGGACATACATTAATCATTGAACCAATCGATTTTTCCGATATAGGTAGACTGAACATTTTTTTTTTTTAAAAGCTAAAAATTGAATGTAGGTATATGTGTATGTATAATATTACAAAACCAACATTATTTTTAAATACATATTATACTATAATTACACTTACTTATATTTTAGTATGCATACTTTTCTATACATAAGCTATGATATTTATAGTTAAGAAGAATTATTAGTGATGTTTGTACGTTTTCAACGACAATGGATGGTACATTCTTGCGAGTTAGTTAGTTATTAATTATTCGGTTCCAATAACCAATAATTTGAAACAACGGTTGTATTTGCAAGCTTTAGTAATTCTTACAAGCTAGGTTTGTCATTTGAAAATTTTGTACATCTTTTTATATAGGGATAGTGGTATTTTATAATCGATAATTTTCATTTTCCGGTGTAGTTCAAAGGTTTTTTTTTCGTTGGAAAGACAATGTTAGACAACATTTCGGGTAAATAGAGATTCTGCCTTAGAGAGGTCATTTTATAGTATATTTGTTTGAAACAGCACTATCTAACATTGTGCATAACAATTTTTTTGTCTAAGGATTCCGTCTTATAGGAGTCCATTATAACGAGGTTTTGCTGTGTTCTAGTGATTGCGCGTAGCGGTGTTCTGTGTCCGGAGTGGAGAGGATAAACGTGGGCCTCGTGCACATTAATTAATCGACTAAAATGGAAGACACATCAGTTAGAGAAAATTACAGTGCCGTGGGTACATGTTTCATTGATTAATATAATATGTGGTTTAAGACTCGTTTACAGTCATGATATGAATGAACTTGTTAGACATGGTGGTGGTTTCTGAAAATGTTGGAGGTAAGAGTAATCATTTAACGTTAACATGGAATACTATATGGTCGTCGTATTTCTACACTGATTTACAATTCATATCCCCGTGAGTGTTGAAGAACAATATTATAATTTTTAAGTTCCCTATAGCTTGGAAACGACGTCGACGACGCGGTGTTGTGTATTGTTACAGGAAATAATAATATACACCTCACACTATAATGTACGTACACGCGTTGTTGTTTCCTTGATTCTTACACTGCAGCAAACCAGCAACGTACCTATACGTATCATTATAAGCGCTCCTCGTATTATAATTTATTAAATTCTTTATAAATTTATAATAATTGGTCTGCAGCGCGCGCACATTCTACGGTGATAATATAATAGTAACAATTATTTTTCACTCGCATTTCGAGCATGTTCATATATTTAATATTGTATACATTGTATACATGATGAGGACGATAAATAATAATTTCGCCTTAAAGTTTCTAAGAGAAATGGCAGTTTTGGCGGTTGGTGCCAACAGGTTGATGAACGGTGTCGTATACTCACTGTATGTTATATTGTATACGCTCTGTTATCAATTAATTCTTTCTTTCGTGTAAAGAGAAGCTAATCAAAACGAAGACGAAAATGTTAATAAACAGATTTACATGAAAATATTTTAAACTTCTGTACGTTTTACTGCGGAATTTTCATTTATAATAAATACGACTTACGAATAGGTATATTTACGAACAACAGGACAAAATTGAATCGGTAAATTATTCCTGTTCTACCCCGTAGCCCTTCATACAGAGTTATGGACAGTTATTATATTATTAAATTATTTATAAACTACCTACATGCGTCAAAAATGTCTACTGCAGTACCTATACACACAACTGCGTAAGCATAGTACTATAGTGAGTGTATATTATAGAATCATGTAGTAT
Source organism: Chaitophorus viminalis (assembly GCA_025469195.1). Taxonomy (NCBI): domain Eukaryota; kingdom Metazoa; phylum Arthropoda; class Insecta; order Hemiptera; family Aphididae; genus Chaitophorus; species Chaitophorus viminalis. Next base: position 201,508 of record JAIPRK010000069.1, read on the forward strand.
GTACTATACCTAATTATATTGTTTATACAACGTAAGCGAAGTTATCAATTAAAACAAATCCGAATTAATTACGTACTACAAACCGTGTAATTATGAATACGAGTCGTTGCAGGTTGAGTATTTAATATAATATTCTGCGATTCGTTACACCTTTACACTTTTGGGTGTATGTGTAATATGATGTATACTATACACGGTAATATACATGTATTATATTCTGGGGGTTCAGTGTTCATAATTATCCGGAGGAATGTTCGAGATGTCCATTACCTGGCCGCGATGATTATGATGAATAATTCAGGCCGGGCGCACGTATACACTTACGCACGCGCAGCGTTAATAATGCTGCACTATAATATTATACATAATATATTATAATGTTTTACGTTTCGTTTACAAAATACAATAAACCGCGAAGCCATTTCATGGTGTAACAATAACTACGGTACAACATGCGTGTGTACTGTACATTTAATTTGATGGCAATAAAAACACACGGAACGACCATAAAACGCGCATAATAATTCGTCATAAAATGCCACCCATACGACGCGCACAAAACTACACTTATACAAACCCTCGGATTTTATGTTGCTCGATGTAGTAACAGGTATTAATGTCGTAACCCGTAGCTTCCGAGTAACAGTTCTGCGCACTGCGAACGCATATGAATAGCATACGAATCTTTACCTATAGCCTATAGGTATTACATAATATAATCGTATTATTGTTATCGAGTCGAAGAAATAATTGAAAAATAAATAAAAATCAGCCAGCGCAAGGCTTAAAATATTTACTGAATTATTCAGATTGAGTTCGACATCGAGGTAAACGAGTGCTATTGATGATAATGTCATTGATTATAAGTATTTATTAGTATTTATAATCAATGATAACATGTATGACTTTTGGATTTTATTTTCAAATATATTGGAGTTAAAACGACATTTTATTAGCTTAGATATTGTTTTAGTCCTATATGAAACAAAGTGCTTAATCTAATCTATTGGTTTTACAATGTTGGGTGTTTTTTTTTTATTTTTTTTATTTTTGTGTCTGTCATCACGTTTTGGGGTGTGAAAATGCATCGATTTTCTTAAACAGCAACTTCTTTTCTGAAAGGAAAGTGAATGTAGATGGTACTTGGGCAAGTCAAAAATTAAACTATTTCAATAATTTTTAAAAGTATCGATAAAAATGATAAAAAAAAATTTCAAAATGGGGAATTTTTATGCAAAACCACGTTTTGGCAAACTACATTTTTTTAAAATGCTCTAACTCAAAAACGAAAAACCACATATACTTGAAAGCCCATAAAGTTCAAATTTGTATAAAATATGTTAATATTGCAATATTTGCAAGTTATTTTGTTGTTAAAAATTCATACATTTTTTCTGTTTATACTTAAGGCCGTTTAAAATTTAAATTTTTACGAAAATGCATAAAATAACGATTTATCAACAAATGATTTTAAATATTTGTTATAATTCAAATAGTGTAAGTCGCAGAAACTTGAAATTTTTACCAGCTGTTAAGATTGGCATTTTCTATAAGTCATATTTATTTCAAAATATTATGCTGATTTTTAAGCAACTTATAGGCATTTGAAATTAATTTTTTTTATAATTATTGTTAAAAAAAATTTGGCTGGTACATAATACTTGAAAATTTAATAGAAAATTCCACACAAGTTGTTTTTACTGTTATTTAAAAATTATTCAAATCCATGGGCCTAATTTTTTTTATTAGCGTTTGAAAATTAAATATTGACATAATATTTCAATTTAAACATAACATAATATATTATATAATGTACTTATTCTAGACCAACATATCATCTCCGTTATTCAGAATCGTTATTCGTATACAACGATACCTATCATTGCATTCAAATTTAACAAATCCATTGTAATGACCTATCCTATGAACGAGGTTCACTCCACCCCTTATTGTACCGCAGAGAGAGGCCCGTCCGATTTTTTTTTATACTTGTATGGAATTTTTTGCAATATTTAGGTCATGTATATACTTGTTGAAAGATAATTACTTTTTAATCAATTACTTATCAATCATTTAATTTTATCTATATGCCATGGTAGTTGACTTTGATAACTCGCAATGTAAAACAAGACAATACAGATTGCTATTGCGGTCATCGGGTGTCATAATATAATTATATTTATTCCCTACTACATATAACCATTGATTATAAATAATCAATGCTATAACGAATAGTTAAGAAGATTAAATGTATTTTTTTTTTTTTAATATTTTTAAGTTATCTCTTCAAATTTGTTTTCTAGATTATAAGTGCATTAACGTCGAGAGTCTTATGACTGTCACATAAATAATAATATCGCACAAAGAGAAAATTCAGTCTACGTGAATTGGTACGTTGCATTGCGTTCAGAAGGAATTCGCCGGTTGTCCGGTTGTGTGAACACATAATATATAGTATTATATTGTATCATATACGTTAGTAGAATATGAACAGTTTAGAGGGACTCGTGTTTTGAAAAAAAAAACATACTTAAAAACATGTAAACAAATAAATAATAATAATATCGTCACAAATAATATTACACTGCTACAGTATGCCAGTATGAATATGTTATGATGAAATATAGGACCCAAGAGTACCCTCCGTTGGAAATTCTCATATATACACACCAATGCACATAGACGCACACACACATGAAATATACCGTACGTTTATAATATCATTATACGTGTGTAGAAATTCGTGTGTTTGATAGCAGAGTGTGTACGTATATAAATTCGTCACGAGTTCGGTTTTCCGGCGTGGGGTTCGGTGAGAGAATGGGTGCGAGGGAGTGTGTTTCGGGAATGATGAAGTCATCCGGGCACGTCCGATAGCGGTCGCAGAACGATCAGTCTCTCTCGGGGGACAAACACACGTATAATACCCGGCGGGGGTGGCGGGTAGAAGACTTTTCGGACACGATGCGCGTTCGTGTAAAATGTGTAATATATGTATGTATGTTAGTGTGTGTGTGTGTGTGTGTGTGTGTGTGTGTGCCTCGTGTTGGTTTTTGGATCAGATAAAATTTTTGGAGCCAGTCGAAACGCACGAAAACAATATATCACTTTCGACGTCTTCATCAAGACTCGATAGGACACACACACACACACACACACACACACGTACGCACATACACACACACACACGTACGCACACTACTTAAAACGAACTTCTTCATACAGAGTGATTGTTTTATATATCCTAAGCTGAATCATATACAGTTGTAGAAATAAGTATGCAAGTTTAAGAAGCACAATTTTTTTTTTCCATTAAAAATTGCACAAGTTTAATGCTAATATTATTAACAAGATATAATCAGAAACATATTACACGATTTATGTGAATTATGAATAATTAAGACTGTGTATAGGTATTTATAATTTGAAAATCCGAAATTCGTGAAATAATTTTATGTTAAAACAAAAACTCTGACAATTGGATTCAGGCCAAAGAAGTTTTTCGTTATCAAGCAAATTATCTATATAAGTATTCAATCGCAGCAACGGCACAATATTAAATGTTTAATACTTCAAGACAGTTGTTTTTACACAACTCATAGCCCGTCTTAGTTTTTAGTTTAATTGTTATTTGTTCATATATAATATTATATATATAATATATGATATTACAATAGTATATTATAACCGAAAGTAGGATATACGTATACTCTAATATGTGCATTTCACTACTTTTTATCTGATAAAAAACATAGCATAAAAAATAATTATCAAAAATATTATATAACAATAATTATAATGCTATTGTTTCTATAAGAAAAAATTTAAAAACAAATATTACCAAAATTGTGTACATGACAAATTAATAGAAAATGTGTTGAAAATTATATAGAAAATTAGTGCTGACGAGAAGTAATTGAAAAAAGTTAGGTAAGTATTAGGTGATTCGTGTTATCTCTACCGTTCAGAGAGGCGTTTGCCATCCGATCGTTTATCCTGTAACAGAATTTGATTTATGACCCTCCACTGACAAAGTTAAAGACCGTATAGTTACCACATAATATGAACTGGTATATTATTATATAGGCATATAGTGTATTTACTGGTATAAGCGTTTCGATATCCTTAATACCGTAATATAGTAATAGTGTAGAGACACTTTTTGATACGCAAGCCATCACTCACGGTCTTAGATAGGGTTTATGTAGTAGGAGGGTCGAGCGAGGGATATCTCGATGGGGGCAGTTGAACTTATTCGCGTGGAATGGCGTTGTGTCCCCGTGGTGTTATGGAGTATAATAATATTATAACACGCGTATTAAACGGACGGTTAAAAAAAAATAAATAAAAAATTGAATTCCCGTGGTGCCGAAATCTTCTGACCCGGTACTGTCAGACCACGCACAGCTGTCATACATTCACGACGGACACGCGTGCACGTGCCGTAATCGTTGTAGCCAATAATAATAATGAATCACTATCACGCACTTACATGAAATTAATATTATCATATATATCTTTACCCTTTACATAAGTGCACAGATTGCTGGCAGATCAGCAGGGCTGTATTTCGAATTCTGCCTCCCTGGCGCAACAAAATCAAGCCACCCCCTCCAACTCATAAGGAATTATTATATACATGGTTACATAATATAATAAATGTAAAAGCGGTTTTAAAATTTGCCACCCCTAAAAAATTGCTGCTAGGGGCAACACGGGATCCTTGACCCCCCCCCCCCTTCTAAATTCGGCCCTGAATATCAGCAGACTATAATATTATATATTATGTTATTATGGGGCGATATACGTACGTTTTATTTCGACCCTTAATAGTTAAGATGTATTCAGCTATTTTTTCCGTTGTTTTGAAATGATTTCACGTAAATACAAATACGTTTGCAGCTAACGAGAACACGTGCAGTTGTTAAAATTAAGATACGTAAGTGGGCAGCTGAAGGGGTTCCGGAGAGTGCAACAACAAACAAACACAACATTTTCAACAACGCGATGACGAGTATTTTATCAATAATAATCGATCCAATCGGATTGAAATTACATAATATATTATATTGACTTCGAAAAGTTCGATAGTATAACAATTCGATTTCGTCGAGATTTCCCGCGCAGAACTCCTTGGAATCACCGGTTATTGTTGTCGTATATTTATAGTCGAAGACTGAGAGAGCGTGTCGCCGCGGACGACGTGCGAATACAATATTAAGGTGGCAAATAAACGATTTGCTAAAAACAAAAGTAAAACAACACGGTCGAGCGTGTGTGTAAACTGTATTCAGTTGGTGGTAATAATTATATATTTTCGGTTTATTATAACACCGGAACGCACAGCGATATTAACATATTTTTATGTTGATGTTAATATACGCTCTATAATAATTTCCATGGTGCAAAAATATTTCAAACTTAGGACAATGGACATGCGAACGTACCGATATTTAATGGCAACACGGGTCTCTACGGCATAACGATTTATAACGATGTATGTGCGAGAATTAGATTATATTTTATTCTATTTATGCACAAATCCTCATTAATGGAGTGTTAATATGCGTGAACAAAACGAGCATTGTTATAATAATATCGTGTCTATTGGAAAACACGAGCACGACGAAGTGCAATAACAATACACACCTTTATTAACAAAACGGGTGCACGTGACAAAACAACTATATAGGGGGTTTCAGGATGATTCGATAAATGCAATAATTTTTATTCTGTTCATTAATTTTATTTATTTTGTTTTTATATTAATATTATAGTGCCGCTCTACAAAAAAATTGTACTAAAATATTAGATTCCATTGCTTTTACAATGATGTGTGTTTTTTATTTATTTTTTTATTTTTGTCTGTCATCACGTTTTGGTGCAGAAAAATCGAAAATTTAAATTATCTATATATAGGTCAAAATATTGTAATGACGTAACCATAATCGATTTTCTGCGCTTAAGTTTATAGTAATATTAATTTTATAAGTGCTCGAGCGTTTATGTATAAGAATTGATAATTCTCGAAAATTTATTTTGCCATTTTAGTTCAGAATGGTCGGTAACGGCCGGGTGGGGATTTTTAAGTATAACTTCATACACTTATTTTTTAGAGAACGCGGTTAAAAATAACTGTGCGCGTGTGTGTGGTTTGGTTTTTTTTTTCACGGGAAAAGAAAAAAAACGTGTCCGGTTTTAGTTGTCCTATTAAACTACTACCTGTGTACATACGTATAAATATATATTATAACGTATACTAACTATACCATTATGTATGAAACACGACGGCTCGTATATAATGTAAACAAGTTGAGTCGTGAATAAAAGCAAGCATGACGCGCGTACACCGCATTTGAATGAGAAAAATCTGATAATTATGGGTGTATCATGATAGCGTGATAAATATTGAGACTTCTCGCTATAGTCAATGTGTGTGTGTGTGTGTGTGTGTGTGTGTGTGTGTGTGTGTTTGTATCACCTCTTCCTGCGGGCAAATTCGGCTGTATATTGCTACTTCGTGTCCATAAACTTACAATAAAAACAATTACGCCCACAAATATTACGACGGAAATTATTATGGATATATACCTGTACATAGGTAGAAAGCACACACATACTGGGTTATTGTGGCTCGGGATAATTTTGTTTTGGTTTTTTTTTTCTTCATTACCTTTCCAAACAACACCACACTATTGTCTGCATTATACTGTTTCATTCAATCGATTTACGAGAGATTATATTATAGGACGTGTATTTATACACACACACACACACACACACACACACACACACACACATGGATACTTCGCGCGCGTGCGTTGAGTTTCCGTTTTAAACTGGATATTGGGTAATTGTACGTCTAACCCGCGTCACACGTTCTTGTTTATAAACAAACAATATAACGACTGTACAATATACATGCCCACGCAAGACTGCAGTGATTACGAGGCGGTGTCGAAGCTCGGAGGTAGTCGTCAGCGATAGTAGCCCCCGAAACGTTTTACAAATTCCCATTGAGAAATCCGTTTGGGCATTAAATCTATCCGGCGTTTGATGAGAACACATCGTAAAAACCTTATGGCGATCTGCTCTCCGGGAAAAATACTCCGGGAAAAATACTCCGGGACACTGAAATTCAGTGAACGATTAATACGTAATGCACTATTATATGGTTTTGATAACTTTCACAATATCGCACAATTGTGTGCATAGAAAATTATTTTTCTGGGGACCATATACCAATACAAATACTATATCCATCAATGAAGGTTCCCATAACCAGAGTACCGTGAAACTGTTTCAAAAACATAAAACCATCATATATATATATATTTTAAAATTTTAATAAAAAATATATGATAGATGTACAGTTTGTGAATTTGATAATTTAATGTAAGAACAGTAAAAGTCAAATAGTAATGTATAATAATTATTGTAATAAGTAATTATGTATTTAATTATTTTAGTAATTTTTAGTTAATGTAAAAAGCATTTATTTTTTTTCATAAAATATAATAATATTAAATTTGTGTTTATAATATATTTTACTCTCCCAAGCTAAGAAAACCGAAGTTATTTAATATAAATACGAAATACGAAATACTACTCCTTCGGTAACTCTGAATTTCAAGAAAATTTTTAGGTTGCCATGTCGTCATAGGCGGATATTTGGTTGAATTTTCAGGGAGGCTATAATAATCCAAAGTAAAATAATCCATGAGGGCTTCACTCCCGCATTCCGTTCCCATGCACAATATAAACAATGAATAACATGGGGGAGGGGGCTATTAAAATACTTAGGGAGCTATGCCCTTAAACAGGGGTCGGCAACCCGCGGCCCGCAAAGCAATTTTTGATGGCCCGCACAAAGGTGATTAATTTTTGTTTTATTTTTGTTCAACAAAATTTTCAATAAATGTTTATTCTATATAGTTATATAGTCAGTTTAATCTATAAAATCCAGAATCCTTTTCAAATGGACATAAATATAATGTCAAAGATAATTTACAAATGGAAGTCATTGAAAACTGCAAAATGACGAGGTTCTAAAAAATTATTTTCGGAAAGCAACTAGTTTGCCTCAATTTTATAGTTGTTTTCCAGGAATCAGACAATTCACACAAAAAATATGGCCCGCATGGTTAAAAAGGTTGTTGGCCCCTGCCCTAAAAGGTTGGGAATCTCGGAACAACAGTGTTTCACTTATATGACCGTCGAATAATATAGTTGTATAAGCTATATTATTAATAAAGTTGAATATTTTGTATGTGGGTGTATTTTTCTTTCTTGACGTTTCGATCCAATGAAGTTGGTTACAACAACGTAAAAGTACGAGCAGATTCATACGAATCATCAGGGTTCATTTATACTACCTAATGATTTACATACATACATTCATACCGCTTTTATTATTCCAACCGCCGAATAATTATGAAAATGTTTTCTTTTCCCATCGTATTGCCCCGGCGAAAACGCATTAATATTAGACCCCTGTTAGCTATAATATTACTGCTGCAGTTGGCCGTCGCAACGGAGTTTCGTGGATGATTTATTTTCTACATCTTACACGGCGACGGAACTCGTTATATATAGGGTCGTAGTATAATAATAATAATAACAACGTCATCGCAAAAGGGGTGTGAAGACCTACCGAACGCGCGCATGATATATCTAATGCGAACACGACGGGCGGACGTATATTATACGCATTAATAACTGCAGGGCTACCTGTCCCGTGGTGCAGTATACCTATGTCTGCACCCCGCGCTGGCGCGAACCCGTGAAAAATATTTCTACCAACCCTTCCGGACACGTCGAAACAGTCGTCTTCGTCATCGACGCCGTCCTTCCAATCTATACATAATAATATATTATACTTGCGCGTATAAAGTAATATGGTTAGTGCTCGAGTACAACGATATATAATATATTATGTGCGTTCGAGGCGCGCCGTCTGCCCGGGGCGTGTCTCTTCCGATTGTTCGTGTGTGTGTTTTTTTTTTTTTTTTTTTTTTTTTTTTATATAATATTATTATTTTGTATGCGGTATAATATTATAATCTTTCTCTGGTCGTCTTTGTTTTTCCCAACACGGGTTAAGTTTAAGTAGGTGGGCTGTACGCGTCGTCGACGTCGAGGAACGCGTGCACGCCGAATGTTTTTTTTTTCACCCCGATACCCGTATAATTATATCGCGTAGCGAGTCATGCGCATACGATATTATTATATTATACGTTTATGTACATATTTTCGGTTTGATATATTATATTATGATCATGTATATCTATAATGTATACGCATATGTACTACTTTAATTTATATGTACATAACTGATAGGTACCCTACCCACCTGAAAATTGTGTTGCAGTGTTGGCGACCGGGTAGACGTATACATATACCTGCTTGGACCCAAAAAAATAAACAGGAGTAATCCACCAGATCGCAACGGGTTACCAACGTGTACACGGTACCTCTAATAGTATCATCGTATTATATACGTTGTATACAGAGTGATTTTTTCAACCCTCGATCAATTCTTCTTCTTCTTCTTCCGGCCTTCATAACTCTCCAAGAGTTTTTGCCGCCATCACTAAATCGCTCCACTTGTCTCGATCCTGTACTATCTCCCTCCGATTCTGCGCTCCTAAGTATTCTAAATCTTTTCCCACGACATCCAACCATCTCTTTCGAAGACGCTCCCTTGAGCTTTTTTCTTCCGACTTCCAACTTAATGCTATCTCGATCAATTAGTTTTTGTAAATATTGATTCTAACCAATTCAAAGTTTAGATGAGCGGAATGGCGCAAGCGAAAGATTTGACTCGACCAACTTCTGGTGCACTTCTCTGAGCACCTCAAGATTTTAGAGAATTATAAAATACGATGTAGTTGGTTAATAAATGTAAATTAATAATTAAAAATAATGTAAATAATGTAATTAATAAATAAATTATATTTTTTTCTCACGATTTTCCAGAGTTTCAAGATTGCGAGTCATTAAAAATGAAATGACTATCGTAGGTACCGATTTGCAGTCCGTTGGATCACACTGACAAACTTCTATATATATAAAAATCGATTTTCACAAGCTTGGAGTGTTGTGATTTTTTTACAATTTTACAGCACTCCAAATGGAAAAACAATCGATAAGATATACCTTGACTTCAATTTTTACTTTGGTTGTGCTCATAAGGTAACGCATCTTATTTTCCGTTATCTTTTTGTTCACTGTCTTATAGGAAACCGTATTGCATACGGCTCAAAGTACAAAATATTTGACGATATATTATGTAGTAGCCGACCGGGTTCCGTGTAAGACCACGGATACCTATATTAATATGAATACGAACTACTATGAATACATTTGCACGCACAAGCACACGTGCTCGTAAATTCACATTCAGAAGCAACTACCCGCACGTTAATAAATTTGCATGAATATAATAGCCGACCAATTAAAGCGTAATCAGAAAAACTGGTTTTCGAACTCCCGAAATTGCCGGCTCGTCAGGTTTACTTTAATTTACGTGCATGATCCGCTGCAGTTATTTTTTATTGAAAATATAATTCATAGTATAATACGCATACATATTATATAATACACAGAGTGTTTCAGGATGATTCGACGAATGCAATAACTTTTGTTCTGTCCATTATTTTTAATTAATATTATAATACTGCAATATAACAACATTGTATTCAAATATTTTTTTTTTTTTTTTACTTTTGGAACTTAAATTTGAAAATCTGAAATTTTATATTATCATTAAAAAAAAAATCAAAATAGAAATTTTATAAACAGGATTTTTTAAAAAAATATTATATTTAAGTAGGTATCTAATTAAAGTCAGGACATTCATTAACTATAATTTTTATAACTTTTTGAGAATTTGAATATGTTCTATTAAGATTAAAATAAGGTTCTATCTAAACTTAACTAATGGTGATATATAATATTATGCAATACAATTATTTGACACGCAATATTATTGTTAACTTCTTCATAAACTTAAAAAAATCGTAGAAAATTAATTAATTAATTAATATTAATATTAATCACGTTTGCCTTATCGGATTTTTAACACACAAGCATATTATAATATTGGACTTGCATTTTAAAATGTATTTTGTACATTTATTTATAAAGTACTAGCTGAATTACCCGTCTTTGCCGGTTTTAAGTATAAAAAGTATACGTACTGTTGTTATCTGATAAGATTAAATATTGTTTAATCTATTTAAATAAAATTTAATTAAGATTGTTTAAAAATTATTTTATATATATAAATATTAATTATTTATTAAGCTCATTTTTTATATCCTTGTGAATATTTATTAAAGCTGGACCATAAAGCCTATTTAGACCTATTACATTTCTTAAGTACCTAGGTCTTAGTAGTGGTAAAGTAATAACAAGTTGCATCAATTTTGTAATGATTGGGTTTCAACCTTTAAAAATAATATTTTCGAAAATTGTTTCATAGTGCACTAATACATGGTCAATGTATATTCAATTTACTATAACATTTATCATATTAAAGTTTCAAATAAATCGACGAAGTGATTTTGGTTGTAGCTAATGTATATTTAATTTCACACGGGGCAGTATTGGTCAGGTCATAGTTTTTAATGAAATACTATCTTATATTTATTAAAGCCTAGTTATGTTTGGTTAGCCAGGTACCTAATACTTTGGTATATATTTTTTTCATTATCGATTACCAAGTTACTATTTTTGTGTTTATTTTTTGATAATGGATAATATACATTATCCGATAAAAGTTTCGAGTCCCTATGACGACCAAAATATTAGCCACCCTTTATAACTTGAATTAGTAACACTCGTACAACTTTCTTGATTTTTTCTTTCGCAAGAATCTTCTTCTGACAATTACGAACAGAACAAAAAAAAAGAATCAGCGAAATCGGTCTAGCCGTTCACGCGCGATGCAGTGATAAAAGGAAATAGAGATTCATTTATAGATAGATATTTTTGCTGATTTCAATCTCTTAAAATCAAAATTTCGAAAAATCTTTTCTTAGTGGAACCTGATATTATAATAATAATCTATCTTCAAAATTTCATTTCGATTTCGATTTAGGTTCGACTCTGCGTTGATTATTGCTAAAGTATACACTTTCCTTTACGTATAGAGATGTGTGTTGAGTGCTCACGTCAACCGATAATTTTGTTACTATCATTATATTGTACTATACGTATATACGCGTTAACAACATGTCATGTTGTATAATTAACATTATGATACCGATAAAACTAAAAAATACTACATAATAATTTATTAGGTCCGGTAGTCTGTATCCAAATTCAACGTTGTACGATAGACAAACAAACGAATTAATGTGTGTACATCGATTGCGTGGTCCGGACGCCTTTTAATATCAATATACTTGCAATGCAACCTCTCGACCGATTCGAGTTTATTTTTATTTTATATCAATGTACGATAAAAACGACTGATATATTCGTTCACTATGTTAGTCATTCGATGCAAACGAGTAGTGAAATGCGTTGATAAGAAGACTCCTCGTTTGAAATACCTGGTAAATGTATGTTTTAATTATAATATAGTATTTATAGTAAACAATGGTAGTGCGGTTTTTTCCATCTACCGGGATAACATTCGAGTACAAAAATATGTGGATGTACGTTGGTCATAAATCATAAACCATACTCCGTAATACGTTGTAAATCGAACAGTTTAAAACAATGTATCGAAATATTGTAAATAAAATTATACTGATATTCATTGGTTATGATCTCTTGTGTATATACTTTGGTCTTTGAAGGTACCCAACGATTCCGTTTAATCGAAGAGTAGACGCTCAGCAGTGATAAGCGCATGAGAATAAAAATAAAATAATAATACATCGCTGTATACGTATACATGTGTATTATTATAATCGTTTAACGTCTAGACGTGAATCGAATCGTTAATTGTTCATGATGCCTTTGAAGATTGTTACAATATATTATATACATATCGTAATACGTTAAGTATCAGAAAAACAAAAGGCTTAAATCGCCATTATAGCGCCTATATGAGGCTATATATTATATATATAGTAATAATAATATGTATTTATACACTGCGGTATTAAAACTCGAAAGACTTTATTCGAGCTTTTTGTTGTACATAACCCACGTGGTTTTCTTTTGTGCGCGAATTTCAAAAGAAAATGATTTTTCAAAAAATATAATGTTCAATACACCGGACAAAATATTATTCAGCCAAACAAACAAAATATCGATGGATTACCGGTTAATATTACATTGATAGGTGGTTGATCGAAAGGCGAGCCCAACAAAATGGATTCGTCGGAAACGGCTATGATAATATTATCAGCGTACTCGAGGTTTTTGTATATCTATACAAATTGACTTTTAAACTTTATACTGCAATTGAATAAATCCCTCGATATATTCCGATGAATCCGATGAATACCCCTCAAGCGTTTTAACTTTATGTTGAACGCGTGGAAATGTATGGATTAATTCCAGTTCGAGATTCTTTTAGAAATAATTAGTAATTGAACGTTTTATTCAAATATGTTTTGTTCGAAATAAGTACATCACTAGCGAGCAATAATTTCGATTTTTGTACAGAATTACCGTTTTGACCCTCGAATTCTGTAAATCCACAGTTAACAATCGCTATACTTAACTATTCTACCTGAATAATATTATTCTGGAATATAGTTGGTTCAAAATATGATTGATGTAGTCGAAAAATAGGTAGAATTTGTGTAGCTATAGTAAAGAAATAATAACAATTATAGATCCATTTATAATTGAATATTTAAACTGGTCGGTTATAAATTGTATGACTAAACTTACAAAAACCGTTAATGTAAAATCAGTGGTGCCCGACTTCTAAAATTACTATTTACTTAGGTAAAATTATAATACAAAGGCCTCAATTTTCAAAGTATGATGGAATATGTATATGTTTATATTATACAGTTTTACTTATTATTTACTACCCAGGTATTTTTGCTCAATTTTCATTAAGCAATCACACATATTTTGATTCGAATTGCAAACGTCTAACGAAAACCACTAGGCTCCACTCGGTATTCCGGTCACAATTTTAAAACAGTGGTCAGGCGATGGTCATAACATAGGTAGTGTTCGGTGCCCCTGGGTAAAATTGTACCTGAGGGTAAGCTGATGTTTTACGACGAAAAAATACGTATCCGAAACTATTTCCTGGACACTTTATAAGACCTACCTAATTTCATTATAGATAAATAATAATAATAATAAAATTGTGTTTGTGTTTAATAATGATTATTCAGCGTCTTTCCGCACCGGTTGTTAATCCAGACCTCGCCCATACTGTATAATTATCTACGTTATATTAATATTCTCGATTCATACAGTAAAGTATAGTATAATATTAATAAATCTCTTTTTAAATATAGGATACACGATAGCTTGAATGGTGATAAATTATCAATGATCTCATACGATCAAGTCTATTACACAGTTGTTGGCTAACGATTGGTTTGAAAGAATTATTATATTATTATATTATTTTACTACTCGCTTTTATAATAGTTTAATAACTTTTTTCACAATAATCGTATATAAATGTTACTGGTAAACAGATCGATTTGAGTTATTTTGACGGGTTGCAGAGGTCTAGTGATGTCGCTTTTCTTTCTACACATTTTTTTTTTCTTTCGATTGATTCAATAAAAAATAATATGACATATTAACGGAATAAATGTATATCTACGAAAGATTTCACTGTAAAGTTAATGATAACAGAAAAAAAAAATTATATACCATTATACGATTTAAAAGAATAAATTAATTAGTAAAGTAATACTTATTAATCAATACCTATACCAGTTTTATTTTTAATAATCATTCAATAATGATAATTATTAATTACTGACTTATGATCGATACATATTATATTATTATGGAATATCATCACGTTCATGTCAGTCATTATGACATTCCAATAATGACAAACACACAACTACGTAGTTTTATGAATTTTTAATTTTTTCCATCATTTTCGACGTATGAACCATAAGTTTACATATTTTGTGTAAAGTTAAGTATAGTTAAAAGTAATAATATATAATATAATTATAAATTATAATAACTATTATATGTTACAACTTAATAATATATGGTTTAACACGAGTATACTGATAACTGGTGGTATTGGCCATGCCTATGTGTTACAGACATTATAAATGGTGATGATAATTAAATTCGTTATATTATAACGATAAAACAGCAACACATACTATATAACTTTATCAATGAAAGTAAAATAATTAATAATTAATATAACCTAATATAGTAAAAAAATATAAAAATTTAAAATAAAATGCGTCAAGGAAATTCTGACTGAAAATGATACTAGTGTTACGAGCTGAGTGATATATATTACAATATTTAACAAAGCATTTGTAAATAATATACCTAATTATTAATAATTATAATAATGTGTAATATTATGCTTTTGAATTTCAAGATTTTTGAAGTTTAGCATAAAATATTATGATATTGTGTTATGAAATCCGATGTTTGAAAATTCTTTGGTTCACACCATAATAATATTATATTTTAACATATACATATTTATTTGTATAAATAACTATATAGGTATAGATAACATGCGTTATATGTACCTATAGCGTCTATATTATAATTTCGCATATTATTACCACTTTTTAATTTTTTAATTTTAATTAAATTAATTTCAAGTGCGAAATTTGTATATACATTTTTTTTTTTTTTTTTAAGTATAGTATTTATTGTTTAATGCGTAAAATGGCTGAATGAGACGGGTGATCTGCACCTCAAACCTAAGCACATAAGTAATATTTCGGAAAAAATTACATAGTGCAACTGTGGTTAAAACTATAGTGATACAACTGCTGTATGAACGCAAATGATATCATTATAATGTATACGCGTAACACTGAAATCATAAAACGGCGTGTATAAACAAACACTCGCGGAACAAAACGGAAAACGCGGAAAACACATAAAATGCCGTGGACTTTTAGCTTAATGACCCGTAAGACTTACGCGGATGTATAGGTAAGTATATATAATAGAAAGCGTTACACGTGTTTAATGTGTATATATATTTAAATCTATACATTTGTGCACAGTGACCGAGCCCACAGAAAGCATAATATATTTTATTTTCGGGCGAACGGAGCCAATAAAATCAACGGTGTAGAAAGGTCACGGTGTAACCCTTTAAACGCATCTTGGCCCAACTCGCAGCGTATATATATATATGTATATATTGTGCACCGTACAAAGCGGTTAGGTATATTAGTATATATAGAGGTATGGCGCGTGCAAGAGAAAACTTTCAAGTCGTTTGGTATGCACATAGCGATAATATTATTTTCTTTTTGCCCATTTCGATGATACGTCCCTGAACTTGCCCCCTCCACATACCAAACTAACTACGTATTTAGGTTGAACGTAATAATTTGCCGACCCTAAGAACCTGCAATTTTTTTATTATTTGTTAACTTTTAGCATGAGTTCCATGCTGACACAATATGTACCTATAATGCGGGCGGCTGGCTACATGAACTTGACTCACCCAAATTTAAATTAAATGTAAAAAAAACAAAAACAATAAAAATATAATGTATAAATTGGAAAATAACTTCGAAAACTGTTTGGCGTATTCTATTCCGTAAGTTCATCGGTACGTGGGTGATGGTTCTAGTTCAGGGACATTCCAAATGGTTTGAATTATGAGATAACGTGTTGTGCGACGTATAACCACAAACCGCAATATACGCAATACACTATATCATAATGTATACGATAGTACGTATACGCGGTCAAGAGTGTGTTTACAAGAGCACCGCGGGTTTTAATCGTTCACACACTCGTACACACGTATCGTATATAACGGTGTAGTTATTCACGGAACAACATTTCGACGACACACACTGTCCGTCGACCTCACACAATGTTTCTCCGGTCGGCATTCACGAAAACGTATAAGACACACACACCCGCAGCAGTGAGTTGTATAGTAACGGCGGCGCTGACTACCGAGAGTTTTCATCGCGTTTTGAACGGAACGCAATAAATATACTAATACTATACGTAATGACGTAATATAGTATACTATACGTACGCACAAACGACGTGCAGACAACAAAGAGTATCCAATAATACATAACACGAATTCGAACGATGCGGACGATTTATATTCTAGTAAAATCCTGCATGCAACACTATACAGCGGGTTGCCGTAAAGCGATATCATGTCCTCGGCGTGTGTGTCGCGTATTTCCGCGCCGCCGCGCGTTTTACGTTCTAAATGTTCCGAAATAAATTACAAATTACAATGGGTGTGCTATGCGTAGACGTTTTATACATGATGCGTACACTGAAACCTCTGAATATCGAGCATCCACGTGTGACAGTTGGAAATATCTGCTATTATCATTTGTCGAGAAAAACGAACACATCAAATGCGTACATCTTCGAGCTTAAGTTTTATCGACTTATTAAGAAACATTTGCCGGAGGAGTGGTATATAATCGTGAAAAAAATTGGTGTAATTTTAGTTCGTTTTTTTGGTTGTAGATATAGCAGATAAATGTCACTTTCGGAAACGCACTAAATAGTACGTAAAATAACTTGGAGTCTATCTGCATTATAGCTGACCGTTCAGAGATTATTATTTCCGATCTTTATTTAAGCAATACCGAAACCCAATCGACTGTTCCCATCCGTTACACAAAGTTGTCCGACATTTAAAGGAACATAATGCATTTATTTCAATTCTGACCTGAAAATGTGTCCGTTTTTGAGAAGTGTTCGCTATTCTAGAGGTGTCCGTTAAGAGACGTTTCATTGTATGCATAGTATTATGACCGTGTTGTATGCTTACAACGTTTAAAATCACAACGTGGGAAGCGACGGCCGATTTTTAATGAGTATTTGTCATCGGAACAATCGATCCTCATCGGCGCGGCGGTGGACCCGTCGTTTCCACGCCGACGATCTCAACTACCCAACCGTCTCACGTGTGCCAAATTCTACGCAGGATTCCTGCCAGGCGAGATTTATACATGATCACTATTGCTTGCCAAAAAAAAAAAAAAAAAGACGGAAAGTTATTTGTTCTCCCGTGTTTTCTGTACCACCGCAATTCCGACGCACGCAAAATCAGTAGATTTTAACCAGAACACACACACGCCAAGATTTGATTCACTGAAATTTAATTGTATAAATCGTTTTTTTAGTCCAATTCATTCAATCGAAAAACATTTCAATTGCTCTAATGCACTATTATTTTATTCTGTTTGCGAATCGTTAAGGTTTACATAATAAAGATTTATACGACCACTTGTACGATTATAATCAATAAAAATGTTAAGGGACGGACAATTTTTTTTTCTACGATGACCATACGTTTTCTTCGAATTTTATGAGCGAACGAATCGATTCAAAACTGTAATATTTAATTTACGTCTAAAAGCTACAACTAAAGCTTACTAAAATAGTAAAACTGTATACGTCGCAACGATGACGAACAAGTACATATTGTTAAAGTTAAAAGGGATGAGACCCCTAGATCGGACGAGACTCCACGGTCGGATGAGATACTATAGAAGTAGCAAAAAAAGAAAATTCCTCTATTGGTTTTTTAAACTTGAAATCAATGTACCAATTCCCATTGCTCTTGAAAAACCAATTTTGAGTGAAATAGGTTGAGTGGATCAGAGTGGTCGAGTTTAACTTTTAAACAAAAACGTCAAGGGCCAATAAACAACACAAAATGTTATTAAAATATTTCGAAAATTACAAAATGTATATGAAATGCTACGTGCAATACATACAAGCAGTAAGTACCTAGGTACTAAATGTTTCGAAACTCAAAACAAACACTCATATTGCAATAAAACCAATACAGTTTCCGTTTCACTCAGAATGTAAAATGTAAAATGTACAAACGAATGTTTCATATTTATACGTGTATGTGTAAATGATTTTATTTATAATATGCATTAACGTTGTTGCCTGTTGACGAAATAATAAAGTCGACTATATACAACTATACAATTTACTATAGTTACGCATGTGTGTAAAAATCTCGTATTTTAATTTTAGCTGATACGGGCACAAGGAAACGCACCGAAGTGAATATATTGCCAAACACGTCCTACTATACATTATAATATACAATAATAAACATCCATACATAGTATATCTAATTTACGTGTTTTCTTTATATCAAATTATTTCTCCTCCGCTAAACAGAGTTTATACGGTTTAGTTTATTATAAGTTTTGTATAAAAAAACACTTTAATATTCTATGTTAAAAAGAATAAAAGTAAACACTAAAAGTACCGTAAAACGAACATGATGGGAACGCACCACGGTTTTATAAAACATCATATTATTCATTTTGCTTTATATTGTTAAACTAGCTGACCAGGCAATGCTGTTTTACTATCGCTAAGTTTCACTTGCATTATATTTGTATAATTTTGAAATGATCTGTGTATGTGATCTCGAAGCTGTATAATTCAAAATGTGTAATAGATAATAATGGGTAATATTGTAATAGTGAAATGTTGTTCATACACTGATGAGATTTCATTAGTTTTATTGATATGAATTGATAAGAACTATTCATGCTAGATTTTTAAAGAACAATATTTTCGACTATTCCATTCGCGGTTTAATTGAACCAACTTGATATAATTTAAGCTAATGCTAAAGTTAAGAATAACACGAGTGGACGTTCTTACAACGGTAATCATTAATTTTTTTTTTATTGACGCTACAGTCAACCGTCTTAGCACTGTCTTACGGTGTTTTGACTAAAAAAATTAAATTTAGCCCATACCAACAAAATAACCGTAATAGTAATTAATGTTTAATTTTTTCATTTGCGTTACCGAGGTACCAATGATATCTAAATCCAAGTTTTAGTGATGGCATAATATATGACTATCGGAGGATAAAATCTTTTCAGAAACAACGTGGCCAATTTTGCAAAAAACCTTATAAAAATTGGATTGATAGTTTTTGAGCATCAAACATACAAATATCTATATCTATAATATATATACTCTAATATCAATTTATATGTATAAATTTCATATGTAATTTATATAATTTCAACAATATTGTAAAATATTTTTATTTTTTTTTTAGTTAACATTTAATAATATGTTAGTAAACCGTATGAAAAAGTGTAAAGAGACAAAATGCAAAAACACTACACGTATTGCAACCCTTACATAATTATAAGTTTATAAATATAAACTAACGCCGAACTTAGCGTTTAATAATGTTTCTAAATGTTGACTCTTACACAAACGGCTATCTTATGTATTATACTACGTAAGCAGGTTGATACTAGGAATATGTAGGGCATTACAAGTATATAATATGTATTTCTACTTTTCTAGGCTAAAAGAAATATCTGCCTAAAAATTCTGTTCAACTAACCAACGTATTTCACAACTGCATCGAAGTCAATAGACGAACTTAATATTAATACATGTTTAATACATACGTAATATAATATAGAATGCCTAATTAATTGTAGGTACTAGTTCCGGATACTTATATTATACTATATAAGGATCAAATATTATATAAGACATACGTTTAAAACTCAATAGATAATATACGTCCGACATAATATTGTGAAAATAATTTACCATATACCTATTATATCCCAATGCATTTATTATTTTATTTATTCATTAACGCCCTGTGGGCATATATAGTTAGTTCAGATATAATAAATACATGATTAACTATTTCAATATACATAGTAAAAACAAGTAACAAAAAGCAACAAAATAATACATTTAAAACAAAACTTGGAATTATATAAATTACAAAATAAGAGAAGAAATAAATAATAAATATAAAAAAATGTTTCAAATTATGGATCATATTTAGAACTATTAACTATTAAATATTATATTTTACAATGTTTCGAATCCATGAGAGAAAAAATCAAACTTCTTAAATTTATTACCAAAAGTTGACATTCTGACTATATTTTGGTTTACCGATGCGAATAAACTAATTACGTTTGTAAGTAGGATCATAGAATGTAGACGTGGTTCAACGTTAATACAGGAACATTTATATATTAATTAGAGAAAATATTTCTGGATAATCGATTTTGGAATTCAGTAAGTTATAAATCCAGCGTAAATTGTGTTAGATTGTCATCTGAGTTCCAAGTTTTCAGTTTAAAATTTTGAAGTTAATGATTTCAAGGTTAAATGTTAATTCCATAATATTGTAGTATAAATATTTATATTACGTGTTATTATATGCTATAGTTTGATATCGTTTACGACAAAATGATGGGGAAATAGAACTGTAGTTTTTATTTATTATTATTTTTTATAGCTTTTCGAATATATTGTACACTTTCACTCGTGCAACACTGCAACATTTGTCAGGATATTTACAATGACGAGGAAAATATCCTTACTCATTACGATAAATAACATAAGTAATAAAACTGTCAAAGTTTCATAGATGGACATGCAGTATTAAATACTTAATAGGATATAAAATATTTTTTAATTAAAATCAGAACCATTTCCATTTTAAATTTATTTTAATTGGATCTAACAACGAACAAACAATAACACAACACACACAGTCGTTTGTTTATTTCGTCCAGGTTAGGTCGCATTTCGTCCGCGGATACACACCAGGACGGTTATCGTACAGATCCTCATCCTACATCATGCGCAAATTTTTCCGCCGGGGTTTGTCAATCATTTTTTGTCTGATCCGATTGTTTGCCTTTTCCGTCTCCGTCGGTATCTTGTACACGAGTGAGTATTTTCCAGTGAGATTCTAAGGTGCTCGGATAGACACGTTTTTTTCATATAATATAATATGATATCACTGTACGCAATACGTACCTGCAACTCTCTCGGATAAGTATAGCCACGTATTAATAATCGTCCAGAAAAGTGTGTGCGTGTGTGTTATTTGTGCATCTTCTCCCGTTTTCTTTCCTTTATTTCATTTTAATATCTTTACGTTTTGGATGTCTGTCATCCCGTTCATCCATTAATCACACGAGGCACAGCGCAGCAGAAAAATAATACGCGCCGCGTGCACAGCACACGTTAATATAATGTATGGCGTGTTCGATACCACCGTTGCCGCCGAAATACCAACCATTATTTTCCTATACGAACGCCTGACCAGATGACGCGACGCGATTCGAGATCGGTTCGGTTTGCTCGCGCTGTTGTTTATTATGTGAAATATTTGTACGTCTGACATTTTATTTCTATTCCCCGTGTACACGGGGGGAAATAGATTATAACATCTAAAATATTCTCGTGCTGTTGGTCAGGTCGTTTTTGATGACTTGGGTGCGTATTATCGTCAGTTGTATAATACGCGACCAACGAAACGTAAACGCGTATTATGCACCATTGTAATAAATGATATTACCGATCCGCAGTGACGCGTCTTAATTTCCCCACTCGTGACCGCCACTCATCTGTATACACCAGACGTTCGAGATGTTTACGCTTCTAGAGAAGAATAATTGCTGTTGGATAAATATTTGACGCATACCTAAGTGTTTTCGGGATCTAGGCTAAGGATTTTTGGTGCAACGATTTTCTGCGTGGTGTACTTTCGTTGCAGAAATAGATTTTTTGCACGAAAATTGTGGAACCCCCGCAAAGCCTAAAGATACTTACCTAAAACTCGTGGTGTTTTTTCTCAAATTCCCAAATGGTTATTTTTAAAAAAAAACAAACTTGTCATCATTTTTGTAAATTGTATCGACCACTGATAAATTTTAATTTTCGAATTAAATCATTTTATCATATTATTATATAATTTATATAAGTCAGTCGTATAAGACAGCACTAAAAATGTTTTTATTATTTACTATATGGTATAATAGCCAACGAAGCAAATGAGCTAAGGAAGCGTTTTGTAAATTTATATAAGACGGCCAATGTCGCGACTAGTGGGAATGCGATTGGTGTTTTGGGTCGCACTCATTTTATGTTTGTTTTTTATTATCGTTATTACATTGTGATTATATTTTATTCTATGCGATTTTTTCATATATTTGTTTTGTGAGCACATAGGCGGACATTTGGTTGAATTTTCAGGAGGGCTATAGTAATCCAATGTAAAATGACCCACGAGATCTTGGCCCCTGCACTCCCTTTCCATGCACAGTAAAAACAATGAATAACATGGGGGCTATTCAAATATTTAGGAGGCTCAGTCCCCCCCTAAGCTCCCCCCCCCGATATCCGCCTATGGTACAGCGTTACCCTAGAAAGAGTGGTATACGACAAAGTGAATATATGTAGTCCATATATGTCATATTGTGTTTGGTCCAAACACATTTCTGCGCTATATATCTGATTGTCATGAAACTTTGAAAAATTATTGAGTATACTCACACAAAGATTCCTGGGATACCATATAAACTTCCCCACCACACCATATTGTTATGATCTTAGAAACTTGAAAATCCATCATGCACCGCTTCTCTAAAAACTATTTGTTTATCATAGTAAATAGTATTATACAGATATATTTTGTGCATTCCATTTAAAAGTTATCAATTGATTTATTTCAGACATAATTTGCCAGGAACAACATTGCCAAAATGATATCAAAATTGGTCAACGGTTTTCATGTGAAATTATTTAACACATAATCGTATTATTTTAGTCGAATCGATTTAAATGTATTTATAAACTCTCAGCAAATTTGCGAGCATTGTCAACAATTCTTGGACGTCAAAAGGGGTTTACTGGAAAATTACTGCGAAGCCCAAACAGTTGGAACTAAAAATATGTGATTTAGACAGCAATTTCTAATTATGATGTGAATAACTACTGTTATAAACTACTGCGTATCTTGATTAATTACAGTTTTTAATCGTGTGGTGTTATTTACATTTACGTATATCATTTACATCATAAAAACTGGTAAATTAAACACCGGGCAAACAGAAGTTATAGTTGGTTATAGAAGCTTGTATTAAAATGATATATTTGAATTTAAAATAGAAAATGCCACCGAGGGTGAGTACAATGTAAAACACCGAAAACCAACTTAAGAGAAAACGGAAATGACAGGGGTCATGTATTTTTCGTCTAGATTTTCAAGAACGTTAAAAATTCGACACTATGAGAGCAAATAGTCTGTGAAATTTATTCGTCCGCTGCAACAATTGCTGTAACCTTGCGTATAAAACATACACCTCTGATTGGCCGCGCGATTTAGACGCGTCCGTAAGTTTCCGCCACAGACGACTGTTCGTAACAGCACCACTGGCGTAGTTATGGTGGGGAGGGATGGTGGGGATAGATCCCCCCAGAGCATTTTTTTTTTTTTTTTAATGTTTAATGAATTGACACATAAAATATATATATATGTATATATATATTATCTTTCGCCCATCATATTATCATACGTTCATACAATCATACGCGAAACGCAATACCTACCATAGATCAACCAAGTATTTTTTCTACAAATTTCTGTTTATTGACATAGAATATTTTTTCGTGTGGGAACTTACGTACCGGTATAATTTTTTTCGTAAAGGAATATGTACCTGCTATGTTTCGTGTGGGAACTTACTAAACCCCCTTTATGTTTATTCAATTAGTTAAATATTTCCCCCTCCTCCTCCCCCCAGAACCAAATCATAACTACACTATTGATCTGCACGGTGATAAATATTATACGGTGTACAAAACGTTTGTCAATAAATTATTATAATCAATATTACATGATAAATTATATTATACTCTGCGCATTATACATAATACTACAAAAACAATCTATAATCTATAATGCTATACCCAACGTACGTTATATACCATGGTTGTCGATCGTTTATCACGACGCACGTGTCGATCATCACGAAACATTACCGTTGGACATCCGGTGAGTATGTATATTATATTGTAGTGTTGTGCGGGTCCGGCGCAGGCGCCTCGTTTGGACCCACGGAACCGTTCACCGTTCGTATATAGCTATACTTTATAATAATAATAACAATATAGTACGTAAGTATGTGCGTTTTATAGCCGTTCAGTGTTCACTGTACAGTACACGTACACGTCTCTTTAGTGCACATCGTCCGAGTAATAAAACACTAATTGGATAATTGGCCGAGGACCGTCGCATCCGGTCCGGAAAATAATATATCCTTATAGTGCGCTATGCACATGAATATATAACTATATAAGTATATTGTGGCATGGCGTGGCGGAGTGGTTAGTCGCACTCGCTAATCAGTGCTGCAGTTGAGCACCGTCCGGCGTCGTTAAAACCGGATGGGTGACCATCCGGGTTTTTAGCGACGTTAACCATGCCACATATTATACACATACGTGTTCCAAACAACCCACAGTTCCCCACAGTAATAACAATCTATCTTCAATAACAATGGCCTCAGTTGCCGCGGATTACCTAACGAAAAAAAAAAAAATAAGTATATTGTACGCATGGGGACGCGTCCTCGTCATCTGCACCGATCACACGCGTGCGCTCACATCCCGGTGATTTGGTAATAAATTAACCGGTTTCATCATTATTATATTTATTAATTACTAGCTGAATTACCCGTCCTTGCCGGCAATAAATATAATAAATGTATGTAGTGTTGTTATCCGGCAAGATTAAATATTATTTTTAATCTATTTGAATAAAATTTAAGTAAGATTGTTTAAAAAATATTTTATATATATTGATTAGTTATTCAGCAGGATCATTTTGATATCCCTGTGAATAATTAATAAAGCCAGACCATTAAATCTTATGAATTTTAAGAACATTAACTCACTAAAATTATATATTAAGCTTAACCAGTTTGATAATGTTACACTTAATTATGATTTGTAAATTTATATTCTCATTTTCTCCACTTTATTTCTACTTTATTTAATTAGATTTTATACTGTTATAATATAAATAATTATGTTATTATATATTACTATAAGAAACTCTCACTTCTTAGCACAAGCTTTTAGCTTTTTAGAAGTGATTCAATATATTATGGTAACTCTATTTACTTTTTATTATAATTTATATTATATTGTACTATTTATGTTGTTATTTGATATATTGGAGAAATAAACTTATTATTATTATTTATTATTATTATATTACAAATAAAACATGAGAAATATTAATGAGCATTATTAAACCTCTTTAGACTTATTGCATTTCTTAAGTAGGTCTTAGTAGTGGTAAAGTAAAAACAATTTGCATCAATTTTGAAATGATTGGGTTTATAACCATTAAAAATAACATTTTCGAACATTGTTTCATAGTGTACTAATACATGGTCAATGTATATTCAATTTACTAAAATATTTATTATATTAAAGTTTCAAATTAATCGACCAAGTGATTTTGACTGTAGCTAATGTATACTTAATTTCACACGGGGCAATATTGGTCATGTCCTAGTTTTTAATGAAATACCATCTTATATTTTTTAAAGCCTAGTTATGTTTGGTTAGCCAGGTACATAATTTGTAAGGTAATACTTTGGTATATATTTTTTTTCATTATCAGTTACCAAGGTAATATTTTTGTGTTTATTTTTTGATAACGGATAGTATATATTATCCGGTAAAAGTTTCGAGTCGCTATGATGATCAACATATCAACCACCCTTTATAGCTTGAATTAGTAACACTCGTGCAACTTTCTTGATTTTTTCTTTCACAAGAATTTTCTTCTGAAAATTATGAATAGCTAACTGTATGCCAAATTTCAGTCCGACTCGTCCAATGGTTTGAGCTGTGCGTTGATAGATCAGTCAATCAACTTACTGTTTTATATATACAGATTATTATATTATTATTTTGTCGACCGTAATAGTCTTTTTCGTGTAAGCTGACCGAAATCGACGGATCCAATGCGTCCGTTTTTTTTTTTTTTTTTTTTAACGAGAAAAATAAAAGAATATTAATACCAACGTGGCGCAGATGCACCTGCGCGTGCAGCTAACGAATTGAGCGGAAAAGCATAATACGAGTATTATAATATTATCATCTGCGAGCGGACCAGTCACGATTATCCCTAATCACGTAAAATATTATGCATAATATGAACGCCGTTGACGTAGGTACATATTTTATCATCTGAATTTTTGTTCTGTTTTTGTACAGTTTTTCTTCCGCTACATTTATAATATAATATGTTATAAAAAGGCGGCGCATATTGTCCTGTTTTGAAACGCTGTGATATATTATACAACTTGTGTTAAAAAATATACAAACGAGAGTTTTCGCAACGATTTCGGCGTACCTACGTAAAGTATCTATGGTAAATAATAAATATTGTGTGTAAAACGAAAATCAATTGAATTCGAGGGTAAATATTGTGTTTTGTAGCTCAACGATAAGTTGGAAAGTTGCATTTCGCAGAATAGATGATATCGAAGTCGTTAGTGCGTTGTTATACTTTTTTTATTTCCTATTGTTTTCAAAGCATTAAAAAAATACAAATCTATTTGTGCATGTGCTCTATACGCTTCTGATAAAAAAATAAAATAATTATAGGAAATGTTAGGATAACAACGGAAGAAAATACACCATATATTCTTGTAGTAAAGAAACATTACTCTTCTATTGGTTGCTATGGGCAACACTGTATATATTTAATGGAAAATAAAGTAATGTGATCGCTAAAAAAACAGTCTTCAGCTGTATAGAATAAGCTATAAAAGCATTGGTAATACGATCAAAATAATAATAATAATAATAAATAATTTATGTTCAGTAAAAAATATGTTTCGTTGTTATGAATAAATTATGTTTATACCACAACATATAACTAACTGCTAACCTATCTAAAACACGTACGTTACCCCAGCATCCTCAAATATGATTTTCATAATTTTTTTTTTTTACTAATATTTAGTATGCAATAAATTAGTATGAATTTGTAAGACAATTTTTCAGTCCCATCATTTAGTACGCAATTCGTACGAATTTGTATGAACAAAATTTGTACGACTTCCTTTCCAAGTGAAAACAGTGTTTCAAACTTTTGGGCATTTCCCCATTATGATTCACTATGATTGTATAATACTGTGATTTTTATGCCTAATACTCCATTCGACAGTTAATTAATTCGACATGCGGGTGTACCATTTATAACTGAATCCGTCGTCTCGGTTATGCATATATAGTAACAAAATGTTTTGTAGTAATAAAAAATCGTTTTGAACCATCGATCATCATTTATGATTATTTTTTTGAACCATCTTAGGCTAGGTTCACATGGGCGCACAACACGAGCGTTCACCGTTCAGATGGCTGCGTGTCACGCGCGTTTTACGGGAGTGTTCTAGTCAAAGACTATACTAAAAAAACGATTTATAGTTCAGTTCAGACTATCATCGAGAATGGATGTGATAGATGCTGTGTGCTTGTGGGCCGTCCACCAAAGGATGAAAAGACACAGACAAAAGAGGGAAAGAAAATATTGGGTTCATCCTATTTTCAAAACAAGGCTTTCTTATAGTCTTAAGATAAGCACCAACTCTTCCCAACTTCTTCGCTTTGTGGTTCGGTTTGAGTACTCATCAGTGATCGAAATGGGGGGGGGGGATACGGAGGGATGACATCTTTCTACTTTTTTGTATTTACATTTTTCATCCATCTACTTATTTTGTCTAGAATGACGCATTCCTCCTAAGACTTGTGTTTTAAAATGAAATAATTATGTTTTATGCGTGTCAGTACTCAATAGTAATTGATTATACTAGACATTAGTACAATAGTATTAGTAATAGCACGCTAGTGTTATTTTTACAAAATTTGAAAATATGTTATTTATTTGTTTAGTTTCAAAGATTATTTATGATAGAAAAAGATTGTAGTATTCTGATGCATAAACAAAATGTGAACTACAAAAAAAAAAAAATACTATACAAGGTATGAAGAATGTTATGATGATATCAGGAAATCTGAATTGTAAGGCATCCCTCCACTTATCTTGAGTCATTTCGACCACTAGTACTCATGCGTTGTCATGTCCCAAATGTCAGGCATTTTTTCTATTTCGTTAATTATAATGTATCTATTTAGATTTCCATGTTTACAAAAACACTAGTCTTCAAACACTATGATCAAAATTCGATCGTTCGCATCGATACGCGCGTGTCAACTGAACGATCCGATAATGATACATGGAATTTTAATCCGCGGATTCTTGCGTCGTTATTGCGATCGTCGCGCGTATACGTGCCCATACGCGCGCCAAGTGAACGATGTATGAGAAACTCGTATATCTAAACACGCGCGTCTATGCGAACCTAGCCTTATCTAACGATCAGTATTAATTCATTTGTTTTTCTTCTTTTTTCCCCGTCAAATCGCAGCATATAGATGTACTCGGCGAAACGGTGAGCGTATCGGTTGACATGATATTATAACAGTGGTTTTATTTGCAACGCGGATTACTGGTACCTACTTGTGGTTTATTTGCAGCGGCATTGCTTTATATCACTAAAATCACGGGGTTGGTCACCCAGGTGAGCTTATACCACGAAGATGCCGGACGCAGATTAACCACACCGACGATTACTGCCAACTGCGGCTACGTAACAACTACTGTTTTTTATTCTATACACTACACGGATAAAAACGACATTGTTCCTAGAGTATTTTATTTATTTTCTATGTAACTCTATAGGATAACTTTATACATTCGAATAACCGACCACTATAATGAGCTATACCTACTGGATGCTGTGAGAATCGGATACCTTTGATCTAGAATCTATAATAATACCGTATACTATTTTTCAATGGATTACGAAAACATGTATTGCGGATGACATAAAATTATTCAACATTGGATCGATGCCTTAAAAAATGGTTTATTTGCCATATACGTTCAAGTATATATTATACCAATCGAACAAAGGTTAATAATTAAAATATATTATATCTCGTCGAAACGGCTTGCTTCGATAAAATATAAAAAAAAATCTACCACCGTACCCTATAGCTATTGCAGTGAACCGAGCAACCCGTTTCTCGCCGTCGTAGTTGTTGTCTTATAAATAATTACCGCAATAAAAAATGTCTGCTATTTTTTGGCCGTAAGTAAGCCTAATATTATTTCTATACTGCGTATACAACAATCATTTATTCCTAGTGAGTATATAAATGTATTATGCTATGAATTTGAAAGTATTTTTTATGATTTTCCAACAAACGTTCAACATTGTCCTGATCAAAGTAAAGTTTGTTAAAATGTTCTCGGAATGTTTTGCAAACTTTGCAGTGAAAATTTCACGTAACTTATAATTTTCATGTAGGTATTATAAGAATATTATAATATATATAAGAATACAATTATGTAAATACACACACACACACACACACCCGCGTACGTACGCACTGCTTGTATAACGTCATAATATAGTCGTGTGACTCAAACCAGTGTGTGTGTGTGTTATATACAGGTGTAATACCCCCGTATATAATATGTACTATAAAATATAATATACTGTATAAATGCGTACACGTCTTTCCGCCGTCGATAAATTATCGCGACACGCCTGCTATACAGCAGCAGCACCGAACGCAATTATTTTCGAATTTATCGCCGCCACTCGACAGTTAGCCGGTCTCGAGTATATACTATATAATATATAGGGCCAGGCTGCGGTCGGCTACCGTGCGCGCGCGCGCGCCGAGTTGCGACTTCATCCCGACGAGTCGCGCGGGCTCATATACGTTTAAATACGAGTATGTACTATTGTGAAGCGAGTATATATATATATATATATAGATACCTACTCTTTACCACGAAACGGCGATGATTGCGAATACGACGATTTTTATTATTATTTTTTTCCTTTTTACCAAAACGAATTTTTCCTTCACTTTTTTTTCCCCCCGTTCGTCTCGCATTCTGCGAAAACACGTATACGATATAGATACGGTGGCCATTGTTTCCTCGCGAATACGTTATTCATATACGTAATAATGTGTATACCGGTCCGGTCGGAGGGCGAATTTGGTTTTTTTGCTTGTATTTTTTTTTCGCCTCACTTACCCGTTCTCGTCTCCCGTTCCGTTTCACCGTCCGGCTTCCACGCCGCGACCCGTTCTTCTCGTTTAATTGCTACAGGTGAAAAAAAAACAAAACGTACACTACGCACACACACACACACACACACACACACACATACACATATATACTTTCCAGACAATCGTGTATGTGTTTTCGGACAATCGGACGCCATCGTTCTCTGATTGAGTCGCAAGATTCGGGGCAAATGGTAAAAACCGGTCAGGTACGACGGCGAACAAAGCACGCGAAAAATATTCGAAAATATCGTGTCGTTATAATATGCGTACAATACACGTACTATTATTATTATCGGTTGACGAACGCATACACTGTTCGGTATACGTTTGCGAGGTGCAAGAAGACAGCTCGCACCCAGATGCATAATAATATTATGTTATAGGATACTGCAAGGCACATAAGCGTTTAGTATAAAATATTCGGAAAAGTGGTTGAAAAATATATTGTTTTGGTTTTCTATATTTTTTTCCATCGAACGTGATACCATCATTCAAATATACCTCCCCCCCGCACCTTTCCATGTCAATTTATGAGTTTTAGAAGTAAAATTTCTCACGGCACTTGATCATATGTTACAATTTTATAACTGTATTTTATACGTAATACAAATTTAAAAATTTCACATTTTATAATATTAGTATGATTTAAATCAAAAACAATGTTTGAACAATAAAGTAGTATTATAAGAACTCAAACAAAGAATTTGTTAATAACATTATACAGCTATACAACGTTTATTTTTATTATTCTGTATAAGTTGAAAATACTCATACTCGTGCTCGTATTGTGTCCAATATTATGATGATTGTCTTACAAACACTCTCTCGGCTAGAAAATCTGTAACAATAGTTTCAAGCACAATGATTTTTTGAAAATCAATCATACTCAATCGATGGGTTTCACGAATACCTACAGTTTTACAATTGTCGTTTGACGTTTTCCTTTACATGAAAAACCAAAAACATAAGAGCAGAATCGACGGAATTGGTATTTTTGATCTTGAAGATATAGAGCTACAAGAAATAGGTATTATTGCTTATCCAGGTTGTTCAATGAAGATATAATGAATATAGAACATTATTAGGTTATGTAGTTAATATTATATTGGCTTTTCTTCGCCGGACTCCTTGTACGACTGATGTATTTAATTTTCCAATCTAATTCCAAAATATTATGTACAATGTGTCAATACGTCTATATGCATAACTGCGAAAAGCTGTAAAACGACGCACATAATATTGCTCATTTTACCAAGGATAAATTAATTTATGCCATTACGGACCATATCGACGAAAACACGGCTGAAAAGGCAGTAATAATTAATACGCATTAATGCGTTCTTTATTTAAACTTCGTAGGTATTACGGCACTCGCAGAGCATATTATAATTCATGTTGAATCGATCTTCACATTGTGTGATATTATGGTATTCCCGCGCGTTTAAGCATAATGTTTCGTATGCTTAATGTGATATTAATGAAGGCGGAAAAAAAAAAACAGCCAAAGAAATGAAAACATCGGCCGTTGCATATTATTATGTTTATTGTTTTATTATTACCACTTTGTGGCGTGCGCCTATAATATAATACCTATACGGCTATACCTATATATTGGTGCGTGCGCGTGTAAGTTTTGGGACGACGTTGCGGTTTAACGAGCACAATAATATTCGTTATGACGACGAGGCGAGGACGTCGCGAACGACAACGATTAAATGGGCATACGGACGCCGAATATACACGCCTATCACCGTGCGACTTGTTCGGCATATTATTATTATTTTTATTGTAAGACGAGCGTTTTTATTTTTTTTTATTATTATAACCATCATCATCGCGCATCTTGCAGCGCGCAACCCAGATGGATTTATTGGGTTTTAAAATCTCTCGTCGTGGACTACGCGGTTCACGTGCACCTAAAATATATTATATAAATATTATTTGGTCGTTTGAAACGGTGACCCGACTGCGTAATTACCGCGGAGTCGTAACATCACGTACGTTATGTATACGTGTTCCTCCACAGCGTTCTTATTTTATTTTTTTTATTATTATTATTTTTGTTGTTGTTTTCGCCATCATCACTGTGCGGTAGTAGTTGTAACTTTGTCAGATATTATCGTCACATCGGTCCCAGTAGATATTTTTACGATTAGGTGCCTCGCCGCCGATGCTGATTCGACTAGGTACACGTCTTAACACATAAATTTTTGACGACGTTACTGCACGTCGCCGAAATATTCATTGTGGTTTTCTGAATTTTTTTTTCTTTTGACCCTTAACCTCATCTGTTAATGGTAATGTCTTATCTGTTAATGTCTTATCTGAGATAAGACTTACCCTAAATGAATTATTCATTTGTAATCTATTAGGTTTGGTCATTATACGGCGTAGAATAAATTGGAAAAACTTGTAATGGAAACAATGAAATCAACATTTCACAAACGCGAGATATAGTGATCGTTGACCATTTTATTACATGTAATATTAACAAGTAAAATATGAATCTTATGGATTTAGGCCTTCACGGTTAGTGCAGTGGTTGTAGTAATCAATAAACTAAACTAAAAAAAAAAAAAAAACATTCGGTTGACATTATCATATTTTCATTTGCTGTACAGTTGGGGGTGGAGTGTACCTCGTTTATAGGATAGGTCATTATTACAATGAGTTTGTTAAATTTGAATGCAATGATAGATATCATTGTATACGAATAATGATTCTGAACGGAGTTAATATGTTTGTCTAAAATGTTCATATAATTATATAGTATTTTATATTTAAATTGAATTTTCAACTACAAAATAACTTGCAAATTATCGCGATTTTAACATATTTTATACAAATTTGAACTTTATGGGCTTATAAAAAAAATTTGAGTGAAACCATCTCCGATATTTTTTAGTTACAATTAGTATTACTTATATTTAATACTTTAATTCATTTTCAAGAGCTTTTGGACAGCCAAAAAAATTTTATAGATTTTTAAAAAACAAAAACTTACAAAAATCGAAAATTTAAATTGTTTATAAATAAGTCAAAATATGTCAAAATACTTTTAAAACTTAACCATGTATAGAAAACACCAGTATAAAGATTTGGTGAATATTTCAAGTGTTTATCTTATTTGGTTTTTGAATTAGAGCAAATTTTAAAAACCAATATCATTTGTCAGTTTCGAATATTATACATTATATTATATTTTACATGTAATTTTATGTCAATATTCGCTGTTCAAACAATTATAAAAAAAAATTGTGCCTATGGATTTTGATGATTTTTAAATGACAATAAAAACTACTTGTGTGAAATATTCTATTAAATTTTCAAGTATTTTGTATAAGTCAATTTTTTTTTATCACCGATTATAAAAAAAAATGTAAAAAATTCGAATTCTTTAAATGCCTATAAGTGGCTTAAAAATCAATATAATATTTTGAAAAAAAAATATGACATAAAGGAAATGCTTATTTTAATAACTGGTGAAAATTTCAAGTTTCTGCGACTTATACTTTTTGAATTATAACAAATATTTAAAATCATTTGACAATAAATTGCTTTTTTATGCAATTTCGTAAAAATTTAAATTTCAAATAGTCATAAAATTTTTCTTCTTAAGTCTGGTAGAATTTTTTTTATACATTTTTGAAGATTAGCTTATGGGAAAACTAGTGTTAAAATTTTGAACCTTAAGTATAAACAGAAAAAAATTTCATGAATTATTGTCTACAAAATAACTTGCAAATTATCGTGATTTTGACTCATTTTATACAAATTTGAGCTTTATGGGCTTATAAAAAATATTTGAGTGAAACGATCTCCGACATTTTTTAGTAACAATAATTTTAATTTATTATAAACCTTGTATTAAATTTTCAAGAGTTTTCGGTCAGCCAACTAAATTTTATAGATGTTTAAAAAAAAAAAAAATTACAAAAATCGAAAATTTAAATTGTCTATAAATAAGTCAAAATATGTCAAAAGACTTTGAAAACTTAACCATGTATATAAAACACCAACATAAAAATTTTATGAAAATTTCAAGTTGTTGTGATTTTTTGTTTTTGAGTTAGAGCATTTTAAAAAAATGTAGTTTGTAAAAACTACATTTTGCGTAAAATTTCCGGTTTTTTCGTAATTTTTTTATTGTTTTTTTCAATTTTTTCAAAAAGTATTTAAAAAGTTGGATTTTTGACTTGCCCAAGTACCATCTACAATCACTTTCCTTTCAGAAAAGTTGCTGTTTGAGAAAATCGAAACATTTTTACTACCAAAAATCGTGCCCTCAGACGCAAAAAAAAAATAAAATAAAAAAAAAACACACATCATTGTAAAACCAATAGATTCCATCACTCCGTTCAGAATCTAAAATGTTTTTGGTATATATTTTGTAATTTCTAATAAAAATGAATCGTTACAATTCTTATAATTCAAATGCATAATTATACAATTAACAGTGCCGACATTTAATTAGAAGCGATTGAATAATTTATTAAATCAATGTTACACGTTTTCCGTTCATAACAAAAATTAAACGTACTTACTTATTTATAAATTTTTTAATTAATTCGAGAAGAAAGGATTAACCTTAAAGTCCCTATTATACGTATCCACGTTACTATATAATGTATTATATTACTATATAGTCTGCATTATAATGCGGTATTTTTTGCGGTAAAAATTTGACTGCAAACGGTAAATGAAACATTTAATTGAAAAAACCCAATTGGCTATCTCGTAAATCGTTAAAATTTCTTAGAAACGTAGTTGAAAACATACACGCGTATACATATCCTGAGAGTAACAAACTAAAACATCAAACATACATTTATAACGAAACCGGCGCCGATCGGAGTAAAATCAAAATCTATTAAAACACCGTGCACTGGCAGACACACCGCAACAGATAATCCTATACACACACACACACACACAGATCTGATTAATAAACACGTTGACGATATAATATCATTATTATTATCATCAACAGAAATAACCGTACGGTAATAATAATAACAATAATATAAGATAACATGAACACCGCATGCAGCAACATCACGAAGAAATGCGTCGGCCACTCGGATTCGAAGCCCGTGCAGCAGTGCAGCTCCGGTGTTGGGCGCCGCGATCCGGACGCGGGCACGGCGCAACTACCGACTTCCACCGCCGACCAGGAAACCGTGGACATTGTGAACTCGAGGCACGTGTGCGGCGGCAAGGGCAGCATATGCGAGTTCCTGAGATCGCAACCGTCGCAATCGTCGTCAGATAAAGTCGACGGTACGACAAACGCGTCGCGGTCGCCTGGCGCCACCGCCACCAGCACCACGTTCTGGGATGTCGCCCGCGAGGTGATAAACTCGAAGTACGCGGTCGACGCCAAAGACGCCGGCGTTTCCGAGCCGCTCCGGTCGAAACCGGCGCCGGCGCCTAGCCGCGGGACCGTCGCTGGACCGGTGACCGTCGAGCACGTGGCCATCGTGATCAACATCCCTACGAACAATCACCGTCCGGCTTCCGAATCGTGCGGCCAGCCGGAGGAACGCGAAACGGCATGCGAGTACGTGGAACCGTCTCGCGGCGCAGTTGGTGGCGCCAATCGGATGGTCTGCGAATGCTTTTCCATGGCGGAGCCGTACATGCAGACGATTATGGGACGACCGCAGCCGCCGTCGCGGGATCAGGAGCAGCGAGAGCGTACTGCGAAGAAATCGTGTCCTCGGCGCCGGCGTCACTCCAACGCGTCCTTCGTATCGCAAAAAGCCATCGAGCCGCCCAGCGCGAAATCCATCATCCACAACGTCAAACGCCCTGAACCGCCGCCAGCGATCGGAGCCCACCAGTCCAACCGGAACACGTTGTCGTGCATGTGCCGGTGTCATTTGCACTGATCACTGTGTTGCCGCCGAAATCTGCATATAAATATGCTTAGATTTATATCTCTGGTAAAATGTTCACATAGAGCGGTGCACTCCTCGACCACCATCACCCCCACTCACGTCACCTATACGGAAACACGTGTAATCAAAAAAATCCCGTGCAATCAAAGTCAGACAAACGCTATGAAAACACTTAAATTTCGTATGCTGAACAAGTTCGCACTTACTGTTTCCAGCGATTTTTACGAGGATATAATAAATTAATGATTTACACGAAAAAGTGTTTATAGTACCTACGCATAAATGCACCCGTAAAAAAAAAAAAAAATGACGTTCTTCTTGGTATGCGATGTAATGTGTCTCTACTATACTTAAAATGCTACTTAATAACATTTATTATTTTATTTTTACATCTACATATTTTTATTTATTTTTTACGCCGTCCGGTTAACGATCGAATAAAGAAGGATGACCGTTTCTCTTTATAATACACGGCTATTCGTCTTGGTACTAATATAATATTATCAACCTTTATTTTCTTACAAGATTTCTTCGGGCGCACTACCAGGTAGATCCTATGGGAACGATTAAATATTATTAGTTATTACATTACATTATCATACCGAAACCCATCGGTCGATGACCACCTTAGTATTATTTCGAATCGTTTAACTAATTGGATATTCGCGTTTCGTAACTCGTCGTATTATAATAATAATTATTATGATTATCAATAATATTATGCTTCTAGTCATATTATCTTCTGTATAGTTTGCTTGCGTAATCGCTGGAAGATATATATATATATATATAAATTATACAGCATTTAATTCGATCCAGGTATAAGACTCATTAGCGTTTGATGGTGTGTCTGAGTAATATTTTGCAAATCATTCTATATACACATATAATATTATGCACGGTTAAGAATTGACGAGAGAGATGAAACGTTAAAGTATAACTTAACGACCAAATTTTTATTTTTATATTTTTTTTTTTTTTAAGTGAAGGCTTACACATATATTTTGTTTCACGATGTGCAAATACTAGTTAATTAACTAATTTATTTAATGGTTATATGAATTTATTTTTTCAATTTAAATCTCAAAGATTGAAAAAAAAAAAATTATAAGCGTTCGATAAAGAAATATTGACATAATATTTAAATTTAAATATAATATAGTATATATTACCTATTCTAGACAAACATCATCTCCGTTCAGAATCGTTTTTTGTAAACAATAATACCTACCATTGCATTCAAATTTATCAAATCTATTGTAATGACCTATCCTATGAACGACGTCCACTACTCCACCCCAGTGGCGTAGCCAGGAATTTTGTATAGGGGGGGGGGCTAAGTCTCACAAAAAATTCAAAAAATACAAATAGAATATTTTTTTTATTTACGATTTTTAAAATGGTAATAAATAAAGCAACAAAAAATTTTATACATGTATAAACATTTTTATTTATTTATTATGGTTCCAATCTTTTAACTGCATCCTTGGGGCATTTTGAGCAAAAACTTGAATGATATCTGCTTCCTTCACAAATTCTTTTTTATTTATATTTGCCATTGCTAGGCCATATAATCTTTTCTCAATCATTGTTGATCATAAGTATGTTTTCATTCTTGACAAGGTGGAAAATGTTCTTCGCAAAATTGCCCGTTTTTTCGTAATTTTACTATCGGTTTTTTCGACGCTTTTAAAAAGTTTTGAAAAAGTTAGATTTTTGACTTGCCCAAGTATGTAGATGTGCAATATACGATACAGTATGAAGACGAAATTTTACAAAAGTCAGAAGTAATTTCAGAGTTTTTAGTTATT
Source organism: Chaitophorus viminalis (assembly GCA_025469195.1). Classification (NCBI taxonomy): domain Eukaryota; kingdom Metazoa; phylum Arthropoda; class Insecta; order Hemiptera; family Aphididae; genus Chaitophorus; species Chaitophorus viminalis. The sequence goes on from JAIPRK010000069.1 coordinate 240,368, forward strand.
TTCGTTACATTTTATGAAATAATAAAAATTTGACACGTCTGACTAGCAGCGCTGGGCAGCTAATAGAACTACACCGTAACGAATTGTGACCGGGTTGTCCGAAAAATGAGAAGAGAGAGGTACTTGATAAGACTCCAAGAACCAAAACATAATGCCAATAATCGAACAAGAAAAATCTTTTTCTTTATCTTAATTATGATAGTTTAAACTGTAATTACTAATTTATAGCTATTTAATTTGAATCATTTTATGTTGCGACCGGATTCCCAAATACTTTACATAAATACCATATAATATATTAATATTGTAATGAAAAATTATAAACGAACGTGTTTTTTTTTCATCAAATATTGTTCTTTCATATAAATTCCATAACAAAATTCATATTGATATAATACGAGTAATATTATGATTAGGAATATCAAAATCAAGTATAATATATGCCCGATAAAATAGAAATATGCATAAATATGCCAGAAGAGCAAAAACTCTCTAAATATTCAGAAATATGCAAAATAAGACTTCAAATATTTAACCAAGGTACCTTGAAATGGATTTATATATCATCTAGCATTGAATACAACATAGCAAGATTGATATGCAAATGTATGTCCTGATCATGATTATAATAAATTGATTTATGTGGAGAATAATGATAGTGGTATGTATTCTACCTTCAAATAAAAATTATGATTTTAAACATTATGATGCGACCCATACACGATCAGGATCAATATTATTGCTCAATATTTACATCAATAAATGTTTCAATTTTTTATACCAATGGATAATATATTACATTTTACGTGATAAGTGTTACCACTAAAAGGAATCAAAACTATTTTCATACACTTTTTTTAATTTTCGAGGTTGGCCACAGATTTGAGGTAACCATTTTTCGGTCAGGGCTGTTATCAATTTTCGGACAACTGCCTACATCCCGTGACCGGGCCGTCGTGTACAAATCGTTTTATCGATAACTAACCTGTTCTTTATAATCATGATAAGAAGAATAATAAGAGAAAGAATATTATAAAGATTGATATTTTTTATTATAAATTATAATATATGGCTATAGCCTAAAATTGCAAAATAAACACAATCAACGGGGGGGGAGGGATATAGCCCCCATAGCCCCCCTGGCTACGCCACTGCTCCACCCCCTACTGTACAGTAGAACGAGGCGCATCCGGTTCTTTTTTATCTTTAAACCCAACTTAGATTTAGCTACGTTAACTGAACTTGACAAGTTAAAATAATCGATGAACTTATCCAGCCTTTTGTATTGTTGTACACTAAATAATATTATAAAAATATGCTGCTGTTGCTGTAATACTTGGCTTTCGTATAGTTGTACTCGTATATCACAATGCAGTATCCTGAAATCAGGAACAGGGAATGAGAGTCTTACGCTGGGTAATATTCGTTTAGTTTTTTTTTTTTTTTGCTCCACCCACGCACCCTAAACACGTGTACAATATATAAAACTATTTGGGGACTCGAAAAGATTCCCACTAATTATCATCATATTTGTATTATTTATACCATTCGTTACGCGCGTGCGCTAGTCTTCGCGTTATTATCGCGACCATGGGCGGTCGCATCTCCATCAGGAGAACATTAATCACCTCGAGATACATTTTATTTTACTTGTGAAAGTGTATGATGGTAATATACCGTTCTCGCATGACCAAAACGAAAATGTTTTTACACTGAGTGTGTGTTGAGCAAAATATGACAAACAGAGTAATACAGAGTATAATAATATAGACGCTGATTGCGGATATTATTTGCGTAGACCGGTGTTTTCCAATTTATGGGTCGTGAAATATTGTTTTTCGAAAATAATTTTAACCATACATTTATAAATGCTTAAGAGTAATGTTACAGTAAACGGAATTGTATATTTATTATTCGGTATTGTATTATAATAAAATTCAACGATACAATTTTGTATAATTAAAATGATTAAAATACTATATGATCGTGTATTTTTTATTTATTTTTTTTTTAGTATGGGTGAGTCAATCAAGCGGTAAATTTGTAGGTCATCATTACAAAAAGGTTGGGAAACACTGGCGTAGACGATAAATGGTTTACATTGTATGAGTCTCAAATAATTATCAAATTTATTTACTTGTACAGTTGTAAGACGATAGTTCTTTTGTACTTGTAATCATGTGATGTTCTCATCAATTTTGTTCAAAGTATATACGCTATACGCCGACGAGTATCTCGATATATAGTAATTGTTATAATTAATACGGTGATAGTAGAGGGGATGGGTGCAAATATTAACAAGATAATTTAAATAATAATGATCTGACATCTGATCATCCGAAGAGAAAAGTATAAAAATTGGCCAAAATTTAAACAATTGTATATCAATTAATATTGTTATATAATATTTTACATTTCTTCACAAACCACTTGAGAATATACGACATATGCATGGTTTATTCGCCTGTTAAAATGTCAATTGTATGTCACTCTTTTTCCTTTTGATTATATTATGTAAAGGACTTCAGTCCGTTAAATTAGTCTAATTAATGTAAATTCTCTTTAGGAACAACACTGGTTGCAATGAACAAAAAAAAAAAAAAATCGCGCACATTATCAAACATGACGTGATGAAATAATATCAGATCCGCGGGATAAAATATAATACATGTGCCTATACTGCGAGATCCTTGTACTTGTACATTTCACTAGGATGAACAGAAATATATTATTATATCAAACACTGCAGCCATCGTATATTATGACGTTGTATACAAATCAATGCGCAAAAATATAGGTACTATTCGCATCTATACAATACGCGTATATATGTGTAAGCACGCAAGCGTAGATCTAAAGCAATTTCCGTTGTTGTCGTGTTATTTCGTCGCTGACGTACTATTATTAGATATACCTGTAGTGTGGTATACACTTCTTATATATGCTTCAACGTGGAAAAACGTCAGTTTCTCGTAATATATATTTGCGCGTACACACACTGAACGAAATGGGATAATAACGAGGTCGAGGAAATGAAACCGCAGGAGACGCGAATTGAATATTATTTCTTTCGAAATCAACAGGGCGTTTTGCAATCGCTACTCATCCGAAAGAGTTACGAGCGATTTTAATCTTTGTAAGTTTTTTTACTTACAATTTTTATTTCAATGCTCTCCGAAGGCCTTGGTCGACAGACTTAAATGTATTTTTTCATCTTACTTACAGGCGGGCGACGAGTGGAATTAAAAATGATCGTCCATGAATCATGGTTGACAAGCGGATCGAGATTTTGGCATAAGACGATTTTTAAAATGTTAGTTGAAAAATCACGTTGACCGAACCGGAGAGAATAATGTATTTATACAATTTATATTATATTCATCAAACGAACGTCAGAAGTTTTTTGGTTTTTTTTGTTTTTTTTTTTTCTGTTTCAATGACCTACTGACAACGCTTTTATGTAAACGGTTATATAGCGCCTATATAGAAAAATATATTATAGTGTTTAATTTGTATCTCGTTCCAAATAATTCAGTGATATTATAGAGTATGTCTAAGAATGTTTATCGATTAGTTTTTTATTATTCACATCATTAATAAATTTTAAATAATAAAATTTTCTATTTATATTATTAATTAGTGTTACAATAATATTGTATTGAAAAAATATTATTGGAATAGTTAATTATGTGAACGATAAAATTAATAACATTACTAAAACATCTAATCTAGGGATGCAAAATATATAAAAAAAATAGAGACAAATTCGAACTATAGTCAATGTAGTTTTGTTGATATGTATTAATGAATTTTATCAAGTATCACATAAACAAGGACGAAGACAAGAGCGATGGTGAATGAAATTGTTTCACCGCATAATATATAAAGACGCTTACAAAAATTTACATTTTAACAATAATAACCGTTAATATATCGATTGGTTATAAGCCGTTATATGCAGCAAGAAAAGATTATAACTTTTTTGATATAATTAATTAAAGTTAAAAATTACAAAAAAACATTCAGTCTGTATACAAACTTTGGTCAACTTGTGAACGAACAATGTTTTCAAGAGTTCATTATGGTTCACTTCTGATGTTGACATTGATTTAAAATGTTAATGTTAAAATGTAATAATTATTAATATATTTTTGCTGAACGTCATGATAAAATGTATCGTGTTTTTGACAAATCTCACTGAACTTTTTTTGACTTGAGATTTGAACGCCATACCAAACAATTATAATATATTGAACCGATATAGATTGGTAAATTAAATTAATAAACAAATTTGATAAGCATGGAATTCTGAAAAATACATTGACTCAGGGTAAATTTATACTTATTTTTTAAAAACAATATATAGATATTTTAGTAAAACGAAATTGTAGGTTAGTGTTTAGAATTTTTTCAATTTTTCCCGATTTTACGATCAGAAAACCTGAAAAACTACCAAGAAAATTAACATATTATAAGATCTCTTATAAATATACTACGAATTCAATTTGTTATTAGTTGCCGTTGTATAATACTTTTGATACACATTTCACTGGTAAAAGTTTTGCTAGAAAAATGTATACGTTAAATAAAATATACATATTTCTCATTTCACTTATCTGGAATTTATAATAGGTACTACAATTTACAAGAAAAATTCTGAATATCGATGACCATTTAATTCATTATATATTTTTGTTTTCGCATTAATATGAAAATAAAACGAGCATTCAAGTACGTGTATAATAATACATTATATTATAAATATTAATAATATTTAATAATAAAATGACAATTAGTGAAGTTGCACAATATAGATACTTCTCCGCGAAAGTTTGCAATTATAATTGCTGTAGATACGATATCCTAAATACATATTTTATGTCCTGATCGAAAGAAAGTCGAAGCATTTTTACTGGTAAAAAAGATGTCGTCAGACTCAAGTATAAAAAAAAAATTAAAAAAAAAAAAAAAACACACACACATCATTGTAATACCAATAGATTCCATCACTGCGTTCAGAATCTAAAATACGATCGACTGGACACTTATAGGTAAAAACCGAACGATAAGAACTATATTTCGATTATGAGCGTTGCCGCGATACGGGTATATAAGTAGTAATAACTGCCGTAGATACGTAAAATACATTCGTATATAATTGATGTTTCGATTGAATATGCAAATATTAGGTGCGGAAAACCGAGCCGCACGCAAACTCATAATACATAATGGGTAGGTATACTTAACGCGTTATTGCATAACGACATTGTCGCTTATAAAATTCATAAAAACGACACGACACACACACACACACACGAAATAAAATAATAACGGTGTAAAGGCGCGTGTGACCGTATATCATTTTATCCACTCGATATCGGTCGTTTTTATTAATTTGAATTTTCAGTTTACGCGCGAGCGGCAGAGCGCGGGTTTCGGAAATCGCGCGCGTCGTTTCCATATATTATGCATACATTTACGTGCGTAGGTATACCCCGTGCATAATATACGGCTCGTGTATATTATACGTTACGCGTATGTTATTGTAATGACTATAATTTTCGAAAATTTTCGAAACCTTATGCGCACTGCGATCGTGTGCACGGTGGATTCAAACAGTAATAATCGACCTGAATAAACAAATGCCGTATATTATAGCGTATATTATAGCACCCCGCGTGCACGGTGTTTATTATTAATATTTCGTGCGTGGCGTGTTCCTTGTACCGGTGGCCGCGGGTGAACGGGTGCACTAAAACCGCAAGCCCGAAAGTCCCGAGCGGTTGGGCGTGGACGAGAATTAAACGCGGCGGGCAACGGGACTGCTGCACGTGAGAGTTATACCGTAGTATAGTCACCCGATGGTAAAGGTTAGGAGGTATACCTATATAATCAATTTTTGAAAAGGAAAAAAAGTCCATTGGACTATGCAGTATGCATTTATAATAGGTACATCTTAATATTCATAGATATTTTAATAATTCGTATTGACATCGAACGGAATCGAGACCCGTGCTGTCATAGTTTTGGTGACCGGAGAAAAATTAAAAATATTCGCTCCCCTTATTATTAACTTATTATTATTTAATCTTTTTCTTTTTTTTTTTTTTTTTTTGGTATATCATGATATTTTATTATACATTTTTAAACATTTTCGTAAAAATAATATAGTAACTTATATGTTAGTAAATTGCGCAATATCTACTGTAATTATATAATGATAATAAAATAAAATAAAAAAAAAAAATAATAATAATAATAATAATACAAATTAATGTTTGTACGATAATTAGTTAACGTTTTGGATGATGATTGTATATGGTTCAAAGTTTTATTTTCCTTCACTTGATTGGAGCAAAATCTTTTAAACGTCTTCAAAATCGATATTGTTTGTTACTTTATTTTCAATTGGTAGTATTGTAACAACTCGACTAGTCAAATATCTGTGTTCCACGTAAAACATATGTAATACAACGGTACTATTGTAAATTATAATATTATCTTAGAACAGGGTTGGGAAACCTGCGATTTGTGGCGTCAGAAAGAATCGGTAAACGGACACACAGGAAGCAGTTCACTTAACGCGTCCTAACCAGAGAATAACTTCTCCAATCGTTAATCTGTCCCCGGACGACATGAAGAATAATATAATTGCTGTGCGATAATATCGATGGAAATCGTATGAATAGTAGTTCAATTAAAATGAAAAGATCGATGCAAACGTATGCAGCTCATAATATGGGTAATAATAATATTACGAATTAATTGTGTATATTGACGACGACGAATCGAGTTTTTTTTTTTTTTATTTATAAAAATATATTTACTATGTATTTTTACAAAAATCAGTAGGGTTGATGACAAAAATGTTTATATAACATTAAAATATTAGAATAGAAAGACCCTCAGTAGTGCCACCTGACAAAAAATTACATTAAGTTAATTATTTGGTATTATTTAATTGTTTTTTTTTTTTTTGTATATTATGCGTTTAACATGTCTCGGGGCCTCAGATTTTTCAGTCTTCTGGGAGCGTGTGTTGCAGAGGATAGTTTTTGAATTAAAAAATTATAATGGGTGTGTAGTTTGGAATAGAATTTGGTATTTGATAAATTTGGGATTTGGCCAAATCGTTAAGAGTAGGTAGTCTTAAATCTATGTGGAGGTTTTTATTTGTTACGTACCAAGGGGAGGAGGTTATTAGACGCAAGCATATGAATTGAAAAGCTTGTAGAGTTTTGGTGTTGGAAGGTTTTGAAGACCTCCATAGCTGAATGCCATAGAGCCAAACTAGACGGATTATCATTTTATATATTGTCACCTTGTTTGTTAGGGATAGTTTGGATCTTAAAAAGGGTCTAAGGAGGTGCAGCCTAGAGTTAACTTGTTTACGCTTTAGTTTTAGGTGTGGGCCCCACGTAAGACGTCTGTCAAACGTGAGCCATAGGTACTTAACTTCATTTACTGTTGGTAGGACTTTGTTGTTGAGCGTAACTGGAGGACAGTCAGAGTTTCGTAAAGTGAATGTTACGTGAATTGATTTGGTTTCGTTTATTTTTGTTTTCCAACGATTTGCCCATAAATTGATCATATTAAAATGATTTTGGATCCTTATGCTAGCAATTTCTGGATCGCGATGTGACGCCGATATTAGAGTATCGTCAGCGTATGTGCCAATGAATGTGTAAAATGTTTTTGGGATATCATGGGTGAACACAGAGTATATAAGAAAGGGGTGATGTCGCTTCCTTATAGGACACCTGCTTTTATAGGGTGACATATTGAGTAGCTGTTTTTAAGACGAACAGTGAAGGAACGGTGTGATAGGTAAGATTTTAAGAGTAGAAAATAGGGGGCTGGAAGGAACTTTTTTAATTTAAAGAGAAGTCCGTCATGCCAGACCCGGTCAAAGGCCTGGGAGACATCGAGAAAAATGATGGGGCAGAATTCTTTTTTTTTCCAAAGCGTTGGAGGTATGATCGACAGTGTGGTGTAGTTGGTGAGTGGTTGAGTGATGGGCTCTGAAACCAAATTGTGTGTGCGGGATGATATTGGTAGCAATGGAGAGGAGCCTTTTTAATAACATTTTTTCAAACAATTTTGATATGGTGGGAAGAAGGCTAATTGGTCTGTATGATTCTGGATTTTCGGGTGGTTTGTTTGGTTTGAGAATAGGCATTATGATAGAGTGTTTCCAGGCCCTAGGACAGTATGATAATCTAAACAGTGCATTAAATAAGTGGAATAAATAAATTATGAGAACCGAGTTTATGTGTAAATTATGAAATCCAACTGCCGAAAAACTCCCTACAGAGTTTTCAACATGGTAGTGGCTTAACGGTCCAATAATGTTCTAACCATCATAGTTCAAATATAATAATATTAGAAAATATGTCTGTAGGTGACCGAAAACGAGTATAATATAATATTATAATGTAGCGTCACCGAGCGTTTATATATAAACGTTTTTTTTTTTTTCAACTTAATATAATTAATGCACTTTTCGTTACGGTTATTTTTGACGTTTTCAGTACATTAAAAACCCGAGCCCCAGATTCATAATAATAATAAAAATAGTATAAATACGACGCGCGACGACAACGACACGGAACCATGAGAAGTATTTCGATTTAGATGATAATCGCAGTTGCAGACAAAATTCTTAAAAATAACACGCGCGCGCGTACACCGGTTGACGAGGAAAAGTCGCAATGAATATTTGACAAGGTGGGACGCGATGGTTATCATCGTATTATATTATTATAGTTATTGCACAACAAGAGCACTGAATTTGGATGAAATGCATATTATAACATAATATATTATTATGATAAGAAGAGAAAACGTACGAGTTTTGGTCCAGAAAAACACCACGAATGGGAGAAAGAAGCGCAGAATATTATTGTCACGTATAAATAAGTATACATATCTTCTCGTGGTAAGTTCACTTACTATTTTCGAAAAAATCAAAACATTGAATTATTAAAGAGAGCTGAACAGTTTCATTATATACACATTCATACATTTATTATTTAATTTATTTTAAATGTGTTATTTATATTCCCGCATACTGTGTATATTACCTGTATTGAATTAAAATCAATTAAATAATTATATATTATAATATTTATCATTTTTTGACGCTAAAATTACATAATATGTTTTTATTGAATAAAATGGTGGATTTGATCGATGGAGCGAGTCTAGGCCAGTGCAAATGGAGCAGGATCATCTCATATTTTGTGTGAAAGTGCTTCAAATAAGACTTATTCAAGATACGAATCAAGACGATATTTCTTTATACGAGGTCCTAAATAATTCATATTGTACTTTGAAAAAATATCAGCGAGTTCATTAAAAAAATAATAAAGCCAATTACAGGCAAGCTGGCTGGGAACAAATTTTATCCTCAGTTACCCCTCACCGAATACAAGTCGAACCTCACTACTAATTAAAATTATTTAAACATCTATATACAATTAATAAATTTTAATCATGTATATAATAGTCTAGCACTTTATCATTTTCGATTTATCAGCAGGACAGTACGAGTATATGACGTGTTTTCTTAGAATCTTAGAGGTTTCTTATAAGTGGACTAAAAGTTTTTAGTTCAATTTATAGGGTAATTTTTGAAACATAGAGAATCGAATATTAATTAAGCGTTTACTGTAGTAATGAAATAATCATACTGTGTATAATATAATATTATGTCGTCATCTTTCGAAAAGATCCGTTGTGCGCCGAGAGACACAATAATATAATATTTATGCGACACGTATACTTCACCAGCAAGGCTGATTATCATAATACACTATATAGTATACATTACGTATTGTATATACTACGTGTACGTTGTACGTCTGTACGTATACACGTATAATGTTATATTATATAAGGTCGATCGTTATAAAGCGTATACGCATCTTTATTTTCGGTTTATTTTTTGTTATTATTATAATTCCCAACATTAAAATTCGGGGCGCGGACGTGGTGGCAGCGCCAAAACGCACACTACTGTACCATGAACGCGGGATGTATGTGTGTGTGTGTGTGTATGTTTTTACTCATAGATTTATAAATACATGTAATATATTATTTATACTCAGAGTTATATACCTAGAGAGAGATTCGTATATAATGGCGTTTTGATGGCTATCACTCGGCGGTGTGGTACTTGAGTTACCGCCAAAAAAAAAAAAAAAAAACACACACACACACTTGAAATAAATAAATGAGAAAAAAAAAATGCTTGAAAACGACGCGGCTACCGCCAAAAGAAAAACTGCGTGCGCTTATAAATCGTACCTATATGCATAGTTGAAAAAAAAAAAAACAAATATATATTCGTGTACGCGTGTGTATAGCCGTATAAGCGCGTATATTATGTACGAGACACGATTGGATTTTTACACGCGTGTTTGTTACATATTTATTATATTATTATTTTTGCGCACGTCGATCGGTTTTTTTGTTTTTGTATTTTTTTTCTCTCGCATACGTGTGTTTGGGCACGTGAATATTATTAATAATCTCGATGCGTTATCATTATTATACATGCATATTTTTATATATTTATTTACCACAGGTACGCACGTCTCTCGTTCGGTGGCCGCCAACGCCGCCAAAGCCGCCGCAAGTACGTGATAGACACCACACACACATGTAATGCATAAATGTACAAATGTATACATTATATATGAATATATATATATATATATATATATATATATATGTAATATAATATAATATTAAAAACTTTGGTGGATAAGTTATAATAATAAACATTACCTTGAACACGCTTATGAGTGCGTTGCGGTTTTAACACGTTTCAACGTTGTAGGTACTTACCTAATTCTTGGTATGAAATTATTTCCCAACCCGACGAATTATTTTCAATCGAAAACGAATTTCTATTAAAAACAATTCAAGGGATTACACGTGCGGCTTATGTGCGCATTCGTCTAAATGTAATATCATCTTAGTTATAAGGACACCAGTGACGGGTACAGTGATTCGGGTTTGTTTTTTTATAAATCCCTTCAAACGTCAGTGTATTTAATATAAATGTGATACTAGTCAACTAGAACTTTAGAAGAAAAAATAAAAATACTAATTTTCAATTATCATATTTAGCGAATTGAATTACTTAAACTTATATAATACTTTTGTTTACACGATTTATTTGAACATTTTATGTTTATATCTACACATTTTCTATTATCATAATATTGTCTATATCAATTGTATATAATGTTCTACACAATATGTATGTTAATTATTATTATATATTGAGCCAAATTCTATAAATACACAAATTGACATAAAATTTTTGAAACGCCATTACAATCATGTTATTTTAGGAGATATGTGTCACGGAAAAATCGGCCTGGAATCAAATTGTTATGTTTATATAGGCCCAAATGGGATGAGGATGGAAAATATTGCGTTTCCTACCTTACATTACATAATAATAGCATTGGCGAATCTAATAATCATGGAATTAGTTGATCCTAAAACAATGCAATAGTCACGCAACTCGCCACTAAGCCTACCGCTTAGGTGATGGCGCCTTCATCAGTGCAATTGGAGTTCTGTTAATATCTGATACTCATTTTAATCTGATCATCAATAGGCAGGTAATAGGCAATCTTTTCACAGTGTAATTTTCATGGATTAAAATTAAAACTGTCCTCATCGATAGACGAAATAACGCGATAACATTTTTTAAGAAAGTAACTTCTTTAATCACTATCGTCGCTACACAGCATTTCCCCTTTGAGAACATTTTAAGAAGAGATACAGAGTTTTATGGTTAGGATCTCTATAGCTTTCAATTCTTATCCTCATAATTGATTACATTATACCAAAGCTTTTTATGAGTATAATAGTAGCACAAATTCCAGTGTTATTAGGATTTAATACCAAAATTCTTCGTTTACACGATGCATATAATTTGTACTTTTAACTTTTAAGATAATCCACAGACATGCAGTTGTTATATGTACGGGTAATCACACACCATATAGGTGATATTAGTAAAAAAAAAAAAAAATCGTTAGCAAGTATAATAACAGTGGTGTATACCGTGTATATTAAATATTATTCACGTTTGATACAGTTATATACGTTATAATATATAGACTTGACGTCGTCGCCATGAAATTACATGGTAGAACGCTCTATATACATTATTTAAAAAGTTGGTGACGTCGTTCTGCGTGCGCGCATTAGTGAAAATATGTCATTTGTATTTATTGTTCTTTTATTTATTCTATTCTTTTTCTTTTTCTTTTTTTTTTTTTTGGCTTTGAAAAACAACAGGCTAACGCCAAAACACGTAACACATTATTGAAGACATCGGACCTGAATTATTAAAATCATTAACTACGCGTGACTCTCTGAATAATCAACGAGTAGTCGAAAAAAAAAAAATAAAATAAAATGAAAATACTTCTTTCGTAAAATTTAAATGTTCCATCGCTATACGCTCGAGAACTATATTATATCAATAAAACCGCATTGTCACGGCTCGTGGTTTGGAGCATTATATTCAGATCGCATCGAGATAAATATGTATACGAATACAAATCACGCCAGCCGAAAGCTTGTAATGTTTGATACTTGTATGTACTGCGCGAACACCCCATCTGCTGATGATCAAACGTGTATACATTACTAGGTATATATTTATTTATTTATTTCAATTGACGCGCGATAGGATCAAATACGGATATTTAACACAGGTATAGAACATGAGTGGTATAATATGGTATAATAATATTCGTATTGTATATAAGTCTAATAATAGCGCATAAAAATTACAGTAATAAAAATGAATACATATTCAAGGCTGATAAAATGCACCGCAATAGTGACTTTGTGAACCGTACTAGTCAGTGAGATAGGCAAGGAATAGATGTGATGGGAATGGTCGAATTTTTTTTCAACATCCTTATGTCACTCCTTATGTCTAAATTTAAATCACTAAGGTCAAAAATGTGATATTTATACTTTTATATTATAAATCTAAATATGTTTTAGGATTTTTGATAACCAACCGTTCGAATTAGAATGTTAGAAAATTAGAAAATGGTTTTTAGTATTTTTAGCGAAATTGTGGTAATCAAAAAACGTATGTAAATTACGGTTTATACTATTATGTTATATTCATTTGTTCTATCACAGTATTTTTGTTTTGTGATATCCCGCCTCGCCGACTCTCCAACATTCCACACTGTATTAATATGTTAAATTATATTATTGTTCCCCGCGCGATAGTCAACAATGTTTTAAAACCGTAACTATTATTATAACTAAATGAAATATGACGATAAAAAAAAAAATTTAATACGCTCTCTCTCTCTCACGTTCGCTGTAGCGTAGGTAAAGGTACCTACATCGAAGAATAGTTCAAAGACGGCGTCTGGTTCATTAATATTGATATTAATAATCGAACTCGGGCGGAGATCTCAATCGACGGATGCAAAAAACGTATAATAATACCAGTATAATATGGCTATAGCTATATAGTACATAATATTATCTCTGTCTGAAAATCAAATGTTTGAGTGTCGACTGCAGCCAGCGTATCTATATACATACGACCCTAACCGCCACGCCAGGGACGAAATCATATATATATATATGAATTCAATATACATATGGAAATTAAACGCTTACCCTTTTTATTTATTTATTTATATTTTTTTTACGACTTACCTGCCTACTCTTCACGGTGGCTGTTGCTGCTGTGCGCTATTATTATTACGATACGAGCCGCAGTCGCGTTACAACGGCCGCGCCGCAGCAGGGTTTCTACGGGGTTTGTTTATCGCGGTCTGTAAATCGCGAAAACGACTGCGGTACGCGTCCCGAAAAAATCGAAATAATAAAATTCGGAAAAGGAACAAAACAATCGCGTATAATAACCCAACACAAAATATATGTATTGCTACAAAAGAATAATATAATATTATCAAACATAACCGACCAGACGGTTTCGACTCTTAGACGACCGAGCACGGCATACTCTTACAATATGTAAGCGCATATTTTAAACGATATAATATAATGTGAAGTTTTTAATTTATCGACGACCGCGACGACGGTGACGAGGATCGCATCGTATTCATTAGTATACAATATCTATTTATATCTATGTATGTATAAAGATGCTTACAACCTACCCACTGCGTGCGTGAAATATACGTGTATACATAATAATCTTTTACTCTAGCGGTAGGTATATACAGGGTGTTTAAGCATGATTCGGCAGAACATGAACGATAACTTACATACATACATACATATATATATATATATTGGAAATGTGTTTGTAATTTGAAATTTTTCAACTTGAAATTGAAGAAAATGTAGAATTAGAAAATAGTCAAAATAGCCATTTGGTAAACCTAAATTTTTGAAAATGCATCGTGTTTAATAGATGTTAATCCGGTGATTTTCTAGGATGTTTTTTAGATTTATAAAATTGCAATAAATCCAATCGGCAAGTTGCACCTATATAATAATAATATAACTATCGGTGAAAGTCATCGGATTAAGACTAGGTATATATAATATAGGTACCAAACAATATAATGAAAAATTGAGCTTACAAAATGGCTATTTTGATTTATTTTTAAACGGTAGATTTATAAATTGTCATTTTAGATTCTGAATTTTAAATTTGATCTTAAACCAACATAAACATTAGCGCAATGTTATAATATTTATATAGACAAAAAAAAAAAAAAACCAATAACAAACATGGAATAGAACCAACGATATTGCATGATTTGTCATATCGTGCTGGAATAGGTGTACAATACAACGGTATTGTTGTATTATTATGGAAACTGGTCGACGCTATCGTTTTAAAGGATTCGTAATCGACGCAAGAGACAACAACAAACACAGCATAAATAATGTAACGAAAAAGAACGCGACGATTAGCGCCCGTCGATTACGATCTCGGAACGCCATCGATATTCCTTCGTGTCTGTACTAATATTATTATGCTTGTACCTGAACAGCGACCGTTCGGCGCACAACGACAACACATGTGCGCGCCCGCGCGTGGTATCACACCGATCCGTATCGTCGTATACCCATCCGCGTGTACGTGTCGGTGTAAACAGCGATCGATAAACTGTTATTTTCGTGTGAATAATGCAATTTTACTGCGCACACCGGTACTATATAATATTATTATCATGTGTACGGTGTACGCATAGTGTTCAAGGCATATATTTTTTTATGGGATAAAATGATCTCGTGCAAATAGTGCGCAGACTACTCCATTGCAGTGTCGTAGCCAGGATTTTAGGGTTGGAGGGGGGGGGAAATAATCAAGAAATATTTTCTAATAATTTCTAATAATGACTTTACCATATTTGTTGAGGTCAATAAGTCTAATTTGGGATTTTGTAACATCACACTGACTTCATCAATCAATTCTAGTAATGGTGTTAATGTAAAAAGTGAAATAAAAAAATGTTGGTTGGTCTAATGATAAAAGCAAACCATTTGCAGTACCTCTAACTGTTTCATCTGAAGTAATGTTAGCTACACATGTTTTATTGTATTCATAGCAGCTTGATAAAATGGTTATTCACACAAATGTGTTCAAACTTTTAGCTCTTGCATTCCAAGGGGGGTGTCATGGATGTAAAATTGCGAGTTAAAAATTAAGCGATGGTACGGGTTTGAACCCGCGACCACAAGTGCCGAGTACATAAATAATACATACCTCACAAAACATTCCCACGTATGCGTACAAGCGCGGCTTGGATGGTACATAAGAGGATCGTACCACGCGCCGTGGGGTCACGGCTTTATAACTAAAATTGTTTTAAATAATTTAAACAGCACTAAAAAAAAAAAAAAAATCGCTGAAGAAGAGGTTGGGGACCCCCTCCCCCCCTGTAAATACGCCACTGCACAACTGTACACTTTATTACTCGTGAACAATAAAAACACGTGCAATTCGTGAAATCATTCGAAAATCTCTTAAAAATCAATGTGAATGACTGAACTAAGAATAAAGAAACAGTTCAATTTCCATGAATACTAGTTAGTACGTAATATCATTCATCAATTGTTTTAACAAATTATATAAGTATGATAAATTTTGAGGTGGGTGAATTGAATTCGTGACACATTTAAAAAATATTCTGTGCGCCATTGAATTGAACCTTGTATTAAATTTTCAAGAGTTTTTAAAACAGCAATTTTTTTTTTTACCAATATTTAAAAAAAAAAAAAAACATAGAAAAATAGAAAATTCATATTGTCTATAAATAGATCAAAAAATGTCAAAATACTTTGAAAAATTAACCACATATAGAAAATGCCTAAAATATAAACATTTGGTGAAAATTTCAAGTATTTGCGGTTTTTCGTTTTTGAGGTATAAAGTAAAAACTTGGATAAGATTATAATATTATCATGAGGAAAGGTTTTCAGAAACAACTGTGGAGATAATTTAATTTTAGTAATGAATGCATTAAGAACTGAGGAGAGGAGGGTAATAAGTGGGTTGATTAAAGTGATAAGTTTAGTAATGAAATTTGATAATATGGCGGAAAAATGATCTGTAGAAAAATCTTGAGTCCGAGTCACTTCAGCGTACGATTTCGGTCTGGAATGAGAGTGTGACTGGAACTTTGGCTGTAGGTACATTTGTAGGTTTTATTTTTGCATGAGCTTTTTTCAAAGCTGGGCAGCCCCTGAAGTTGGTGGGCGTCGGGAGTGTGGTAAAAATGTATGAAAACTGACGTTAATTTAATTTAAGTGATTGATAATTTTGTTATAGCTAATACGACCCTTCAGGTTGAACCTTCAGTTGGACATTGAAATGAGAAGCAAGTAAAACCATTTGGGTCGGCAATACTTGTCAGAGTGTGGTTGAAGACGGAAAAATGTTTTTAATGTAGAATGGTGGAGCCGGAGGATCAAAATCCTGGTCGTTATAAGGTGACTTAGTGAGATCGTCTTTGAAGCTGTTTATTGAACGTGTGGAAGTACCACTTTTATCACAGGTATCATTATTGGTGAAAACGGCAAACTTATTCGGTGAAACGAAAAATTTTAATTTTTTTGATTCTGCCTAGATGACAGAGACGAATTTATTTAAAAGATGACGTTTTGAAACGTTGCGTGTACTTGGTAAATGATTACCAATTTTAGGAGTATTATTTTTTGGCAACATCATTGATTGGAAATAAATAAGCGGTAGTGTAAATTGAAATAGCGGATTAAATTATATTATAATATTATATTCGTTATACGGAGAAGTGATATTATATGAATTATATAATATGAAGTGATTAGTATTGTGTTCAATCAATCACGATATTTTAAACAGGTTCATTTATTTCTTATCAAAATAAATATGAAATTTAATAAGGCTAGCTGGAGAATATCAAGTCATAGGTATTTAAAGTTTAATTTTTGAGACAAAAAAATTAACTGGTGAAAATAGAAGTTTTTTTAAATATACAACGCATTTTATTACAAATTACAAGATATCAAATGTCGCAATTTTTGCGAGTACAGTATATAGTTTTTAGATAAATACATCTTAAATAATAATTATAATATTAGCATATTATGTTTCCCGTGTCAACTAGACTTGACGAGCCGAGGGAGGGGGGGAATACTGGTTAATTCGCTAAGCCTTGACTATTATATTATAATAATTATTCTGAAATAAAAGTCATTCACGACGGCTGACCGCGATTTTTTATGAATGATTTCTCTAGTATTGTAACTGACGTGTCGTGTGCGTAGCGGCGCGGCGGTCTACATCGAAGGCGTGCGGACAACAATAGGCGACCAAATAATATATTGTACGAGAATACGAGGTACCTTTTATTATTACGCATGCCATTATATTTCGTTAAACTGCCATTTTCTACAACAACGGAAAAAATTATAAAAAAATAATAATAATAATAGTAAAAAACGTTTTGTTGTGTTCGAATACGTTTTGTTTTAAATTGCACGGCGGCGGCGGCGGTATTCTACACGATTTTATACATTATAATATAGGTACCGACGCCGACGAGACCATTATTATTGTGTTGTTTGAAGTGGGTACACACACGCCGCCGCCGTCACATCGTTTCCTCTGTTATTTTACACGAAACATAATGGTTATATTATAATGTCCTCAAAACATTGTCATCGTTTTCAACGGAGAAAAAGGAAGAAAAAATCACAGCACAGTGCACTGCAATACGCCGCGTTATCGCACAACAATAATATTGTAATAATAGCTCACGTGGATGGGGGTGCAGCAGCCGTGATTTAGGGAAAAATAATAAAACGGGATCGAGTACTATTTAATAATAATATTATTACAGTAGTAGTGATAATAATTCGACGCGAAAAACTGATATATTATATATATTTTTTTTTTAATAATGCAGTACGGTACTACTCGTTAACGTTTAAAATTCATATATATTAATATTGTACATAAGCTCGAATAAATTGAACTAGAAGGGTGGTTCAACTTACCCAATAAGAAAATTATATTATTGATACATCGATATCGAAAAATAACGACGACGATGGTGACGTATTATAGATGATATAGTTATAACTTATATTTGTTTTTAAATCTATATAATATTATAGTTTATACTCATTCAATTATTTTTATTTTATTTTTTTGTAAAAACGTGATTTTTTTTTAATTAAATATGTAAGTGCATACATATTAGGATCTGGAATAAATAATAAATATGAAGTAAAAATGTACGTGTAATGAAAACATACATCTCTCTTTAATATGCATTATTTATTTTTTCCACTATGATTTGAACTTTCGCGAAACAAAAAACCTATAATAAATCATATTTATAGCTCGGTTCCCTAAATCTCTAAAAACAAAGTAATATAATAATATTATGTTTTCAAAGCTTTGTCATCGTGTATAATCACCACGTAATCGAAAAATAATAAGCTAGGGGTAAAAAACGACGTGCGATTTGTATGCTCATCGTACAATAATATAATGTTATAGTAGTATTTATAATTTGACGCGAAAACTGATATATAACAGTGTTTTAATAGTACAGTAAGTTTACGGAATAATGACGTATAAGTATATAGGTAATGAACGACCGTATTTTTTCTATCCTACGCGCTTTTTATTTGTTATAATATTATAATATATTCTATGTCTATAAATATATATTTACGAACGATGAATCTGTAGGACCAGAGGTGTATTGCTTATATATTATATTGTTTGAAAGGTGCAAAGTATAAACACACTGTATAACCGTAGGATAGTACATGAGTAATTTATAATTTGTGTATTTTATTCAGGTCGGCTTTTTATAACATTACTCAGAAAGTCAGAATATATCCCATTGATAATTTATAATAATAATCGTGACTTATCTTCTGTACAAGATTATCAAATTGAATGGAAATCCGAACTCATAAATGATTCGTGTATGATAATTGATTTAATATTCGTAACAATACGTGAATAATATTTTATACTACAATAATATTTTTACGTAGGTAATAAAATAATACATGTTTTAATATAATATTTTATTTACAGTTCATAAGTCTTAGAAATAAAACTCAAATATGGATCAAATCAATTATGTGTATAGTGTACACATAATATATATATTAGTATATTACACATGTTGGTGCACAAAAATGAAGGCAAAAGCGGAATAATATCTTTCACAGCAAGTCTAATACTATAAATCATGAATACTATCAAGTGTACGGTAAGTATTTATATAGCATATAATATTATAAGCAGCTAAATTAACTTGCTCCGCCCGAGAGATATTTTACTAATTTAGAACAAAATTACTATTTTGATGAAAAAAATAAATGTGAATTGTAGGTTGTAAAAAGTGCACGATCGCCGTATATTCTTATAATATTCCTTTTTATTTATTTACACCTCAATCTATGATTATTGAAATCATCGTTTCGTTTCCTATAGGTAACCAAAAAGTGTATAAACATATTCTCCACTCTTCCCCGAAAACGATAAAATGGGTGACGTGGTTTACACATAGCACTGCAGTATTTGGAACCATTTTGCGAAAAAAAAGTTGTAAAAAGGTTCAATTATGTCGTCGGATAATTATTGGTACCTGCATAGAAAAGAACAGTTCTTTAATATATAGGCATGTATATAATGTAATATTATTGCACGAATAAATGGAAAATGTTGTGCCGTAAATGTATATTCGGCTTGTGAAATAAGGTCTCCGTGGTGTTGATATTATACCTACATGATAAGTGCAATATCACACCAATTGCAGAGTAAACTTTAAAATAACACTTTTAACTTGGTCCGACATCTATTTTATTAATTGTTTATTTATTTTTTTGATGAAAAAAATCGTATACTCGAATAAATCATTGCGTCTCCATCAAACAGTGGGGCAGTGGTGGCTCGAGATTCTCAACCGGTGTTCCTCCACATCTTGCCCACTCATCACATACACCGATACTACCGAGAACAAAAACAAAATATATAATATTACCTAATTAAGTCCAAACGTAAGTAGTAGATTTATTACGGGTGTATTGTTTCAGCTGCTCGTTATGTCATGTCTATAACCAGATGAATTAAGATATCCCAACACGGTTTTTATTCGATGTTTCCAGTGCACCGCTGTGGCATCGCAACCGACGTTTACTGCATTGTTTGCCGCTACGGAACGCATTCTATGGATTGCACTCACATTTTAGGCTAATAATATTATAATCATACATGATAATATAGCAAACACGTCTAATTATTTCCGTACTAGTTTAAAACAATAATGATTAATGATGGCATAATTAGAAACAAAACGAAGGCCGGAGCCTTCTCTATCTCTCTCTCTCTACTTTTTTCGCAGTCGGGTTACGTTGTTTTTTTCGTGCACGTTCCTTTGTGTTGTTCTTAAATATTATAAATGTTTGACCAAGTATCATTACAATTACGATTTTGCGTCCATGATATGATGTTGAACAACACACCGGACCGAGAACAATATTATTATATTTTCCAACTATATACTGTGAAAATGTTAACAAAGGAAAGAAATGACACAACGTCTAAACATTTTTGAATAAATTATTGAATTTTTAGTTACATTGTTATCAGAAATGTAAAAATATTTCAACGATAAAATACATAAAACGATTTACGTCGTACGAGTCGAATATTTTGGCTTGAAAACTTTTTACCTGAAATCTGCATATCAATAGTGAGAGTGCAGCCAACTTGTTACATTTTATACGCACATATTTTTCCACCGATAATATGATTCAATAATTAAATTAATACCTAAACATACTATACAAAACACTATGTATTGAGAATTTATTATTTATATACTTTTAAAATTAAACACTAATAAATTATATTGACAGGTATAATATACATAATATACGATATATATATATATATAATAAATCATTTTCCATCAATTTTAAACAAAGAAGAAAAAACCACTTAAAATAGGTATACTATGTTATAATGTATTTAAATAATGATATAATAAACAATATAATAATGGTCCGTGGATAATACGTTTTGATTATAATTTTACAGCCTGGAAACATTTTAACGGACTAATAAGTAATAACTATAATAATTGATTACGCTTAATACACTTAATAAACTACAAAACACTTCGGGTTTGTTTTAGTGAAAAAATTACAACACATGACCGTAATTAGAAGATTGCATGGCACGTTCGAGTACCTATCCATATTATGTGTATAAGATATTATAGAATATTTGTCGTATAATATTTAAATGACTCATAATTCCAGTTATTTGATCGGAAATATTATGTGATGCTGTTAAATTGATTTTATGTGTACTCAAAACGGCGTTATAATTATATAGCAAAATAGTAAAATCACACACCAATATCATTAGCAGCAGCCCAACTGAGTGATGAGTATATAATATACCGTATAGTATACACTATATATTATATATATATATATATATATATATATATATATATATATTTGCTTTCAATCGATCTTGTTTTAATAACGTATAATATTATAAGCTCTTCTGGGATCTGATTTCGAGATCGAAAGATAGCTAATAAATACCTTACGATAAACTATAATCACTTATAATAAAAAACGAACATGACTGATATTTTACAAAAATAACTTGATTACATTATCAAATTATAATATCAATAAACATAATATGGTTATGTGCAAACAGAGCGCGTATGTCCTTATTATATATAAATATCTAAAACTCGAAATTTTTACCAATTATTGTTATGGTTGGTGTTTTCTTTGAGTCGTGATTTTTTCAAAAAACTATACAGATTTTTAAGCAACTTATAAGCATTTACAATATTCGATTTCTTTAATTGTTGATAATGGTAAAAAATACTTGAACTTTTAATAAAAGATTCCACAGAAGTTGTTGTTATTATGTCATTTAAAAATTATTTAAATCCAATTATTTTTATAAGCGTGTGAAAAGCAAATATTGACATAATATTTCAATTTAAATATAACATGGTAAATTATATAATACACCTATTCTACAGACTAACATTCAGAATCGTTATTCGTATACAATGATACCTATCATTGCATTCAAATTTAACGAATCCATTGTAATGACCTATCCTATAAATGAGGTCCAATCCACCCCTTACTGTACAGTAGAGCGAAGCCCATCCGGTTCTTTTTTTTCTGTTTTAATCGAGGGGCCGGGAGGGATTTACAAGCACTTAATATTGATCCTGCGTAATTTAAATATAATATATAATACGAAACGTTGCAATGCAATTTCTTTTTTAGAATTATGTAATCGACCAATCGATTGCATCTGATTTGAAGAGTATTATGTCAGTACAACGGAATATAACAATAATAGTTGTATGTATAGATATTTTTACTAATCCAATGGTAAAAGTACTATTAAGGCATTTTGTTTTTCTTTCCTTGGCGTTTGAACACTTCTAGATATTCCTATTATAATTATTTTTATAATTTAATCGATTTGATAACACTAGAAATACATATGCTGAACAAGTGTTTACACAATTATGCTAAAGTACAAGATTTAAAATAATACATTTTGTCGATTTAATGAGTTTTACACACGCAGCATACTATACACGTGTAATGCGTATAAATGGTCGAGAACTGCGATGATATTAAAACGTTCTATTATTATTTCAAATATATTTTTGCCGTTGTCAATTTATCGTATCGGTCATATCCAAATTTATACTCCGGGCTTCCGAAGTATTTGTACGGTATAGGTAGGTTTATATTGCAGTATATATTGCAGGTACCTACGCCTACAAAATATGTTTTTTTTCTCTTTTGCAGTAGTTCCCGGATAGTACGAAACGCTATGTATACATGCGATTGCTGCTGCTGATGCAACGACGTAGACGATTACAACCCAGCGGCGTTTTATGTAGATTTCCCGAGGGGAGTTTTTTTTTTTACGCCATTAATTGCAATTGCTGCTGCGACGACGGCGTGCGTGACGTTATCGTTTGAAGTGAAAAATCCGATATAAAAGAGAGTTGCGATTATTTCTGCAAACACACACATGAACACATACGCCCACACATGCACATGCACACACATGCACATGCACGCATATGCAAACACATACGCACATGCAAACACATGCACATGCACATGCACACACACACTGGTTTTAGTCACACGACTATATTATTATGACGACGATGTACGAGCAGTGCGTGCGTACGCGTATTTATATTAATTAAAAGAAATCTCCGCCACACCGTGTGGCGTGCGCGACACGCCTTGCACTCCACCGGAGCCACGCCCACTCGCAATGCACTTTTCTACCCGCGTCTCGGTCGCTCCCTCCTCGCCGTCCGGTCGCATTCACGTTTTTTTTTTTTTTTTCCAGTCACTCTCCCGTACCGTACGCACGCGAACCCTTTCACCCGGAAGCCATCGACGTGGCGATAGCAGTTTCCTCTCTTCGCGAGCACTGCTGCTTCCGGCGAGACCGCCCGCCCCAGCGATGCACTTGACGGGAAAAACAAAAAAGGAGAGAGAGAGAGAGAGAGAGAGAGAGTGAGAGAGAAAACGGGGAAAAAAACTGCGCCATGATGCACTCTGCGAGTCACGCGGGAAAACCTCGGCGTGTGTACCTACCTTGTAATATATATAACACATAATAATTTTGCACAATATGTTTTCTGAGCGCACTGCAATACGCGTTGCGAACGTCCTTATATTATTATGTGTGTATACAGGGGGGAGAAAAAAAAAGGTGAAAATAAAATTGGGATATTAAATATAAATGTACTTGGGGCTTACGTTATGGAAATTTTTCCGGTCGTGCACCCTGCACTTCTATATATGTATATACGTCAGATGTGCAGTCGTTTAGAACACGTCGTATGGGCCACGCATAAATTATGTATACGCGTGCATGCGGTTTGTTCCCGAATACATAATGTATTATGGTCGTCCACTGCTGCGCGGCTTGCAGTATTTCATAGACCTTCCTTCGTCCGTGTATACTTGGACATACAGTAGAACCTCATTAATTCGGACTAATTGGGGCTCTATAGGTTGTCCGAACTAATGAAAGTCCGGATTAAACAAAATAACCAAAAATCGTAAATTATAAATTTACGAAAAATGTATTGCATATTTTACTAAAACTAAAAAACAGTAGATACATACATAATTGTATTACATACATATACATTACGTACATAGTATTTAGTAGGTGAAAACTGGCGTAATTTTCCGTACGACCGGTTTATTTACGTATATTATAAACTACTGTCCGGATTAAGGGAAGTCCGAACTAATGAGGTTTTACTGTATATGTACGCATACTTCGGAACGGGCGAAAATATGTCGTTTGTACTATACACCATGTGTATACGGGGTGATTTCGGATTGATTCAATAAATTCGATCATTTTTATTCTATCCGTTAGTTTTAATTAGTATTATTGTATTGTGCTACAGTAAAATTATTTCATTAAAATTTTTTTTTTTTACTTTTGGAACATTAATTTGAAACTCTAAAATTTTATTTTACCATGAAAAAAAAACCTAGATAGCCATTTTATAAACAGGGTTTTTAAAATAACTATTGTATTTCAATATCTAATTGAAATTTGACCATTCATTTACTATAATTTTTAAACTTTTTGTAAATTTGAAATAATAATTAAAATTATTGTACAATTATTGTACGTTATATAAAGATTAGATCAGGTTCTATATAAATTAGTGTTGATTTACAATATATATATTATGTCATAAAATGATATGCCACGCAATATTATTGTTAACTTCTTCACAAACTTAGAAATATCGTAGAAAATCAACGGATAATAGACTTTAATAAAGTTTTAAATACCAACATTTTTCTAAAAATCCGTATTATTACAAAATTATTATTTTGAATTTTTTTTTAACAGTATAATAAAATTTATAATTTGAAAATTTGGATTTTGAAAAAAAAAACAAAAATTCTTCAATACATTTCTAATGTTGGTAAAATAATATAATTTACCGAAAATAAAGTGAAAATTAATGAATAATAGATAGAACATTTGTCGAACCATACTGAAACATTCTTTGTATATATATATAGTATATTCACCCTTATGTTATTATGTATGTTTTGGGTGCTATAATATGTTGTACATACATTTACATGTGTACTTATACACACCATATTATAGTTTCCGCAGTGGGGTTTTAACTAGTCTGGAGCAAACCAAACAGCAACATTTTTAATTTTTAAATCTTCCAACATGACGTGTATACCTATATAATTTCTGAACCGCTGCAGTATGCGTCTATGCATATAAGTTAATATGCTGCCGGTATGTACTCGTTGCATATTATCCGAAAGTTCTGTCCCGTGACTTTGTTTTGGTGCAGGCTGTTTGTATTTCCCGAGGTCCTGCACATAACGCACACGGGCTAACAATAATTAGCATAATGCTTGTACACATGTACATATATTATGTATTTATAAGGTCGTGTTTTATATTTTATGTTATTCTTTTAAATACCACAGAGACGCAGACCATCATTATAAATATTACTATGTCGCGGTAACGTTCAATTTAAACTATCCTGTTGTAGTTTGTGCTGCAGCTATTCTATACCTAACAATATAATATTATGCAGTCAATAAACGGCGGTGATGTCCAGACGTATATAAATAGAGGAAACTATACTGCTGCACCACTTTAAAATAGTACAAAATAAATAATATCATTGTACACCTGATACTATACTTAGCGCTATAGCGGCAATACACCTCGCAGAATACGATAAATTGAAATATTCTTTAATGTATGCGCCAGATGACCATATATTACGGGGGCAATATTTACTTATCATAAGCAATTTTAATACTTGTCCAGTATCTTGACAATTTTATTATTATGTTAAGTGTTCAAGAGCGATCACATGATATAATATATTATTTCCATCTTAGTATTTTAACTTAAAATCTATAATTTTACAAAATAAAATAACAATTTCCAAATGATCAGAAAAGAATTATTATAAACGAATAGTGGATATCAATTCATCTACATTCTTTAAACTTTAAATCTCCAACACGTGTAACTGTGTAAGTAATAATATTATGGTGTCTTAAGCCCAGTGACAGTTTGAACAGTCTCTAAATCAAACTAGTAAGTCATTATAGTAAAATTATATTATGGTGAGTTAACAACGTGTTAAAAGTTGTATGAAAATCAACCGCCGAAAATAATAAATAACATTTTTCATCGTGTAAATTATATTATCAAACACAGATAATAATATAGTACTTTACAAGCCGGTTACAGCTAGTGTGTGATACCTACGACTTAAAAAAAAAAACCAGTTGTGTTTAATAAAAATAAGACATGCATTAAATACCTTAATTTGAAACAACTGATAAAACTATCAGCATGAGGTGGGGTTTATAATAAATGCCGTTCAAGGCAATTTTGTTTTCAGTAATTTATAATCATAAACGAATAAAATCGTATACTACCGAGTTCGAGAACGGATTGCGTTGTTCGCGTACATCAGGTACATTATATAGTATTATAATAATACGCAGTGTATTATCTTCGAAATGGCACTATATACGTTATTGGTTCTCGACTGTTCTGCGGTATCCGACAACCCTGGGCGGTGAGATGAGGCCCATCTGGGAGATCGATCTCACGAGGATAACGGTACATTTGCATTTTCCGCGAGCGTCGAAAGATGTGAATTTGTAGTTATCTCGTCTCTGCGGCAGAACACGTAACGGCCAAGGAATTATAAATGCACGATTTGTACATCACAACGCTGAATCCGCGGACATCGAATGAGACTCACATTGTTGTTCACGGAATGAGGCCGTTCGAGTATACTATCGTAAATACGATGTCATCATATCAGTCAATTGTATGCCAAACTTCCATCAACACTTCGAGTGCCAAACCTATATTGTTATGTGATGGTATTCGTCAAAGACTAAAATATAATATACGATTCCAGGATGACGTTAAAAGTGTTAAGTACACGTATATATAGTGTTGCGCTGCAATTTGTTTCGATGAGTTTTTGTTGTGTCTTGGGAAATCTGTATAATATGTTTACGCGTTTATAAATATACAATCCAAGATCTCGCGACCGGTCTCTCTGTTTTTTTTTTTTTTTTATGGTGGTTTTCCCCCCTGTTTATTTTCGACGATAATGATCGAATATACCAGGTGATAATAATTATTGGATGTATAATTTTTCAACTGCAGGTACAGCAGCTGAGTATATATACTGCTGTTCACGCGGACGTAAACAAGCGTTTATATTGATATATCTATACACTTTTAGATAATATTACGATATCGTGTTCAAGAAGATCCCTTGCCGGGTATTTCGGGTACCTATATATAATATTTATATATTATACGTATATACATATTATAAATATACCTATTATAACCAGTTTTGTACTTGGACTGTCGTATTAATAAACTATATAATGTAATGTGTGTACATGTGTGTTTTGTACACGTATTATTATAAGGCGTAAGAGCGACAAAAAAAAAAATACCCTAAAAAAAAAAAAACTCGTGAAAAAAGGTAAAAATCAAATTCGTATACGTATGTATCTATATGTACAAATTATACACGCGTAAAATTGTTGTGCAGCACGAGCTGCAAAGTACACTCTGTATAGATACTAATACACATCACCTGTCTTGAACGAGAGAGAGAGAAAAACCCGACCCGGAGGGTATTTAATTATTACGAAAGATATACAAACGATTATGACGGACCACTCCCGCTTTCCGTGGCTATATAATACCTTTCGGGGATTTTGTGTGTTTACATTAAATTAATATAAGATAATATCTCTGAAGATATTATTAAAAAAACACAGGGAAAAAAACACGAAAAATATGTGTATGTGTGTGTGTGTATGTATGAGCATAATATTATATACCTGGTATACCTTTACTATATATTATAATTTATACACACTCAGATACGATACGGTAATATTATTAGCATATTAATCGGCTGCACGACACGCGAAGGACCCTTTTCACCCGTTTACGCTTGTATTCACATATCGAATGTACGAGGTATGTATACAATATGTAATCGCGTTCGATGTCCAAAAAAAAAACATTTATTTTTTACACTCGCTAATGATCCAGTAGAATTTTCTCCCTTGTCAACAGCTCGTATTTTCCGCTAGGACGACGTTCCGGGTTATTATTGACGTATCGATGACGTATCGATCTTAAATGGTGTTTAATGTTTTTTTTTTTCTTTACTTTACAAGACATGGAAAAAAACAACACAACAAACAACAATCATGACTTAATTAACATAATATGTACCCTTTTTCGACCATAATTCTGTCGAATGATTACTAAAAAAGGATTTTCTATAATATATTATTCCGATTCAAACGACTATACCTATATAAATAGTCACTAGAAATTCATAATATTATCGTTGGATTGATTATAAATAAACAAATAAATAAATATCACTTCTAGTGGAACATTATTATCATCTGTATTCGCGAGGACCCGAGTGCAGTTCGATAGCTGTAATTTTGGTATAAGTAATTGCGTGACTATTGGACGTTATTATTCCCATGCGATCATAACGACCGCGAGTGCCATCGGGTGGTCCGGAACTTTATATACGTATATTTTTTCCCCGTCATCCGGAGCGATAAACGAATCGGACGCGTTCGGCTTGGCGACTATACGCTCGTCGTTGTAGATGTAGGTATAATAATAATAATAATAATAATAATATAGCCCACACCGGCACTGCGGCAGCACGTCTCGCACAGTGCCGGGTCGTGGATGTCGTGGGTGGCCGAGATGTATTATGTACACACGGTTCGGACGTTCCCCTTTGGCACGAACATGTAATTTTTTTTTTTCGCTCTCCCCGCCCGAACCCGCGGAGAGAGAGACTTTAATAATCGAAAAGTGGCGCGCGCGCTCGTATACACGTGTGTGTGTGTGTGTGTGTGTGTATTTGTAACTTGGTTATTTTCATGAGCTCTATATATTGATATATACCTGAAGAAGTAAATGTGTGTGTGTGTACCTAAATAAATATATATATATATATTTATCGTAGACTCGAGGAGAGAGAGAGGAGAGCTGCGTGTAGTCGGAGGTGGACGAGAAGGCGTGTACAAACAAAAGTTATACCGGTGGCAAATCGCAGCCGCCTCGACGACGATGATATGTGTGTTCGGAGCGGAGACCACCACCATAGCTGGCGAGACCGTGCGTCGGGTGAGCATATAATATATAATATAATATATACTATAACATAATGTACGTACACGTCATCGTGCGGCGAGCTGGCGTGTATATACACACGTTTATAATACGGTGTGTTTCGCACTCAAATGACAACACGTCCGTCCAGTGACCTTAGATTGAAATGGGGTTTTTTCAGGGAGCTAGGGAATTTTAAAATACAAATTCTGTGATATTTTTGCCAAATTTTTAATCCTTTTATTGTGCGCATGCGCATATGCAATCAAAGTTGAATTTTTTTAAACGGCAACACCTATTTTTAATATCAGATTCCGATACAGAATTTTTTTTTTTCTAAGCAACTTTGATTTATAAACTTTACAGCAATTTATTTTTACCATAGCACCTATTTCTAACCAAAAATAAAATAAAAATGATAAACTACAGAAAATTGAAAAATGTAGCAAAAATCTATTTTGTTTAAA
This sequence comes from Chaitophorus viminalis, assembly GCA_025469195.1. Classification (NCBI taxonomy): domain Eukaryota; kingdom Metazoa; phylum Arthropoda; class Insecta; order Hemiptera; family Aphididae; genus Chaitophorus; species Chaitophorus viminalis. The sequence goes on from JAIPRK010000069.1 coordinate 270,638, forward strand.
TTTGAAATTGCTGTAAGCCAGTCAATTTTTGAGATAGGAAAAAAGTTTATAAATCAAAGTTGCTCAAAAAAACAAAATTGTATCGGGATCTGGCATTAAAAATAGGTGTTGCCGTTTAAAAATATTCAACTTTGATTGCAATAAAAGGATTGAAAATTTGAAAAATATCACAGAATGTGTATTTTAAAATTCCCTAGCTCCCCGAAAAAATCCCATTTCAATCTAAGGTCACTGGACGGAAATATTTCGTGTTACCATTTGAGTGAAACACACTATATACATAATACATATATATGTATATACGTCTACTTGTAACATGTATATATTACATATTTATAATAGTATCGCGTCCCCGTCCGTTACATTCGCAGTGTAATAATGATAAAACGCGATCGCCCGTAGTACGAATATAGCCCCGGGCGAATAAATATATATATAGGGTATATATGAGCGTATAAAATATATACGTATGTGTATAATACTTGCACACAATATTATAAACGTGGTGTTATATTCGTAAAATATAACATAAAATATACATCAAATATTCGTATTAAAATAAACCCGCACGTTTGCGGTTTGTCGATACACACATCACCGTATATTATATACCTTTTTTTTTTTTTCAATGTTTTAACCGAGAGACCGGAAGAGATTTGTTTTACACATTACTGCCTCATCGTTTATTTAGAAAAAAACAGACAGCGATGCTGGAATGGCCCATGGGACATTCCCCATCTGGTCATCTCTTACACATTAGAAACAAATACAAAAAAATCATTTTTGATGTCTTCCCACGCCTCCAGCCTCATGCATGTTGTCGCCTTTGTCGCTTGCGCTCCAAGTCTTCCTTCTCACCCATAATGGTTACAACCATTATGTTGAAAGCCCAACGCTGGCGCTCCACCGTTTCCATCAGTCTATCTCTATATTATATACCTACACTGCAGGACACTTGTGTATATGACAATGTATATGCATTAGGGTGTTCCTTAATTTTCAATTTCAAAATATTTTTGGTCTCACCCCTTAATTTGGTGGGTATACATATAAAAATGAACTGCAAGACATTTTAAGCCAATAAAATAAAGTTTAATTGAAGTTGAAGTTTGAACTTAATGCATTTTTAAATAATTTTAGATAATTTTGGTATTTCCATAAATATTTCGTAAACCGTTAGGGAAATTGTAATTTTTTAAAATATATTTTTTCAAGTAAATTAAATTTACAATATATTTTAGTTTAATAGTTTTTACTGTATTGCTTTATTGTTCTTTACACACACGATGTATCCAGGACATGTTTTTTTTGGGTTTAGACAAAAAATAATATAATAACCATGAAAAGGTACAAGGCTGGACGAATCGGATAAGAAGTGGATGCCCTTTGACACTGCTTCAAATTACAGACAATGGTTTTGTATCCCATAGCATACGAATTTCATTTTGACAAAAATTACGAAAATCCGCATTTTTATTTTATTTTTTGTATTTAAATATGCATGGTATAACGTTTGATTATAATACTCAAAGATTGAAAATTAGATAGGTACAATTTTTATCTATTTAATATTTTCATAGGATTTTATTTGGTGCCAATACAAAAAAAAAAAAAATAAATAAAAACATGTTCGTTGAAGAGTCGCAAAATAGTTTTATAAGTGTTAAAAATTTTAATTTTAACTAAATCAGATTTCAACTGATTTCGCGAAATATTGCGCACGATTATATATATATATATATATATATATATATATATATATGATATTAGTTATTTGGTTATTATTCTATGATGATTAATATTAATCCTAGCGACTCTAAACAACAACTGAGCATTTTAGCATTTAATAGACATAATTTCATATTTTTTAACAATATTTGTTTTTTTTTTCGCGAAAGTTAACACAGTTTGATTATACAACTAAATAAACAATTTTTAGAAGTATAAAATCATCATCTACCTAATCTCTGTATTTCACTGAGAATCATTTTTCGAAAACACCGTTACATTGGTTTCAAGTTTTCAAGTTTAGAAGATCAATACCGCAATACTATTCACCCGTCCCCATCATCTCTGTATCTCAGACTCTACCTGACCTTAGAAGTTTCATCCGTTTTTTTTACTTTACATCAGCTATTTGCAATTATTAAGAAAATATTTTAGGAATTTCGTTAAGTTTGGTGAAGTTGCCTCTCTAATTTTCTGAATGCAAACTGAAAAAAAATATTTTCAAGGGTTGAAACAGTTTTTGGGCTTCGGAAATGTATAAATTTTTCACTTTTCGGTCACTTAAATAGGAAATATTTTGTCATGTTTAATATATGTTGATTTTAATGATTACTCTTTGAGATATTTAGTAAAATTAATTAAATAAAAATAAATACCATTATAATTTAGTGACGATTGAACGCTTTTCAAACCTATAAAAGTCTTGTTTACATCGAAGTATTAAATTATGGCTCTAATCTGAGATGATAAAATGTCTCCGGGCTACCTACATCTTATAATAGTATATAAATATACATGAAACACGAAATCATATCGACTGCGGACATCCTAAAACACCGTTAAGTTGTTTTATATTTTAGTATAACAATGTACTGTCGAAAAACATACACGCGCAAATATTATTACAGTTATCGGCGAATGGGCGTATATAGCATATTATTATTATATAGGTGTCGCAAAATATTGACTGATCGACGAGAACACGATATTATTAACTTCGCACGACCGGACCGGTTCGTATTCATAAATATCGTACGCTGGATACGCCTCGCAGGGGACGGACACCGTGCGAAAACCCAACAAACGTCACCGGGATCTCGGTTAACGCCGTGGCCCATAACTGGAAACGAAAATAAAATTGATTTCGTAAAATCGATTTCACATGATATATTATTATCATAATACACACGCGCACGTATTATATGTTTTGTATATGTTATCCGCGCGCGTTGTACCGTGCCGCCGGCGACGTTTCGCACGATCGTCCTCTCGTGGAACATGCATAGGTATAGTATAATACACCTATATGTATATAGATCGACACGATCCGTCCGGTTTGGAAAAACGCGTATTTGCATAGTATATAATAATAATAATAATAATAATAATAATAATAATAATAATAATATTGCGACGTGACTCCGGGTACAGCGCGCGCGCATCACGCATACGCAGAACCGGCACCAACGATTTAGTGCGAACGGAATCCATTATTATAATTATTATAATGAAAATATTACACATTCACGACAGTCCTTCGAGACTCGAATGTGTATACTTCACGCGAGCCATCCTCATAGCCATAGCCCGTGCACAGGTTCCTTCTCGCAGGGGCCTTCGGCTGACCAATTATCCTCGCGCGTCCTCGTTATCCTCCACGTCCTCCTGGGCGCGCACACAATAAACAAACAAGTATAAATTACCTGTTCCCGTTTCGGTTCTTTTCCCTTCCCCCCCCATCCATTGCCCTTTTCTAGCCGACGTGGCCCACCCGACGCGTCTGCTCACGTCGACATTCCGAAATTACACGCGGGCGTCAGTCGGTTTTCATCGCGTCTAATCGGTAAGGTCCGAAATACACACACGCACACACACACACACACACACACACACACACACATACGGCCGCAGCACGCGCGTACAATAGGCGGTGAGCACACACACACACACACACACTACACAATATGTATAGTACAGGTATAGACATAAGGAACTCGATGATTACATTCAGCTGTAGCTAGCACACACAGCACACACCATGATAATAATAATTATTATAATATATTACCTCGATATAGTATATTATGTATATATATTATATACATAATTTTATATATGCCTCAATATATATGTATATATCAACATACGTATACAGACGTCGGGTTGCCAACACTCCCCGCAGTCACCATTTATGACGATGCACCACCCCAGAATCCCGTCGGACCTCCCAGAAGCTCGTTTTCTCTTGTAGCACCACTAGTTGGTTTTTTGATTTTTATTATTTTTTTGGGATTTTTTTTGTTTTACTATACCTATATAGTATATTGTGTATTTTGTTTCTCATTTTCCTCCTCTACTGCGGTCCACCTGAACACCTATGTATATATATATATAGAGTATATTATTCTCTCGTTGTTTGTTTTTTCGGCTCGTTTTGACGACGCGAAACCGTCAGCCCGACGAGATAATAATAATAATGATAGTATATTATTATTGTTATTATCATCATCACTGCCGCCGAGTAGTTTTGAGCGAGATTAGGTACATAAAATACATATTATATACATGTATAATACCTATCTATGTACACACGAACCTACATATATACCTGTATATTGGCGTTTTATTATATATGATATACGCGCGTTATTATACACGTGTGTGTCCCACGTGCACAACACCCGGCAGGGTGGCTGGACGTAAATCGTCTGTTTAGAGCGTGTATATTTTCGTCCGCCCGGTTTATACCTACGTCGTCGACGTCGTTACCACGATTATAATAAGACACGCCGAATTAAATATAAATTATACCCGTGTAAACGGGAAAACGTATAATACTTGCCAGTTACTTCTCTCTGACGCATTCTCTGTGTACACAATATAATGTGTATAGTACAGTATTATACACCACTGCACGTACGATTTACGTCGGTGGCTGCGCGGGACCCGACGTGATGATGATGATGATAATAATATTATAACAGTAAATTATTACGCTCTGCGGACAAAACGTCTCTATTACGGATTATATTTTATATCTTATAGACGCGTGTAAGCAGCACGTTATTTATTACATGAACTATGATAACCGTACACTGTAGGCACCCCGTGAGCAGCCGTCTCCAACCGAATGATAACGGTGATAGTTACTACGGGCATCGCCTATTTGCACCAAAAAAAATTAATTCATTTTGGGTACAGCCCATTTGCACCAAAATAAAAAAGGTATGTTTTTTTCCAACAGCCCATTTGCGCCAAATTTACCTGCGTAAATATTTTAAATTAACGACTTGGTTAATTCTCATATTTTAAAGACGTATTTAAAACGTATGCCTGTAACGTATAATAGAGTTATTTTTACAAGTCTATAGATTTTAAATTTTCGTGGCATATAAATATAATTGTATTAGATAATTCGTCATTAATAAATAAAAAATCTTCGTTTTTAGAAGTAGTGAAATGTAGATCGTCTAAAGCTCGTACAACATAATAAAACTGATATAAAACTTGTTTGTTTATCTTCCGATGCAACTATATACAAAGCTTTAAAATCTATAGACTTATAAAAATAACTGTATTTTACGTTACAAACATGTTTTAAATACGTCTTTAAAATATAAGAATTAATCAAGTTGTTAGCTTAAAATGTTTACGCAGGTAAATTTGGCGCAAATGGGCTGTTTGAAAAAACCAGTGTTTCCCATTTCCGCCAAAAAAAATTAACTCATTTTGGGTATAGCCCATTTGCGCCAAAATAAAAAAGGTATGTTTTTTCCAACAGCCCATTTGCGCCAAATTTACCTGCGTAAACATTTTAAGCTAACAACTTGGTCAATTCTTATATTTTAAAGACGTATTTAAAACGTATGTCTGTAACGTATAATCAATTTATTTTTATAAGTCTATAGATTTTAAAGCTTTGTATATTATTGCATCGAAAGATAAACAAACAAGTTTTATATCAGTTTTATTATGTTGTACGAGCTTTAGACGATCTACATTTCATTACTTCTAAAAACAAAGATTTTTTATTTATTAATGACGAATTATCTAATATAATTATATTTACATGTCATGAAAATTTAAAATCTATAGACTTATAAAAATAACTTTATTGTACGTTACAGACATACGTTTTAAATACGTCTTTAAAATATAAAAATAAACCAAGTGATTAATTTAAAATGTTTACGCAGGTAAATTTGGCGCAAATGGGCTGTTGGAAAAAACAAATCTTTTTTATTTTGGCCCAAATGGGTTATACCCAAAATGAATTAATTTTTTTTGGCGCAAATGGGCGATGCCCGAAAAACATACCTTTTTTATTTTAGCGCAAATGGGCTGTACCCAAAATGAATTAATTTATTTTGGCGCAAATGGAGAACACCGGTTACTACTATATGTGCTGCTCGGAACTAATTCCGAACGTACGAAAGGCTGCTGCTCCGAATCACTGTCATCGCTGTACGTGTAAAATATCGTACTGTTTATAATCGTAATATAAATGCAATGGAAAAATTTAAGGAACTATGTGTTTTATACGCTTGACATTTGGAAACCATACCGTTCGACGATTTCTCTTTGAAACGTATGCGCTATGATTATCATTGATTACAGCACTGCGTGTAGTATCAGACGAGTTTACAGAAATAGTGTTCTATAGTACTCACGTATATGTATAGATGATAATATATCGTGGAAAAAAACGAAAAGTATTCCGATTTTTGTCCAGTTTCGACTTTATTCCGCAGTGTGCGGAAATTCACCGGCGGTGCAGGATAAAAAGTCTAACCGTAAAATCATTACAGCATCATGGTAGGATGTGCAATATGCAATACGTATAACAGATAGGTAACAATTTAACGAGCAAAAGCGAAAATGATTATCGACAACGGATTTTTGTGCATAATCTACGTGTACGCAAATATTTATGTTATGTGTTTCCTGATTAAACGTTATAGTATTCGGTTATGTATGTACATTATAGGTATACAATATTGTGGTTGCATGAAATCGAAATCTATATGAGAACATCTAACTTTAATATAATACACGAGGTCTAATCAAAAAGTATCGAGACTGTTAAAAAAATATACATATTTGTTAGATAAAGTTATTTACATTCAATCTCCTTCAAAATATGCTCCTTCTGAGACTATATACATGTTCTCCAACGTTCATGCCATTTTTGAAAATACATTTGGAAGTAATTTTTAGAAACTTCTCGTAGCTGCTCCGTCGCATTTTCTTTTATTTCATCTACATTTTGAAAACGTTTATCCTTAAGCTCCATTTTTATCTTTGGGAATAAAAAAAAATCACATGGAGCTAGGTATGGCGAATAGGGGGGGTTGAGAAACAACTAGGATATCATGTTTGGCCAAAAACTGCTGCACAAACATGGGCTAAATGGGCTGGTGCATTATTGTGATTCGTGATGCAACTTACAACTACCAGACCCTTTAAACTCGAGTCTTTTTCTTCGTTCAGCGTCTCGTAAACAGCGAGGAACATCAATGTCGTACTCTTTTGTGATGGTCTGTCCTTTTGGAGCATACTCATGGTGAATAACACCTTGGTAGTCGAAAAAACCGTCTTCACTTGACTCATCACTTTTAACAGTTGTTCTACCCTCTTTAAATCGTTTAAACCATTAAAAAAAGCGAGCACATTAGGTTATTAGTATAATATACCTATAATAGTGTGTAATGACGGCTATACGCGCACTATACTATACCTATATTGTATTATAGTCTTATGGGTTTTAAACACATATACTACGACAATATTATAGTATACGTATACGAAATGTGCTTAAATGCTTCTTACGGCGTGTTTAATAACATACCCCCCCCTCCGGAAAACGTATGCGTTATGCACATGTACACGCAGTGTCTACATAAATACGGGTAACGCAAGTCCGCGATGTGTACGTATACCTATACGCTGCAGACTTATAATAATAATTAATAACATTAATATTAAATACGCGTTAATATTTTTTCGACTATAATATACACGTGTAGATACATTATATTTTAATATACGCGCAAGTTTTTATTTATTTATTTAATTTTTTTTTTTTTTTTAACTCGCTCCTTGTACTTGTAACGCCCATAGGCATTTTTAACACGCGTACACACACGCGTATACCCGTTCACGCGATATCAACACCATATTATTATATCGGTTAAGGTATTTTCGCAGTGTTTTAAAATTATTATCATCATCGTCGTCTCGTCGCGTTGCTAGAAACAACGTCATCATATTATAATGTTATGTTCGAACGAAACGCGTTCGGACACGAAAGGCGATAGAAATAATTACCTACGCAAACAACGCACACAACGAGATTATGATAATAAGAATTAAATATAGGATTTTAATGACTTGAAAACACACAGAAATGCACTGATCAATGCATCAATGTCCTAAAAATGAATTGTGCTTAATTTTTTGAATACTGAGATGGCATTTTGGTTGAGTAATCTTTTAGTTTTCACTTTTCTTTCCAGTATTTTAGTTATAAAGGATACATATACATAGATTAGAAGTACATATATGGGAAGAGAGTGAATAGCAGTCAACGGGTTGCATCCGGCCTGCATAACATTTTCATCTGGCCTACGCTATGTTTCTTTTTAAAATTTAACACTCTAAAATTTAAGAATATAAATTACTTGATTATATTTTAATAAAATGCAATTTAAAATTCAACTTGTTATATAGAACTTGTATTGCATCACTTATAGAATGTTAATATTAAGAATTATCATCAACTATTTATATTTTCATTGTCAAATGTTTAAATGGGACATTCCATATAGCTAACACTGTCCATATTATGTTAAGGTTCTTATCTTCTGGTCCGTTAAAATGTGGTTAAGAATAACTTGTTGTTGCCTATCCTCAGTGTTTAGAATATGTATGCACTGCATTAAAAATGTTCAGAAAGGATAAAAAAAGCACTATATTCTGAAGAAAATATTCGCCTTTTCAGTAATAAAAGATATGTTAAATAATTTTTACTATGGCTATTTATGTATTATAACATGCACCCCGTTTGCACAAAACAATATGTTGATCGATATTAAATGTAAACAAGTTATTTTTTAGATATAATGTGTCTGTTTTTTATTTAACGATTCATAAATGATCTTGCGATAAAAAAAAATAAAAAAATAAAAAAATACAGTGACAACCTAATATAAGCTTGTTATTTAAACACCATACATCGACTGTTTTGTAAGTAAACCTATGAATTTTACTCCGAAACGTCTACGGTACACATTTATTATGTACCCTATAAACGCTTTATAATATACGAGTTTTTAATGTTTTTATTATTGCTATTATTTTTTCCGTGAAGTTTTTCCTCTGTTATTTCTATGTGGGAAATATTTTACAATCGTTCCGTCGTAGAACAACGTATTATACAATATTATATACCTGTTTATGTTATAGAGATACCGTGGTACATGCTCGGCTTATCATGCTCGACGAGCTTTTATTATTTGTAGGTACGCCCGAATCGAAATATCACTCGTTCACGGTATTCAATTTATCGATATGTCGTATAGGTAAATGTATACGAGTTCTGAACGAGTCGAAGGAAAAGTCAAACATACACACACACACAAACACACACACACATACATACACACACACACACACACACACACACACACACACACACACACACACACACACACACACACACACACACACACACACACACACACACACACACACACACACACACACACACACACACACACACACACATACATGCATGCATGCAAATCGATTTCTTATAAAGATGTAAAAAAAAAACAAAAAAAAATATAATAGATTCCATCACTCCTTTCAGAATCCTTTCAGAATCTAAAACATAGTAAAAACTTAAGTAGGTATTTTATTAGACATTTTACGGTTTTATTATTAAAAATACACGTCATATGCGCACTGCGATTTGATCAGCAGTAATGCATTTGTAAAAGCGCACCGACTGTGTATTTTTATAAATTAGAGCTTATTATTCTCCGTTCCATAATTAAACATCATTCGAATCAGATTTCGCGCTATCGTCACAGTAAATCAGTAATTTGGCCCGAACCCAATTATTGTACATCCTTGTACAATGCGAGTATATACGAATAAGTTGTATATGTGTATATATAACGTATCGAATGAATAAAATATATGTTTTAACTTTTTTTTTTTCTTTTTTTTTTTACGAATTAATTGGTGTTAATAGCTGTATACCTACGGAATCGAGTTAATTAGATCCAACACATATTACGGAATCATCGTTATATAAAACGCGAGTGCGGTACAACAGCAAACAGTAAACACCCTTTAATTGAGTTCGACAAACCGTTTATTTTTACCACTGCTGCAGCTGCAGTACGACTGCTATTACTATAATAATGTCTATACTAACAATTATAATACTACTCTCTATAAAATAACGAAACGCCAAAGACAGTTTATGTATACCTACACTACCTGTATTGATTTCGATGTGAATTATAACAAATGTTCATAAAAGTTTACAGGGAACGCATAATATTATTGTTTAGAATATCAACAAACCGTAGTGCCTATAGGTATACATACATATTTTATACTATTCAAGCCAAAGCTAATTATAACGGACAAAAATTAAACATTGTGATTACAATAAGACACGATACATGCGCGCTATAAAATGAAATAGCTTTGAAAACTTAATTATGATAGTTTTAAAGTGGGGAACAAAAGCTTTGTAAAAAAAAAAAAAAAAGAGAGTAATAAATTATCGTATATCATTCACTAGACAGGGTATTATGTACAACTAAAAATGTATACATTTTACTATCATTTGTGCACATATTTGTTCTACTGTTACATAAAACATAATAAGTATGAGTTTATGTATTTATTTTAAGAACTATTTATTTATGCAGTATAATATTGAACTATTATCGCTAATATTCTTAAGATGTAGCAAAAGTATGACGATTTTTCTGAGTTCTTTTGAATTAAGTTTCTTAGACGATTGTTGAAAAAAAAAAATAGTCCATAAAGTGCACATATAATGATACGCGAATTCCTAAAGTCCAAGGAAATAATCTAATCATTTATGTTATTCTTATCGGTTACAATAAAACAAGAGTCTTCCGTCAGTTTAAACACGAATTCAGACACGTTTATTGCGACCAATGTAAACAGCTTTTCCGGGGGAGAAAAAAACTTTAACTTGTGAGCAATGGCGGTTAAAATGTTTAAGTTAAGCGTGATCGTTTAGATGGTCGAAATATCCCACGGACCGGTTATTATTACTGTTCGGATGTGTGATGGACGCAATGTGCTAATCGGATCATCTATTTTTTTTTCTAGCAAAATCCGTAATCGTTTGTTTTACACTTTGCCATTTTAAGAATACGCATTACCTATATATGTCGCATCCATATCGCGTTATCGTACGTTTCACGTGATGGACAACGTTTGTATCCATTTCACGAAATGGAATCGCGATTTCTCCACTTCACGTAATTACACGATATGGATAATATTTCGTGAAATGGATACCTAAACTGTCATCAACGGAACTTGTTCCGTCATTTGGATGTCCAAAT
>JAIPRK010000069.1:282085-470575 GCA_025469195.1 Chaitophorus viminalis
TTACTATAGAAATATCACTTTAGGAACCCCTTACAATAATAATTAACCGTAGATGAAATTGCGTCCGGGACGCAATTCGTTCAAAAAGGTTCATCTACCTGTTTTGGTACGCAATTCGTGTGTACCCAAAATGCATAAATACTATATCATGATGCATTACACCAACAATCATTTTAAATGATCTAAAAAAAATGATTTTGAATTTATTTGTTAAATTTTACTTTTCGATTATTTCACTTTATAATAAAAAATACAGGTTCATTGTTTTAAAATGAAAAATGATCATTACAATAAAAACGTTTGATAGCAATATAATATTATACTTGAAATAAAAGTAAACATAGTCTTGTGTTATTAAAACAATTTCAAATTAATATTTATTTAGAGCATTGCATCAGTTCGTCATTCGACTATTCCCCCTTATGTGCACCTTTGGCTGTTAGCCATTAGCCATAATTACTATAAAGTACTAAATAAACAAAGCTGTTTCCTAAATCATCCACTGCGGTATGTTTTTGGAATGGTTCTCATGTAGTTGATGTTTTACATATATATCACAATAATTGAGTAATAATTTACATAAAATGAATTATTTGACAGCATTGTGAACTCTGGAGTTCTGCAAGACTAAACTATAAAGACAATTACGTAATATTCAAAAATACAATTCCGAATTTAAACTTAGTATTAAATTATAATCTTTAAAATATTATTTTCAATAAGATTAACAACAACATTTTGGAATTATTTGCATCATTGTCTTTCGATTTTAAATCATTTTATTAGTCAATAATAATTATCATTAAAACTATATTTAATGATTATTATTAATTAGTTTTCTTTGTAACATAGAATTATATTATACAATATCATAACTATAAATATTATGGTTTATTCATTTTAGCTATTTGTTAAGATTTTGATTTTTTAGTAGTCTTCACTAAAATATCCGTATAACTCAAATTGATCATTAAATTAGATTTCGATTCAACAGTATAACTTGCAGAACCTAAACAGTTTCCCTGAATTAAACTTAAATTTCTGGAGTAAAAAGCTCTATCCATATTGTAAATTTTAACTTCGTTTTAAAAATAAAAATCTACCAAGTATTAGACATACTTCAATGATAAGAACTAAATTTATTGAAAAAATAAAATAATCAGTTTTATCACTCTACAAACTAATTTAAAAAATTCTTATTTACAAACCATTATCAAACTATAAAGAACTATAAAAATAGTTATTTTAGAATTATAAAAGTTCGTATTTCTTTATTTCTTTAAATGCATGCCACTACTTCAACGGAAGTATTTTGTTAAATAATTAAAGTACTAACTTTATGTAAAAATAAGAAAGAAAACGTTCGAAGATAGAATATTAAAAAAAAAAAAATCAATAGTAATAATAGTATTGAATTATAGTTATAAATTAAATAAATTATTAACTTTTTAACATTTATTAACTATAAATTAATATATTATTAATGATAAACTATTTTATTCATAAATTAATACCACCAAAATAACCAAAATAATATGGATTATTTTTATTGATTTATAAATTAAAGTGTATACATCTTTACTTCATCATGCAATTCACGAATTTTAAATTTACATTTTTAATAAATTTATTCTAATTTTGTGTAAGTATAATAATACATTAGTTTTATAATATAGTATACTTATGTTTATTTTCTATTTCTTTGGTCAGATATTTGTAGGTAATAAAAGTTTTATGTAGCAACTTTTAAATCGAAAATTGAACAAATAAGATGAGTAAAAAAACTTTAAGCTGACTATTTTTAAGTTTTCCAATTAGTTGTTCATAGCATAAAATATAACAAGAAAAAAAAATGGTATTATGAGATAATTTCTTTGCGTTACTGTTCATTTATAATTCTTTTATATTACGAAGAAAATTCAAAGTTATTTAATCAAACGTTGGAGTTTATTCTTTGCTGGTTACCTATTTTTATACATGTAAGTAAATTATATTTCAAACTTGATTATTTTCGCAGATATTGACAGTAGATTTTTGTTTTTTTTTTTTTTTTTTTGATTACATTAATTATTTAAAAAAAAATATAATTTTAGTACAAACACAGATAACAATATCATCATCATCATACCTCATTTTTAAAATTTTAGAATATTAATATTCTATACAGATATACATATAAAGAAGTTTCAATTATTTATCTATACTGTCATTTATCTCTACTTAAAATATTTTACTTCGTTATTTGTATTAATATTAATACAAATTACTTAATTTTTTTAACTTTAAACTTTCAATCAACCAACATTTATATACTTGATTAGAAATTTCTATAATATCTTGTTAATAGTGTTAATAGGCAAAATCACAATTTGGATTTTATTTATTTAGAATTAAACTGAAAGTGTTAAGACATACAAATACGTACTTTATAAAAATTATATAAAGTAATTCAATTTCAATATGAGTCATAATGAAATTGAATTATTTTAATTAATTTATTTATTTATGACCATTATGTATTTTAATATCTTTATATTCCTTGTAAATTAACACATACTAACCATACTATTCGATTCTGAACGGAGTGATGGACTCTATTGATTTTACAATGATGTGTGGTTTTTTTTTTTTTTGTGTCTGACGACACCTTTTTTGGCAGTAAAAATGCTTCGATTTGCTTAAATAGCAACACTTCTGAAAGGAAAGTGAATGTAGATGGTACTTGGGCAATTCAAAAATCCAACTTTTTCAATACTTTTTAAAAAAATCGAAAAAAACGATAAAAAATTTAAAAAAAAACGGGAAATTTTACGCAAAATCACGGTTTTACAAAATATATTTTTTTAAAATCCTCTACTTGAAACAACTTGAAATGTTCACCAAATTATTATATTGGTGTTCTCTATACATGGTTAAGTTTTCAAAGTATTTTGACATATTTTTACTTATTTATAGACAATTTAAATTTTCGATTTTTATATTTTTTTTTTTTTTTTAAACACCTATAAAATTTAATTGGCTTGCCGAAAACTCTCGAAAATTTAATACAAGGTTTATAATAAGCTTATCTTATCTTCACTAGAAAATATCGGTGATAGTTTCACTCGAATTTTTTTTATAAGCCCATAAAGTTCAAATGTGTATAAAATATGTTAAAATCGCGATAATTTGCAAGGTATTTTGTAGTTGAAAATTCATAACATTTTTCTGATCATACTTAAGGTTCGAAATTTTAACACTAGGTTATCCATGAGCTACTCTTCAAAAATCTTTAAAAAAATTTCTACCGAACCAAAAGGAAAAAATTTTATGACCATTTGAAATTTAAATTTTTACAAAATTGCATTATAAATCAATTTAAATATAAAATACTATATTATTATATACACATTTTAGACAAACATATTAACTCCATCCAGAATCCTTATTCGTATACAATGATATCTATCATTGCATTCAAATTTAACAAGTCCATTGTAATAATGACCTATCTTATAAACGAGGTGCACTCCACCTCCAACTGTACAACAAAGCGAGGCCCACCTGTTTTTTTTTGTAATTATTTTATTGTACTTGAGCATTCAAAAAATAAGTATTATTATTGTTTTAACTGAGACTAACGCATTATTTATCCTTTTTGTTTTTAGATTTCGGACGGAGTTACATCGATGTTTGTGTTTTATTTTAGATTCTGAACGGAGTGATGGAATCTGTTTTATTGATGTGTCCGTCACCACGTTCTGGACCAGTAAAACAATTTTCAATTTTTTTTTAGTTTTTATAGTTTATAATAGTTTTTATAATTATAACTTTTATTGAACCTTGTATTGAATCTTCAACATATTTTGGACACCGAAGTTTTTTTTATTTAAAAAAAAAAATACTTAGAAAAATCGAAAATTTTAACTGTCTATAAATAAGTCAAAAAAAAAAAATGTAAAAATATTTTAAAAACTAAACAATGTATAGAAAGTGTTAATATTCGGTGAAAATTTTAAGTATTTTCTGGTTTTTGTTTTTGGGTTAGAATAAAAGTGGTTTTGTGTGAAAATTTTTTTTTCCGTAATTTTTTTATGAGTTATCCAGACGATTTTGAAAAATATTGAAAAATTTTAACTTTTGACATGCCATATGACTGGATTCTTATTCAATTTAGAAAAGTTGCTGCTTAAAGAAATCAAAGCATTTTTACTGCTCTAAAAGTGTGTTGTTAGACACATAAAAAAAGACATACCTATCATTGTTAAATTAAATTCATTCATCACTCATAATTTAAAATATGAAATAAAAGCACGAATAATAATATAAATTCCTTATAGGCATCTCATATTTATGGTTTATAATGATATTCGTTTATTAGATTGAATATTTTTTTCTTAATAGATCGTTAAAAATAATAATTCAATTTTAATTGACATTATTTTTAAACTAATAATCTGAATTATTGATCATTATAACTTATGAAAAACTGTGAATTTGTTACATTTGCTATTATAGATACTTACTTAACTTAATTGAGATTAAAATTTTTTATTTATTCATTAATTAATGCAAAAATAAATAACATAATGAATTGCACATTATTAATTATTTAATTAATTCTGTTTTGGAACGCAATTCATTTACAAAGTTTCCTGCTTGTTGTTTGACCTGTAGCATTCCGGAGGATAATTTATAACTGCTTTTATTGGGCAGATATTGTCAATACGTTTGTAGGCATACACTAACTCACTATGATTCCCATTTACCGTAATATCTCATTAATTACCAAACAGTATACGTCCGATATTTCGATGGCACAGAACTAAACTGTTGATTCATTGGGCTTATCGGTTATAGATATTTGGTGAAACATTGGTATACACTAAAGGTGAGCTTTGGGACTCGGATTATATGCAAATTTTAAAGAATCAGATTCGATGTTACCATATAATATGAAAATTGTTGTTTTTCTTCTCTACAATATGAATAATAATTTATGTTGAGATGAGACATAGGTTTTGAATAAACGGACGATAAGATAAAACCATTTAAACCATTGTCAGAACGTAAATTATGTTTTGAAAATCTTTTATGCTACAAAAGCTTCACTGAAGATGTAATATATAGATGTATTTAACTTTTTGAAAATATATGACCACGTCGTATTATACTCAAGGGTCTTATCATATGTTATCATATTATACACGCATCCGTCTATTGTGTATGTTAAACCTTTGCACGGACAATATAACTTTTTGTTCAAATTGTATAATTTTATGTTTTCCAGCTAAATAAACAATAAGTTTTTTTTCAAAAGTAATGGAAATTCAGATCTCAAACATGCTGAAAAAATAAAACTGATAACTAAAAAGTGCTGCTCGTTAAACGTTTTAGTTTATAATGATATAAACAGTGACAGTTGTGACTACAAAGGAAATGTTTATAAATTATAATTAAAAATGATTTTCAAAAAAGTGATTTACTACAAAGGCAAAATAAGTGCTAATACAAACACTACAAAATTAAAGAAAGAGCTATAAAATACCATAAGACAGAACAATATAATGCAATTAATAAAGCAGAAAGATTTACATTTTAGTGTTATCCCAAAAATTATATTTAAAAGGAATGATTGTTAAACCTGTAATTACCAACAAAAAAAAAAGTTCTTAAGGCAAAAAAAATCCACAATCATAATAACTCATTTATTATCTTAAAATTAAAATTTCGTCATGTTTAATAAAACTTGATCTCAACACGATAAGATGTACGTATATACCTATTTATGCCATTATATCTTGAATATATCCATAGTAGGGAAAATCATTATTTCATTATCAAATATTTAAATCAATTTACGGATATTATATCATATATGAGTTTAAATTATCGAATAACCTCAGTGTTATAATGTAACACTGATAATAAGTATAATTATATGCTTATTTTACTATTAACAATAGCAGATATTTTTTTTAAACAATACACCTGAGTATAGAGGATGATCCATTAAGTATGCTCACATCTTTGTTTTTCTTAAACTTTTTTTAACGTTCAAGTTTCCGTAAGATTTATGTTTTCCATAACATCTTGGATGTCCTGCGGTAAAACAAACATTACAAATATTTGTTTTTTAAATGGGAACACCATTGTTTTACACAAAAAAATATCTGGTTATTTTTTCTTGAATTTTTGACATCACGTAGTCAAAATTTAAGTTAATAATTTATTTTAATTTAAATTAATACTTTAAGATTATTGAAATTTTGAATAATGTATGAAAAATGTAAAATATTTACAATTTTGACTTTTCTTAGCTTCAACATTACACAAATAACGTAATTTACTACGGGTACAAAAACACAATACTGAGTACACTGCGATTATATGTGTAAACATATATTTACTCGATAGTATAATACTGTAGTCTAGACATAAAAATAATAGTAATTATGTACCATTTTTAGGTCAAGTTTTACACAGTCTCACGTCTCTTACTCAATAAGTCATTTCCTATTATAACTCAGATATTGCTTAACCGCAAACATTAAAGAACAAACACCTACAGTTATAATATGTCTAGCGAATTGTTGATACTGATAATACAAATTAATTAAATCCATGATAATAATATTTATTATTATAATTTATAAACCTACCAAAATATTATCACAGTATATAACAGCAATACCCAACCTGGGGTACTCGAGATAATCTTAAAGCGTACGCGAAAAAAAAATGGGTTATGGTCGAAAAATGTTGAATTTATTATATTTAAAACAATTCATTTTGGAATTAAGCAATACATGTTGTTAAAAATTAAAACTTGATAGAACTTTCATGCAAAACAGCTTTTAAAAGTGACTTTAAAAGAAAACAATTTATTAATATTTAAGTTTATATCTTGCATCGTTTAAGCCTGATTTTACAAAATATATAATTCGAAACAATAGGTCACTGATTTCACTTAATTTTTACATTACAATTTTTCTATTGATTAAATAAGTAAAGTAATCATTCTTTTTTTTGTGTGTTTCTTATAGCAAAATATGATAATGTATAAATTTTTAAATAATATTATGTTATTGATATATTTTATTGCATAAACATTTTATAAGTATATATGAAAAAAATGTTAATGTTATAATGAGGGGTATAATCTAGTAAAATATTAAACTTAGGGGTATTAAAGAAAAAAAAGGTTGGGAACCGCTGGTTTAATAGAATAATATTCTGTAATATTTTTTCTATTCTTTTGAATTTCTGACAGAACCCGCGAACCTAAGTGCTGAAAGTTAAATGTGTAAATTTTTTACACAATTTTATACTGCTGATATTTTTAATAAGCATCATAATCTACTGTCTATCTCTATATATTAAAATATGTGTATTGTAACATTGTACTATTACTATATTAAAATGTTGTAATCATATTATGTATAAAAAATTCCTCTAAATCATTGGAATCAGCAATAGTGTATTAAACTTTATACTTCAAAATAATTTATGTTATGTCACCCGCCGCAACATTATATTTTCATGGTATCTATAATTAAATACCTTTTTGTATACGTACTGTGATTTATATTTACTTATAATGTTAATTTATACGCACTGTATATAATAAACAAATAAAAATATAAAAAATAGTTAATATTGTATTTCTAATTTTTATTCAATATTATTTACATTAATGTAAATATTTTACTTTCGTGGTAGAATGCACTTCTATGCTCTTTGATCTTGTATGTTAATTATAAACGTGGGTGGGTTTTCCTTAGTATATAATTTAGAAACAAACATCATCCCATACACAATTGTATATCTTGCAGGTGGGAAATATGAAATTCAAAGTTCTTTGATGTGACAATACAACTCTCATGCCACTGCAGTTAAATTTTCAGTGCACAAGAAAATCAAATATAAATACTATAGCTAAAATCATTGTATAAAAGTATCACATGACAAAATTTTTGATTTTAAATAACTTAAAGAGTCTTTTAATAACCTAATCGCTTTAGATTAGATTTTATTTAATAAATGCTTAAAGTAGACATTCGACTTCAGTATAATACTATATACAAATAGGTAAAAATAATTGCACCTATCAAAAATTAACTCAAATGTGTTTATTGTGTAAATTAAAATTTTTATATCGTATATATCTATCGTAATCGCCGAGATTATTTTCATAGAGTATATAGAGCTATATAAAAAATAAGTATAATAATGTACATATACTCGGTTGGTGTATGATATACGTTATAAATTATAACAAATGAAAAACTTTTCCATTTAATTAATTTGTTAATCAGTTCAACCTAAATTTTAAGGTTTAATATTTATCTATAATACATTGCATATATTGATTTATGAAATAATATGTATGATGATAGCTACCTATGTATACGAGACAATAAAGAAAAGTATATTCCTATTGATATTTTTTTGTAGTTATCGATATAAGCTATTCATCAAAAAAAAATGTTAGAAATACATTTTTAGCATTTTTACAACGAAAACCTAAAAGATGGTACTTTTCTAAATTCAGATAGATAATTAATATTACACACGTCATTGAACAAAATGTCTGTCAGTTAATTTAGTATGCAGTAGTTATGCTTGTATGGTTTTCATATATTTAATGTCATACTATTTTTTTTTTAATTTAAATGTTTCATCATTTTCATTAAAACTAAATTTTAATTGTATTTAAATAACAATTATTTTTAAAATTGTATTTTGGGCCGTAATATTTATAAAATATTTACTACTCTTGTCGTTACAGTATTTTTAATGTAAAACAAATAATAATTTGTATTTTTTTCCACCCCAATGTTACCGTGTACGGTGATTTTTTTTTTTTTGTAACATGATTTTGTCTTAGTCTCTTAAGTATTACAATGAATTCCTACTTTAAATTCCAAAATTTTTTAATTTAAATTAATCCGATTTGTTTAGTAGTACTTGGAAGAAATATTCTTGAAAAACTTTAATTCTATTTAACTAAAATACCATTATATTATTGATTACGTGGAAGTAGTCGTATATAATTAATTTAACCATTTTGAACGGTACGAATTAAGAACGATATTTTAATCAGTATTCATTCAAAACTTAAACAATACAGATCATGATTATTCAAATAAACAGTTTATAGAAAATGCAAATTAATTGATTATAAAAGAGATATGCTCATTTTATTTTAACTTATATTTATCTATAATTTGGTTATGATAGGTATTCAAAATTTTTCAAGTATATAGAATTTAGACTCCAATCTAGTTATACAAATGTATGGCTATTTATCTTTAATATGTACGATGTATTTCATATGGTCATGTTTAAACAATGACACATAATTTAATTATTTATGGGTTATATTGGATTTTCATTAGTTAATAAACTGTGATATAATCCTATATTTTAACACAGTTAATAAATCATCAAGAATATTCGCTATTTTTGGAATTTAGAATAAAATAAATTCATTGACATTGTATCGTCGATTTTTAAAATCCTTCATAACCACTGCATAATAATTAAAACAAATTACAAAAAAAAAACGTTACTATTAGAACAATAATCTTAATAATATATTGTCAAATATTGTTTTCATCACGAATTGACTCAACAAATTAGTATTCATATATATTTCAACTACATTGTAGTAATTAATTCAATAAGCATATTTAAAAACCAAATAGATGGGATATATTTATATAAGTATAGTGTCATATTATATTATACATACCTACCTATACTTAATGTCTTAATGGCATTCATTTTCATTCACTAAATTTTCAGTCACTTGACAATTAATCTTGTCTTTGAAATACTATACAATGCAATGGCATCGTTTAATTTCAATGCAAAATTAATTAATTACCCTACAAAGTAAGCGAATTATCATTTGATAGTTTTTTTGGTCTTTGAAATTAAAATAAGCCAATTTTGTAAAATAAATAAATTACACAATTTGGAAAAAACTGTAACAGATTCAAATGTAATATAAAACATTTTAATAAAAGTAATTTTATTTAATAAAATATTAAACAGAACCATGAGATAAAATTTATTGGAATCGCTTTGAATATTTTTTAGTTTATTTGCTACAAAAAAATAAATAAATAAATAAAATAATGAGATTTTATTAATTATTACAAAATATTTGTTAATTAATAGTTTCCCAAAACTATCTTGATACTAATTTTTTCAAAATATTTTTATTATGGAATTGCCTAACTTTAACTTTTAAAACTAACTATTTTTTGCGCTCACAATTACAGTGAGTAAAAATAAATACATAATACATCTAGTATAGAAAATGTTTTTGATCTATCACGAAATAAGCATATATTATTATTTATAGTTTTGCAGAAATACTTCAAGTAGAATACAAATACTTTACTTTTATTAGTATTTTTATTAAAGAAATTAAAATAAAATTTAGAAAAATGTAAAGAGGTTGTACACCTATTTTATTTGTTTTTTCATTATAATTTTAACAATTAATTATTTAGATTTGATATAAATACATTAGTTTAACTTTAAATTCATTTAATTTTCATAATAAATGGGACATTTCTACATTTTAAATAAAAAATTTAAAAAAAAAAATCGTTTTATTTCATGGAAAGAAAAAGGTGTGACAATTTTGTAAGAATTATATTTACATTTTAAGAGAGCACTTCTAAGTTAAAACATACTCAGTTCTATCTATACTTTGGTTTATTGTACAAAAATTGTTTCATTTAACATTTATCATTAATTCTTTTTGACGTGTATATTAGTGTTAAGTTGTTGTATAAATCAATGTTGGTATTTTGTCCATTTATTTGTGCTCAAAATACAAGGTTCAATAAGTTATAACAAAGCATATTGTTACTTGAATTGCTATAAAAATATAGTGTTCCCATTAATCTTGTGTTTATAATATTAATATGTTGAACGAAGTAAAATATTAGGTTCCTAATAACAGTAATAACCGGTCGAATGTCTACATTATATAATTTATTGTCTTATAATTTCGTTTAATTTCAGTACGACATCTTATTAACAGTGTTTTTTTTTTTGACACAAATATTAAATGTTTGGTCATATGAAATATAATTAACAATTTTTAGGTGCGTTAAGAAAATTCGAGTTGTTGCGTATAATGTTTTTGAAAAGTGTATATTTTATGGAATATTCAGTATTGTAAAATATTATTGGTTTTGCATAGTAATTTATTAGTCTTTTAGATAATATCTACAAAATTTACTAAAATTCTAAAATAATGCAACTATTTATTTGATTTTAAATAATTTTAATGTTCTTATACATATAAAATACTTAATACATATCAAATTTATCTTGAAAAAACTAGCATATTAATAATAATCGAAAAATAAAAAACATTTTTTCTTATTTATAATTTATATCCACTTTAGTTTTAATTTATTTATAATTATTGAAGTAGTGCGTAGGTGCCGTAGGTACTTAAAAAAATAAAATATTATCTTTAAAAGTAGTCATGGAAATAAGGTATAGGTGACTACTTTAATAAATTAAGTAATCAAATAATTATATTTTTATATTTTAGTTGAAATAGAAATTAGTCATAGATTCTTAAAATATAGAAACTGATGCAGTATAATTCTATAAAGGTTTTTTTGAATTTACCTAATATGATATAGTTAAGGTTGCAGTAATTGTTTTTATGTTTAAATATTTTAATAGGTACTTTGGAAATCTAAAATAAAATTCCATGGTGGCATAGTTGCAGAAGTCGGAGAATAATTTAAATTTATATTTAGCCATAGTTATAATATATACAAATAGTACAAATATCATGTTTTTTAATATAGGTAATACTTAAAAGTTATTTTTTATAGATTCAATATAGTATAATAATAAATATTTGATTTTTAAATTTAAAGTTCAATAAGTTCGTATCAAAGAAAAAACTGTTTATTAAAAATATTTGAATAAAATTCATAAATACCTCATAATTGTTAAAGCATATTTTATTATTATCTGTATTAATAACATAATACTATATTACGCAAACAATCATGCACATTAGCTGAATGATGGAATCACTTCTTCGAAAAGACCGCATTTTTATAATACATGTTTTAAAATTAATATTCAACCGTTATATCAATAGAAAATATGTGTCATGTGCAACATAGATTGAGCGGAAAAATGTACTTAATGTGCTTAAATGAATTATGACGTTACACTAATACATTTCAAAGGATACCATATAAAATCATATGGTTCTTCTAAAGTTATTTTCAAATTTTTTTAACACTAACCGATAGTGACTGGGACAAATTAAATGGAACAAAGAAGTTGGGTCATGAAGAACTTAGCATTAGCGATATAATTCTTACAAAATCCATCGTCGAGATGATTGACAAAAGCGATGTGTAAATTATAAGAACCTATTAGGGAACAAGTACATACAATTTTCAAAATATAATATCTATTGCGTGTATACTGTAGGTACGCATAATATTCCTACTATCATTTGATGCGTATAATATCGCCGTAATATGCGACAGCATGACTTTGAAAAAAAAAAAAAACAACCGGCATTTAAATAATAGTGATACAACATCAATTTAGAATCAGGGTATCACGTAATGTTGGTCGACTTCAAACAATAAAGAGTAATATAACAATAAGGTATTAGCACAAATGACAAAGATTAGATAAAAAGTGTACTGTTTAAACACGAAACGTGATATACATCATATAATTGTCGGATTTGTCTACGAGCCCTATTACGCATGATATAACATAATTACACACTGGTCACATTACACACACGAGTATGCTCAGCTGTAGTCAAAGAATTTTGTGTAGAAAATGGTTTTACATTTCAGTATCTATATAGAATGTACCAGAAACAAGCGAAAACAAATACCTACATACATATAATAGCGTTTAAAGAGTAAAGCCGTGGTTGCTGATGCTTATTTTTCCTTTGAAGTGTAACATAAATTGTATAAAATAAACATAAAGTAAGATTATAAAATTACTATGACATGTAATATATTCCCTAGAAAAACTATAACCCTTAAATAAATTTATAATGAATAAATTTATACGAGTACTTATAACGATTCGAATACGTTTTCTATCAA
The DNA here is from genome assembly GCA_025469195.1 of Chaitophorus viminalis. Taxonomy (NCBI): domain Eukaryota; kingdom Metazoa; phylum Arthropoda; class Insecta; order Hemiptera; family Aphididae; genus Chaitophorus; species Chaitophorus viminalis. The sequence goes on from JAIPRK010000069.1 coordinate 295,204, forward strand.
TAATACTGTTTGTTCACTTATAAACATGAAGCAATAATATTTTGTTTGATAAAAAAAAAAAAAAAAAAATCGTATAAGATCATCTGAACATCAAAGACCATTACTTATTCTTTTGGCCATGAGCCTTGATGATGGGCTGTATGTAAAATTGGGTGTCATTAATTCCCAATTAATATACACCATTGCATCCCTAAGTAAAATTGAACTTATTTTTAATATGCTTTTGAAGAAAAAATTATTTTTACAATTTGGTCGTGACACACCTTTTTGTAATTATATGAACACACATTTTCTCGAAAAATACAATGTAACGAATTGTGTCTGATTTTACTCTATAAATACCTTGTTTCTACGCATACCATACCATTGTAATTTAATTACTAGTGACTATTAAATTAGTGCATTGATTTTCGTACTTAATGAGAAAAGTGAATCAGTCTTTTTTTTTTTTTAAGTCATATAATCTCTTCCGAGTTAAGCAAAATGCTTAATATTTTCACTCGTAATTCAACCACAGATCCCCTATTGGTAACCACTGATCTAACTGACGTGCGTTAGATCAACCATAATCTCACGTTATCCAAACCCTACGGGCTTTATAGTCGCGTTAATGGAAACGACGTGACGGGCGAACCGATCGAATCGATTGTATATAATAATATGAAGTCGTCCGACGCAACATCGAACCGGACCTGTAGGCCACGTCACACTCGCACTAAGTCCGACTCCAGGGAATGCGATATACAACCGTCACTTGCCGATCGTCTCGCGGCAATGGGAAGGCTACACGACCCCAAGCTAGAGTATACGAAAGGGCCCGCGGGGAGGCGTCGTTTGAAACAACAACGGAAACGAATAAAAACAATAATAATAATAATAATAATAATAATAATAATATAACTACGGTAAATATAGCTCGATACGAGGGTGTCCAGGCCCAAAGCGAACGAGACGAAAGAAGGTCCCACCGGCCCTCGCGTTAACAGGTTATAACGTGCGTATGTATGTATATGTATATTTGGTATATCGTAAATTGTAGTTTGTGTGCTTGTATGTATTCGTATTTGCGTGTAAGAGTGTATGAACGTATTTTCATGTGTATAGGTGTATGTGTGTGTGTGTGTGTGTGTGTGAGAGAGAAAGAGAGAGTATATACATGTATGCGTACAAGTGCGTAAGTATGCGTGCGTTTGAGGGGATGGGGGTATTGTACGGTGGCGGTGGCTGCGGAATCAAATGCTAGGGTCGCCACCAGAGGTCGGTAGTGTTGGCAGTCCCGCGCACGACAAGGGGACGTCCGTGAGGCCCCCCGGTACTTTTGCCCGGTGCTTGACGCGGTCGCTCAGACGGTAGAGGCACCCGACTTTAGCGCACGCACACACACATACACCCACTTGCATACACAAACACACACACATACTTGCACATACACAAACACACACACATACACACACACACACACACAGACACAAACACAGACACACAAACACACACACATACTTGCACATACACACACACACACACACACACACACACACACACACACACACACACACACACACACACACCCGAACGGAGCGCGCGGTTACTACGGCACTGGATCGCCACAGCGCACCGCTCACAGTCTACCGCGTTTCCGGACACCGACGGCCACTGTAACGGCAGTACTGAACACCCGGCAGCGGAAGAAGCGTCAGCAGCTAGAACCACCTCATCAGCGCAACAGTTATATATTATACTATATCTGTCACTACCACCGCCGCACAACTTGAGCGCGTCCCGGCACGCACATTGCAGGTAACGTCTTCCCGCCACAACCGTATTCTCGTATTACTGTCGAATGTCGATCTACGGTTTTCACCCTTTTTAAATTTTTAAATTTTATTGTTTTCATCCTTAATCCACTCCCGGTGACACACATACATACATACGAGTTTACAATATTCCATTTTTTCAACCGAATATCCCTCTACCTGCGCTCCTATCCTGTATTACGACTCTAGCGTGCGAATGAAAGAGCGAAAGTTTGCTTCCCAGTGCACATTGGGCCAAAATCAAATTATAAGCAGACAATTTTTTTTTCTTGATTAGTTAAAAATAGAACTTTCGAATACGAAACGAATGAATTCTTTTCTTCTTAATAACTTTATTTACTTCTCGAAACTCGCCATTATTATTTGTAGAAGTACAATAGCCAGTAATTCTGTTTTTCATAATATTTTTGCATTCCTCATTCTCCGAACTCAATTTGTCACCAATTTTATTCCATATGTATCTTTGTATAGCATGTTAATTTTTTCAGTTGAACATAATATTTTACCAGTAAACCTGTTTAATCTTAAAAATTCAAATAATTCAATACCTATTGCTACTTATTGTTTTGATATTCATGTTTTTCATGTTCACAAACAAAAATTAACAGCTCTATTAAGGGCAAATGAAACTAATAGTATTTGATTTAAAATAAATTAAATAATAAAACATAATAAATACCAACGATCTATAAATTATCAATGGTATTTTAAAATATATATAAACCTATTTTATGATCAAAAGAAAACTTATATTTAAATTTTAAAATTAAAAAATTATATTTAATTTACAATATATTTCTCAAACTAATATTAAAACATCTCTGATATAGTCTTTGATAAGGTAAATTTAGTTAAACTTAAATATATTGGATAAGGGCTGTTATACACGAGCGATATTTTATCGTACGATTTTTATACAATATATATACTTGTATAAATTATACTGTACCGATATAAATAAATCGAGCGATAAAATATCGGTTATGTGCAACGGCCCTAAATGTTCATTAAATATCAACTGACTATTCTTTATATGATGGTACTACAGAATGGTACATTGATACCACAATAAACGGCTAAATTATATGAAAAATAAAATAGTATCTAATCATTTATTTCATAGTTAAGGTATATCTTATATAATAAATATAAAAAAACCATACATACGAGTATTTGGATATTCCTTATCCACAACTAATAATGAATTTATTTTATTAGTGTTACATATTATCTTGGATGCTGAATAATCCTATTTTTGGCAACTTAGAATATTTGATTCCGGCCCACTATGTTACGGTTATCATTCCTACCTCCGTGAAAATAATATATGTTTCTAAAATTGTTTTCATAAGCCGATAGGATTATATTATTTATGTATCAAACGTATTATGTTTGAAATCGAAAGGAAAAATAAAATCTTTTGGACGACATCCATTATATTTACGATTTATAGTATTTAAATGGTATATTGTATTGTACACGACCATCGCGTATATTTTTGTTTCTTTTAAACGAAATATTATCGGTTGAAGAAACAATTAACTTGTGATTTGATGAAATTCTTGAAATGTCTTTTATGTATTGGAGACTGCGCAAAATAAATTATATACCTATTAATTTTATGAAAATATGAAAAAACTACTTGAACAATAGATAACTTGAAACATTTTTACCGCCGAGTGATTCTTTTATCCGTAGTCCAAGAATACGAATACATGCAAATTTACTAATTATCACCATGACGTTATTGAAATAGTTTTTTTTACATAAATTACCATACTTCACAATACTGCAATTATGGTACCTATAATATTTGGGTTTAACTAATACCGTTTTTATACGCTCCGAGTTTTAACAACAATTGTTTATTTAAGTCTGAACTATACAATACCCATGAAGAAAACTTAACCTTCTACTATGGGAATCCGAAAAATTACCAAAGTTAACCGGTAGCGGCCTAAATTTCACGTATTGTCTAAGCAACAAATGATAAAACTTTAAACTAGTCGATTAAGTACGAGTATGGATTTCACTTACATCCTATCTTTACGGTTACATAAATATTATTTTTCTTATAAATAAATCCATGAACTTAAACATTTTTTTTTACTGCTTGTAAGAAATAACAAATTTGCTTTCGGAAAGATTAAAACATTACATTTATTTTTACGTCAAGTTGTATTCAAAAGTATAAAATACATCTATTTCATTATTATTAAATTTATTTCAAGAATTTTTAAAATAAAATACTGTTTATTGTTAACCTAGAACTGTTATTGGCATGCGATAACGCAATATTTTTATGTTTAAATAAGAGTATATTGAAAATTAAAAATAACCTATGTTTTTCAGATATATAAAATTATTTATTCATTTTATTATTATTACTTACCTTATTAACTATGGTTTGCTAACCATTTTTAAACAATTTAAAAGAAAATATTATGAAAAATAAACAAGAATAATTAACCGAGAAATTATAAAATTAATTAAATTATTATAAAAGGTTGAAAATTGATTAAGAAAGTGTCTTTGTTAACTTAGTAATTAGCTGACTATCATTTTTGCCGGTTACCTTCATAATAATTTTATCAAACATTAGGTATCACGTTTGATGTTATTTTTTTATTAATATTATATTTAAAAACCAGAACTGATAATTATTTTTGGGATGTTTTACATAAGTAAGCACCTCAATTAAGTAATTAATAATTGAAAAATGGATATTTTATGAATTTATTTTTTATCAAAAGTTATTTGACTGTCAATCGTAAAGATTCATTTATTTTTTGTTATGACGTACGGGGTATAGTATTCCAATATACCGAAATTAAAAAAATGAATTAGTTTTTGGTTCAATAATTTAAAACATTCATCTGTTTTTATATTTATATGCATTTAATATACTCGTGAATCGAATGCAATTTTCAAAATTAATTTTTAAGGCCATGTTTAAAAATATAAAACATACTGCATTCCAATATTTGTTATGTACAGAGGAAGTTTTAATATTGCTTTTAGGACATAGGTATAGTATAATACGTAAACTACATAATATTATATTTATATGCTCTTTGTATATTTACATCATTCGAAATTTTCTGAATAGGAAATTATTCTTTTAAATATGAAACATACAATAGTTTTGTGAAAGATCCCGTACAATATCGCAAGTGTATAGATGATTGACCGGACTTTGATTTTTTATGCGAGATAGTCATTTCAGTAGTGTTGACCTTTTCACCTTTTGCGTTATATAAAATGTAGTATACAATGAATCTTAAAAATATTTTCTTAATATTTTCCTGTACTATTGTGATCTATAGGAGTTGGGTTTATTATATAGATAGAATTTATTTCCTCAGGTATATTATTATTTATTGTATAAATTTTAGAAATTGAAAAAAAAAATGCCTATGAATTATTATTAATGTTTCGACTATTATTTTTTTATTTCTCAGAATATTATATTTAAAGAACGTAAAAAGAAACTCACGAAAACTTGAAATACTCAGGTAGTATTCAATTTTAATTCGTTTTTTATAATAAATGTATGTATATACGAGTATACGTAAAACTGTAATTATTTCGTTGTAGATTTCTACTACTCTACTCAGTCTACTCTAAACATGTTGTGTTTATTTTATATAAATTTTATGATTAAAGTTTTCGAAAAAAACACCAGTTACCTACTGCAGTGAGATTAATATTTTAAGATAAACTATCAAGTTGTAGATTACATATAGCAAAATCCAAAGTACGACATGACAATATACTTGGAGATTCTATAGTTGTTTTGTATGACATTACAAGCTACATGATACATTTCGCACTGTCTGTATTATGTTGCCATTTTATACATATGTATATAATGTATACGTGTATTTGATGAATTTCTACTGAAAGAACGAGTGATGATAATAATTCTAGTCGTAAATCAACGGGAGACAACAGGTTGTAAGAAATAGTGAAATACTCAAATACAAGAAATGAATGAATTATTACATTTAATTATACCATTGACAAGAAAATATTATTTTTACAGATTTTAAAATTATATATCTTACAGTTCTGTTTCAAATTGTTTATCCTTATAGCAATTTATTATAAAATTATTTTAAGTTGACGGTATGTAAATAATAAATAAAAGAATAAAATATTGTTTAGATTTGATTTATTTAAAAAACCACGCGAAAATATAAGTAATCATAACAAATAAATAATAAACGTTTAAAATATACACTTTTATTCCAAAATTTTGCGATGGTGGCATGTATTTATGACTTTATACTGAAGTTTGAAAAGCTTGTAGATTAATATACGAATAATAATAAAATTTGCAAATACATATTAAAATATTCATTTATTGCATAATAAAACTAATAGCACAATCAAAACTAAATATCGTATTACTGTTAAGAATTCTATACAATGATTGTAATAAATGTGATATCATGATAACTGTATTTTATCCTTATTGGGATAATATTATAGTAACTCATAAAGTCATAACATATCATTTTAGACATTTTTAACAGTTAAATTAATAGCTAAAACTATATAACATATTAAATGCAATACATTTTTGGCTTATCTTTTGTAGTTCGAAAATCATCGATCTATGTATGTCCCTATTTATAAAACATTTCGCAACGAAAAGTTACACTATACTAATTTTTCTGTTTAATAATTTCCAGCGATTTTCTCATAACTATAAATTAAACATTTAATAAAACTTATATTCCTGAAATTCCTATTTTATTTAAGTTCTATACATCATATTTCGTATAGCTTAATAATAACTTCCATGTCAAGTGGGTGTAGAAAAACAACTTACGTTTGTATAACAAATAAATGTATGGTTTTGCACAAAATATAAAAACAATTTATTTTTGTGATTTGAATACCAGTCAGAAGTGGTGAATTTATACATTGACTGGTAGCAGCTGCTTTTAAAAATGTAATTGCAGATGGTCACGATAATCTAATATGGGTTCTTAAACATTAAACAGTATATACAGTAATTAATAAGGTTTTCAACATTGTTATATTTGTAGGATGACTAGCATAAAAACGTTTTAATACTTTATTCCTTTAAACTTGTTAGAAAACAATTCCTAAATATCAACTTTCATTAAGTTATGAAATAATTTTTCATATTTTCGCCGTGCTGATAAATTATAATAATTACTTAGAATATTTTAATATTATTTTAGATTCTAAACGGAGTGATGGAATCTATTGGTTTTTAATATTTATGTTTATATTAACAGACCCTTAAATAAATGATTAAATAATAGTTTGCAGCTTGTTAGTCATTTGATTAGTAAGGAATCGAAGAAGACATAATACAGAAATTACGACGACTGCAGACCCAGCTCTAGGGAAGTAGTTAGGTCAAGCATGACGTATTGCGGTAGTTTAATAAAAGGATCTCACTATATTACCGTAAAGAAAAAATACGTAACACCAAATGCGTTTTTATTGAATTATATTATAACATAGAGTTTAATTCAATTTAAACATAATTACAAGAAAATTAAATTAGTTCTATTTGTTTTCTAAGTATTTATTTAATCGTTATGAAAATTAACTTATCAAGAACAATAAATGATTTATAAAATATACACATATCTTACATATATGATAAATATAATACAAAACGTAAAATAAAAATAAAATTATACGCGTAAGTAGCAAATGTAACAAATTAAACAGTTTCGAATCTACATACTTATTGCCATAATTATTTAATTGATCCTAATACATAGTTTTTCAAACTCGTAATAAATGGTGAATCTATTATTTGAGTCTTGACTGTTCTTGAATCAAAGAAAACGTATGTATATATAATGTTAAATCAATGAATTGAGTTTAAATTTAACGTTAGTAAAATATATATGATTTTACTTAAAATATATTTGTGAAAATATAATGTCTGTTACTCTTACAAATTAATAAGCTAATAATATACAAGCTATATTTATTATATATATTTATCAAATAGATAATGTTTACATTTTTTTCCCCAGTATATACTAACAATCCTTCCCATTAAAGAAAACTTTACATATACGCTATTGCATTTGCCAACCGTTCATTGAATTATTCATGTAAGTTATTTTGAGTATACTTACTAAACATTGGTAGAGGGAATTTATAACTATCCAAAACTTAAAAAAAATATATATTGAGACTTTTAAATTTAACAAAATAACATAATTCTATTAGAAATATTTATATATAACATACTTCTTGTTCTGAAGGGTTTTACTACTTCATTTATTGTAATTTGAAATGTCAGAATTAAATTAAATAAATTCTTATTATTTAAACTTTAAGTCTATTAAATCATACTATATCCTTGAAAACTTTTAACACTGTATAAGCGAATCGTTGAGTACATTTATTTTTTCATGTTCATAAAAGTACAATTTATATTTCATATAAATATGATAAGTTAAACAAATAAATGTTTAAATAAATTTGTTGTATGGTTTTAAATTGATAACAAAAGTACTGACTTGAAATTAGAATCAATAATTAACAGATTTTTAAAATAACTTTAATTTATAATTACAATAATATTTTTCAAACAAAAATTATATATCATCAATTCTTTCTATTATTTACATTACCCATAAAATATTTTTATCTTTTTTGAAATAAATATAACCTAAAAAATGTTTATGTATTAGATTATGTGTGAAATGAGGAATAGATTGATTTTAATATGATGTGGGTTTTATTCTTTGTATCTGTGTATATACACGTTTTTTACCAGAAGTTGAGAATTATATCTGCTCCGGTATAGAATACAAACCTCTAATTTTTCTGATAGGAAATCTCGTTTATTTGGTACTTTTAAGAGGTAAATTTTTTTATTATTCAATAGTTTTCCGAATAATTAAAAAAAAAAAAAAAAAACAAAGTAAAAATTACAAAAATTACCAGGATATTAAATGTTCGGTTGTAATTTTGGTAGCTGTAGCAACTCGAAATATTTACTAGGTATTTATGTTAGTATTATATAGACATTTCATAATTTTTAAAATATTTTAATGAAATTCATGCGTATAAATTATATAGCCATTTGTAATTTCCAACTAACAGTTAAACTTAGGTACCTTATTAAGAAATTTGAGTTTTCTACTATAGCATTCATCTTTAAAACTTTATAGGTAGGTACGTCATATTATAAACTTACCCAATCGATATTTTTCACTCATCATTTTTTTTTCGATAGATTGGATTTTTAAACGTTTAATCATTTAATTACCTAATAGATAGAATATACAAGTTAATTATCTGCAATATGCAATTAGTGAGTAATTTTAACATAATATGCCATTTCGATCGCTAAATGTCGACAAAAACTTAAGGCTATATAGAACCAACATAAGTACCTATTGATAAATACATATAATATGCATTTAAGCCAATTTCAGTGAATATCAACTAATGATTAGCAATATAATTAATATTGTCTGTTATATATTGTCTGTCGAAACAACAATAGTTGAATTTAACCTTTACTATTTTATATGTATTAATTAATAATTTATGAAGACCTCCGTAATTAAAACGTATGTTGATATAATAACGAGGGTTTGAAGTCAATATAAAAACAAATGTTATTTGATATCATATGCGTACGAATATTATTTAATAACATTGGATGTATAAATAAAATACAATAGATACATTTATATATATATATATATACATGATTTACGTAGCTTGGTAGGTATATATAATATAAACGCATCAGTCATCACAATGGTTTAGTTGAAATTGCGTGCGTTCAAGTATCTGAATACATATCGAAACATATTATATAATTGTTTTTATTACACATTGTTTGGTGTTTCATTGTGATAGATTTCGGTATTATTAAAATTTATGATACATTTTTATATGGTTAATTAAAGTTATATTAATTAGAACAACATCCAATCCAGCTGCTAATATATTGATACATGATTTTTTTTATAAAATACATTTTTTTTCCAACAAACCTATACTTTTATGAGTACAGTAATATTATATTATGTTATCAATTTAAATATAAATTGTATTAATAAGAATGTAAATTATTCACTAAACATTGAGAGAAATACCGGTTCAAATGCAGGTCTTTTATTCTGTTAATTTGATTCGTATAGATTAGGAGCCAACTAATACATTTGTTTAACGATTCCACAAAAAGTTTGGTAAATTATTATTCATGGAATACCTGAATAAATCCTTATGAAAATAATAAGTTATAGCATGTTTTAAACTTTAAACCCTTTAAGAAAAAAGAAAAGACAAATCATTTGAATTTATAATAGGTACTTGGTAAAATAACTTGAAGTTTTTCTAGTATTAAATTTTCAACTCAAATACATTTATCTACTCGTTTTTATCGAAAGAAATATAAACGCTTACTGTATAAAATGTATCATTGTTATAAAGTTTCTTTTCAGTTCTGTCTTTATTTTGGAGTAACTCGAAAAACAACTTTTTGAAATTGGTACCATATATAAGTAAATTTTGATCTGAGAAGTGGCTAAATAAAACTTTCAATACAGATTTACCACCAAAACCAGGGTTGTCAGATAAAAAAAGTATAAAACTATCATTTTAAAAACAATACGTTCTCGTTCGCTCGCAGTAGCCTTATTTTTTAAATGCATAATCACAGTCATCCAACAAATAAATGCACATAATGTTGTGTTAATATGAATACTTTTAGTAATTATTTCATTAGCCGTGTTAACCTAAAGGTCTCGCCATGTTATTCCTGCTTCATACTGGTATAATTCCATAATACGTTTATAAGGAAACCCGTTTCAATACCATTAGCTTAAAGTTAAAACCAAAGTATTAAGGACACTTAATTTAATCCTATTAGTTTGTTTTTGATAAACGTAGACATTGACCCAATCGTTAAGAATGATTTCTTTCATTATAATACGTGCTGAGTACAAAATATTAGATGATTGTATATTAATTTGTTTTGAAATGTTACAATGGTACCTCGTGTAATTATATCTATTCACAGGTATTTCTTAACTAAATAATATTTCACTAAAACAAATAAAAAAATATTTTTATTAATTTTTGATTAGGTGCTATAGAGATGAGTTGAATAACGCTAACATATAAATAAACGAATGTTTGAATGCTAATTTTCTAGATTAATTATATTACACTCAGGAAGTTGCGAAAATCAAAAAAAAGTTTTTGGCGTGAATTCATCTGTTATGCAGGGTAGATAATATTTTTGATAAATAGTATTTTTCTTATGACATTTATGTTATACATCATTAACACTTCTTATCTTCTGTAATTAATATATTGTGTGTATTATTCAAAGGCTGTAGAATTATTCATAAATTTGGATTAACACCGCATTATTTTGAATGACACGTTAATGGAGTTTCTTGCGTGTCCAAATGGCAAGTACTAAGAATGGGTCTTTGTCTTTGTTATGTTATAATATCTCATATTTCTAAAAATCTAAATTAGACTTATATTACAGTCTAATCTAATAATACGGGTTGTTGATATGCAATATTTTTGAAGACAAGCGTTAAAAAAACGTGATTTGAACTACGTTTAACACGCTAAAATATCGATTTTCGTTTTAGATATCTATAATTACGTCATTACTCATTAGCTAAATAAAGTTGTTGATTAAATTATGAGCTTATAAAATAAACATCACGTTTTACGCTGTAGGTATTTCCTTGTACTGCTTTTTATTAAAATTTGTGAACAATGCAATACGTCCATGGCACGTATTAAATGTTCACTTCACTTCTTTTAATAACAACTCTCATTATTATTAATAAGAAGTTTACCGCGATAATAGTTTGTCGGCGTATTCTCGTTCATCATACGCCCACCAATTATCGGGATATAGCACGGGCCGTGTTTATTTCCCGTAACACCAGCGAGTCAGATGGCCCGTACTCCACAATTATCCATGATGACTTTACAACCCAATCGATTAGCATAATGTGATAAAATATGAATTGTTGTTTGAGAAACGTAGTGCTAAATAACCGCGAGTCAGCCACAACAGGTCGGAGGTGTTTGACCCTTAGGATTTGATTAATTTAATCCCACTGGGCTGTATAATACGCGGCTAACCTAACTTAATTATGACCAAGAGATTTGGTTTCCCTCCCTAAATCGCCCCCGTTTTCCTATCATTATTGCTTCTACTCGCTCCACCATCCCTACACTTCTATGCTCGCAACCGTGGTTTAGACCCGCAACAGGTAAAAGTTTTAACGTTTTGACCCGCAATGGCGACGACAGCACGATGCTAATCGTTAACCCGCAGCAGTGCAATGGCGTGCAACAAGAGTATTTAAACGGGAGGAGGTTCTTCGGCGTATGAATATAGATGAAAAGTAAGGGGGCTCAAGAGGACTAGGTCCTCTGAGAGTTAGAAAGAGAGGTCTAAACGGTTCCATTACGAATACATTTTATTCGCGGTGTAATATATTTAGACGTGACTACCCGTGTCCGGCGAAATTTATGATATAAATAATATGGTCGTATACTCGCAATGCGTTGGAGTGCGTATTTCGTTCGCACTTTGTATATCGTATTTATAATATGCGTATGCGTGGTAAATATTCAGTGCCAGATTTAGGGAGGGTGAATAGGGTACAATAAACGGGGGCCTAAAGGCTGTTGATTATTTTAGTGACCCCAGATACAAGTCTTATATACAAGTCTAGATTTTCTTGTTGGCTTAAAATATGTTTCTATGATTCTATCAAAATTATTTCATTATCAAATATTGAATAATCATTAATGAAATAATAGGGATTTTTTTCAAACTGCTTGTACAATTTCAAAGCAGAAAGTTATTGTTTTGAACTATGCATCTTGTTTTTGACAACCTCTTATTTTATTTTATTATTATTATTATTATTATTTTTTTTTTTTTTGTACAATTATATTCTCCTTATATTATGAATATTGTATCAAATGATTGTACACAATTGAATTGAAATTGTAGAGACAAAAAAAATGCAGAGTATTGGAAACGTATTATGATTACATGACAACTTATTAATATTTATTATTATTAACATATAAAGATGAACGCGATAGACAAAGTAGTACAATATTGATATAATTTTATGACAAAAAAACTGGATCCTTCCATAGTTCCATGATTTATCTGATAAACTTAATTACGCCACTTAGTGTATGATAATTGTCACCCCCTCCCTCCTGAGATGGTTCGGTAAAGCGAAATATTTCGGCCTAGCCGGCGGTGTCGGCATAACCAGATTCACGTCGATCGAAAATATATCGTCCGGTACCTATTCACTTGGCGCAGCAGTAACAGCGGCTTCAATAAATTACTGGGCGCAAACGTGACCGTACGGCATTGTGTGACGGGTTCCAACGCAGCCGCGTCCGCCAGCAATAATAATGCACTGCGTCCACCTGCCCCGACACCACCACCTATGACGGGCCTAGCCAAATTATTGTCGGCCGATTTATATTACATGCACTGCCCGGCTCTCTCTTTCCACAATGGCAAAAGATTTATAATACGTCACTCTCCATCACGCGGTTCTCCGCCACCGCCGCAAACGGTCTCGGGGTCGATACGTGTATATACGTACAACATGGGTAGGCGTATTATGGTCATATATATATATTATATTCAGGTGATTCAACGATCACGTTGTGTAGGCGGCACTAGGAGGCCTGTGAAATTACAACAATTTGTCTTTTGTCCGCCGCTCGAACTTCCCGTTTCATCGGAAACGACGCGTTGACCGGAAAGCGGTGGATGACGATTTGTTGGATGATTTTATATATTTTTTTCTTTAACATTTCCCCTCAACATAATATTCCGGCTTTGAAAATTCGTATTCATTGTGTACTCACTACTCGCTGATTTTCGCGTACGTACCGCGTGTCACGTTTTCCAGAGATTCCAAACCACCCCTTCACTTTTACCACAATGCATCCCTCTCGGGAGCCACCTAGTACGCACAACCGTATACCGCGGTATCCATGGAGTCACATTATGTGTGTTTAAGTATGACGTGAACACTGTGTATAGTATACCTACGACGTTATAATTGAATTGATCGAGTAGCGAAAAAGCTGCCACTACGTAATTTAATTCGATTGTCCCGACCATTTTATGACATCGCACATAAATTAAGAATAATGAAATGGTTGATTGATATTTATTAGGTTTTGATTTCATTTATATACGATTACGATGGTGAATATTTCATCATCGGTGTTCAACGTAATTATTTTCACATTGACGCATCGAAAACATTTCGGTAATGCGTAGGCAGGTAACTCGACTTTATATTTTTATCTTTTAGCTATATGGTTGATATTATTTATTGAAAATTAAAAATATGAATTTCAAGTTTATTTTCGGTGTTGCTATTCCTATTTGTGAAAAATCTATTAAAGTTGGATGTTTTATTAATAAAATAATTTTTACATATGTCTTGTTCAATAATTATACTTATGAATGTAAAAAAAAAAGGAAGTTATTAATAATAATTTCATATATAGAATAAAATATATTATACAATGTATGTAATTTCATATAACTAACGGTTGATATTCTGAAGAGATATTATCATTTCATTTTTAAAATAAATCGTGCACAAAAAAAAAACTAAATTATTTTCCCCTTATTTTACAGTCTAGGGTTATTTTATTAGGTTAGAAAGCTCACTGTTGTTGTATCAGAAAATCTTAATCAAAAAATAAATTGAGAAATTACGTATAATACTTTACTGACAATTCAATGTCTGTATAAACCTTGGAGCGATTTACTTAATTCAGATAGATTCATCCAGCTTGATTGTTTTTCTCGAAATGTTGAGTAATATAACTAAACATTTAATACCCACGGACATAGGAAAATAATACATCAATAGCTGACAGAATTAAGTCCATTTTTCGAAATACTGAGGTTAACAATATATTTGATTTAATTAAAAACTTTATTGTTTCAGTTATTTAATTAAAAATAATCTTATTTACTTGTTTATTTTTTAATTTACTTGTCAAATTTACTAGTAATCTACACAATCTAAATGAGAACCATCAATTCTATATCAAAATGAGTTTAATTATTTTAATATTACATTTATATACAGTTTATTTTAATTTAATGTATAGAAATTAAACCAATGTAATAACTCGCATAAGTTAAAATATGAAATAACCATTTTTCTTTTAAAAACTGACTGTTTATTGTAATTAACATTGGTAATTTTATTTAAATAACTACCTAAACAATTATCTTATGTAACTTATTCATGTTAAATCACAATAAACATAATTTAATAAATACACAAATCATTAGTGACTCATGTATAATTAATTTTGTTCATCATACAATTATTGATTTTTGATCCTTAAATAAATATAATTTTCGTTGTCAAGTTAATACTTTTAAATATGTAAAGAATTCACCAAGTTCCAAAAAACATTTTTAGGTACCATTATAAAAGTAGGCACCTATTTTTAATATCAAGTTTATTATTTAATTATGCAGTTATACATTACTATATTAGGATATTTGATCAATTACATTTTTAGATTCTGAATGGAGTGATGCAATCTATTGATTTTACAATGATGTGTGTTTTTTTTTTTTTTGTGTCTGACGACAACTTTTTTTGCAGTAAAAATGCTTCGATTTCCTTATATAGCAACTTTTCTGTAAGGAAAGTGAATGTAGATGGTACTTGGGCAAGTCAAAAATCCAACTTTTTTAATACTTTTTGCAAAAGTCGAAAAAAACGTTAAAAAAATTACGAAAAAAACGGGAAATTTTACGCAAAATCAAGTTTTTACAAAATACATTTTTTGAAAATGCTCTAACTCAAAAACAAAAAACCACAACAACCTGAAATTTTGATCAAATCTTTATATTGGTGTTCTCTATACACGGTTAAGTTTTCAAAGTATTTTGACATATTTTTACTTATTTATAGACAATTTAAATTTTCGATTTTTATATTTTTTTTTTTTTAAAACACCTATAAATTTTAATTGGCTTGCCGAAAACTCTCGAAAATTTAATACAAGATTTATAATAAGCTTATCTTATCTTCACTAGAAAATATCGGTGATAGTTTCACTCAAATTTTTTTTATAAACCCATAAAATTCAAATGTGTATAAAATATGTTAAAATCGCGATAATTTGCAAGGTATTTTGTAGTTGAAAATGCATAACATTTTTCTGATCATACTTAAGGTTCGAAATTTTAACACTAGGTTATCCATGAACTATTCTTCAAAAATCTTTAAAAAAATTTCTACCGAACCAAAAGGAAAAAATTTTATGACCATTTGAAATTTAAATTTTTACAAAATTACATTATAAATCAATTTAAATATAAAATACTATATTATTATATACACATTTTAGACAAACATATTAACTCCGTTTAGAATCGTTATTCGTATACAATGATATCTATCATTGCATTCAAATTTAACAAATCCATTGTAATAATGACCTGTCTTATAAACGAGGTGCACTCCACCCCCAACTGTACAACAAAGCGAGGCCCATCCGTTCTTTTTTTTTGCTTTCTTCACCTCTCGTAATTATATTTTGTTCATTAAGTTTATGGTTCTACAGAGTTATTTCGAATAAAATGATATAAATATACGACAAGTATAAATTAATATAAGTTACCTTCTTTATACATTGAAATCCAATTCAAATCTGTTCAAATGCTTATCCCGTTCCATTGTGCATGGTGTGTCAGCAAAGAATATATCAAAAGGTTCACCAAAACTCCAGGAATTCCCATATTACCAGGCACGTTTTCTTGATTTGAAAAGGTCGCATGTACGACCCCGAAACATGCAATTCAAATCTATGTAATGTAAACGTATCAAACTAAAATTCCAAAAATCAAGTTTTTGTAAATAGGAGTCATTAAGTATATCTGGTAAGTGGTAGTAAAATTTATCACATGCATGTATCTGTGCATTTCGACATGTCAAACACAAAATAAAATATTTCTTTTTTTTTAAAATGATGACAAAAAATAAATATAGTTCTACGAATTTAACTATATGAGTTGAATAAATAATTATTATTTTATTTTATTTATATTGTTGGTCAACATTGAGTTTGCAATTTTATTTATTCGTAAACTTTCAAGAAAATTATATTTTTTGCAAAAGAAATTATATGGTAATTAACTAATAAATAATAATAAAATGATCTTACTGTCTGTATTATTTTTTACAGTTGAACGTAACTTTAAATTGAAAACTAAAAGATTTAAAGTAAAGCTTAAAAAAACTTAAAGGTAAATCTTAAATATGAATCTGAACTATACTTATCCAAGTATAAAAATAATAATTAAGTCACATAAATTTAAAACTACTAAGCTCAATTTATTTTTAATTTTAAAATAATTATGTTATATTTATGTTGTTTAAAAATGTCTTTGATTCATTGAATATTATTTGTTTATAATTATTTTCATATTATAACTATATTATTTCAGTTTTATTTTTATATTGTTCAAATATTTAATAATTTTTAAATCTTCAAAATTGGTTATTGCAAAAGTTCATTTATTCGCATTTTAACGCGTAAATATTCGTCAAATTTTGAATAGGTAATTAAAGGAAAAGTATTTTACTCGATTTTAAAGAAAACGAATAAAAGTTATTTTGAATACCTATTCGTAAAATACTTTGAAATATAATATATATATATATATGTATATATTGATTAAAATCTTTCAATTAACATAATATCAATTTTAAACGATACTGTTATTTATACATACTGTTATGATTTTTCATTTATAAATATGATTAATAATGATACGTTAAATCAATGAATTGATTTGATAGTTGATTGCATTAAAAAATTTATAGATTTTTTAACAAATAAACTTTAAAGAGTAAGATTTCCATTATTTTTGTTCTTAAAATATTTTTGATTTTTGATGGACAGATTTTATAAAGGTATTACATTAATTTGAACATCAGATTCTCTTCATAAATAAAAACTTACTAAAAATAAAAATCTGTCCTTATTGATAAACATTGATTTATCAACCAATATTAAGCACCCATTAAGATATAAATATTAATTATATTCATAAAGAAATCGCGTAGGATTATTGAATAACTTAATCCAAACCGAATTCTCAGTTTTTGAAACTTTTAAATAAGCCTTCTTGACATTTTTTTGTTTCTCATAAATTCGAATTGGCTTTTGTTTTAATTTACACAATTTTATTAAAATCTATTGTCTTTTGATTGTGGGATATAAAAATATTTTCCTAAGGAGAATTCATAAAATATATAGATTTTAAATTATAAACAATTTTAGTTCAAGTAGGTTGAGTTAGGTTTACTAGTAAATGAACAGCGTTTATGTTAAAAAAAAAATAACGATGCCAAAACTCACTCACTGAATTCAATTTTATAGTGATTGCATCTAAATATTGTATAGATGAATTTTTAGAAATATGTTATAACTAAAATCAAAAGGTTCAAAGTATTAAAAACTTTCAAACTGTATGCGTAAAATAGACTACGTTGTAAGTTTTAAATGAACCAAATAATTAGTTATCAATTCGTTCACAGCAAAACTGAACTACTATCTAATTAATTTTCTTTATTATAATAACGAAGTATTTTTTTTAAATATAAAAATAAGGCTTATACATAAGCATTTTAATTTAATTAACTTTTTATAAACAATAAACATTATGCATTTCAAATAAAATTATATAATATTATCTTAAATATATGAAAAAAAAAAAAAATTAATTATTAGTAATTAGTAATAATTCAGAATTATACAATAATGATATAAAAATACAAGTGTACATTGAATCTTATTACCATTTTTAAATTTTTTATGATCATCATACCAAGTTGATTTTTATATTTTAAAAAATATTATTTGAAGGTTTATGTGAAAAAGAAATAATAGAATTTGGATTTAAATCACAGTATTAATATCCTGATGATTGTTATTTTTCGTTTCTTATTCTGTTATTCATCAAATTTAAATGGAACTGATTGACGAAATTATTTACATGGATTATTATATTGAGAATTTACCAATAGATTATTTTTCTATGGATCTAAGAAAGTACTGAATATTTTCTACCAACCGGCAACCATAACATTAATAAACGTGAAACAATGTATTATTTATCACATCAAAATTTGATATTAAATACATTTACTATTTTGGTTTTTGCAGATTTTAAATTAAAAATTACCGAACGTTTTTAAACGTATACAAACTAAAGTACCATAGGTTATTTTTTTAAAGTGTATAACAAACTTATTGCATTTAAGTTAGTGTTTTAGAAATAAAAAAAAGCCAATAAAAGTTAATAGTTTCTCACCATTATATGGAATATTTAAAAACAAATTATATTTTATTTTATTTTAATGTAAATTTGAGAATTTAGAATTAATGTTTTTATTGCTAGTAATAATATATACCAGTGTAGTGTATGGAAATTTAGCTTTAAGTGTATATTCAATAAGGATACTGTATCTAAAACCATCACTCTAAGCGTTGTTTAATACATTCAGAAAAATAAAAAAATATATTTTTAAAAAATGCATAATTTTTTCTGTTCTCGGGTTAGTTTGTTGAGCCAGAGGAAAATATATAGTAATAAATTATACGGCCTTAGGGACTAGATAGGAAATTAAAAAAAGTATATATATTTCTAATTGTTTTTTTCTTTTTCCTTCTTCCGTTTCCTAACACTAACCACTGCTTGCGGCTTACAAAACGGGACGCACTAATTACCGGGAGTTTTCATGTCTGTAATATTTTAGCTGGTATCTGGATAAGGTTCAATCGGAAAGAAAAACTGAGAAGACTATTTCACTTGACAAATGAACGGGGGATGGTTGTTGTATAAATAATTTGAACACAACGGACGGTATCCACCCCAATCCTTTTCGCAAGAACGCTCGATAAAATGTATTTTCGATTCGTTGGTGTTTTTCTCTATTTTTATTTTTTTTTTTTTAATTAAATCTTTGCGCGTGCCCTGGTGACTAATGGGCCGTAAAATATGCGTCAGCCAGAAAATTATTAATTATTTTATTCGTTTATACAATTTTTCAAGTGGGGTACGAAACCCGTCAATTATATATAGATGATAAAGAAGGAAAAGGTCTGACCCTTTACGCCACCTCTTTACACTGGGATTCGTGCTACCCGGTTTTCGCGTAGTTAAAAAAAATTAAATAAAACGTATAAGCCTTTTGAAATATTGGATATTTTTTGATTTTATATTTTTAGGAGTAAAACAAAATAGAAAAAATATTTTTCATAATGGGCTATAGAAGCTAGGGTGTAATTAATATTTGGCAGAAGGCGGAAGTAGTGTTATTTTTATTTCAAGTTTCAACAAGCCCTGTGGCATCAAACATGAAACAATTAATTTAACTTCATAAATACAAACGTAATGAATTTTGAACTGCAGATGGTGAAAGTTTTCAGTATAAAACTCTTTAAAAGCTTACAAATACATAAAGAATAAAGTTGTCACTAACAGGTTGTAGCTAATTTTCATCCATAAATAATTTATATAGTAGTCCTAATTTATTTCTATTGAATGGAATTACTGATTACTAATAACTAGTTTTTTATAAAAAAAAAAAAATTATAAACGTATCAATAATGAAATTAAATTCAAGCACCGCAAACTTTTGTAAATTATAAAATTAGATTTTGCTTAATCTAGCAATTTTAGTTAGTAATTTAAAAAAAAAAAATTATTCCAGTGTTATTGTATAACGTTGAAATAATACATCAATGTTTAATATATTATTATACTCGGCACTTTGTGTATTAATTTGATTCAGTACTATATAATGAGTTAAAGTTAATATGCCAGTTTTTCTCAGTAAAGGGTTTTCTTTGGATATTTTATAATTTTGAAAAACTCAATTTTACAGGCTTTTGAAGCTTGAGATTATTATTATTCTAATGATATTTAAGAGTCAATTGGTATGAAATTAATCTCATGAAAAAAAGTAAAATTTAATATTTTTCGATTGACTGCCTTATGGTATGTGCCAGTATAGTAAACAAGTGAACAAGATTTTTGATAAATTTATATTATTCGTACTTTATAATTTTTTGAGGAAACTTCTTTTTTATAAAATAAAACATAAATTATTATTTATATTTATATTGATATGTATTCATTATAATCACTATCCAATAATAAGGAATTACGTATTAAAATGAAAATAACGCAACTTGATTTCCAAATATTATTAATCTGCTGAAATAATCCCCTGTGAAATGTATACATTTGTAATTGCAACTGTAACAACATATCATAGATTGAACAGTCTAATGGGATATAATTTTTTGAAAATAAAATAAAAATGTAATTGAAAGTATAACCACAGATTGTATGAATATAACCCACTTACGCTACACTTTTATTAAGATACCTTAATTAATATTTTATATTTTAGATAATATATTATGTTAACTTTTCAGTCTGAAATATATATTGTATTTTATATTATTATGATCACATACTTAAATATGAGAAAATTTAAAATGAAATTCAAAAATGTTTTGCGAGTATGTCAATAATGCTGGTCCTCAAATATCAGCAACATTTTATTTATCTAAAACGCTTTTATATACTTCGACATGACTTAAACATATATTACGCCTTTAGCTATAATATATTATATAGTACATATAAATCGTATATTAATATTTACAAGTTTTGACATTTGTGTTTATCCCTATTTTTGAAATGTGTATTTTAACACTGAAACGTTCTTTTCTATTACAGTCAGTTTAAGAAATTTGTAATCTCAGTTCTCAATCATTTGACACTAAAACTATATTTACATTTTTTAATGTTGTAACTTGTAACGCGACATTGATAGTGAATACATTTTATATCTTATAAACATATTATAACGTGTTAACTTTAACTTTTGCAAACACAGATTATACTTAATATAATTCTAATTCAATAAAGTAATTCAAAATTTAGTGCAAAAACATTTATCTTGAAATAAAAAATAACGAGTCAAAAACAAAGTGAGAAAGAGTTAGAGGAAAAAATAATTAAATTCATTTTATTTTCACAAATATCTTTAAATGATTTGTTATTTTTTGAAGGTTTTTTTGATACTTGCCACTGACCGTATTATTTACTGTAATCATTATCAAGATTTTTATTCTACATTAAATTATTTTTTATGGTTTCAACAATGTCTTTTTTGTGTATAACTATTTTCGATTATTGTTTTGATTACTGTTTTATTATTATGTTGTTGTTATTATGTCATAATAATATCCATCTCCCAAAAACATCTGAGATTAAGTATCAAGTTCACTAAAATTGCTCTTATCCTTTTTTGTATATTGTGCACGTACTTTTAATAAAATGGTTTACATTTCTTTTTCGATTTACCACATCATTTTACATTTTTAATTTTTTTTAAATATCACTGAAAAAACTTTGAATTTAGTTATTTTTATATATTTTCATAACCGGGACATAATCATACAACTGGAAAGCATACTAATATTCAACACATTCGTTTCTACGTGATAGTGTGGTGGAAATATCGAGTTGTAACTTTGTCATACAGCTGTGCAGTGTATACATTTGAACAGGATTACAATATTCATATTATTCATTTCTTTTTCACGTTATTACCATAACAACTTACGAAATGAACTGTACACGATAAAAAAAAACTAACAATAATAATAATAAAATTCTATGCAATTCATGTGTACGATATTAGAGCTATATAGAAAAATTGGATGTTAACACGTATATGTTTATTCCAACACACGCCATAAATGCACATACGAATCTACGAATCTCGTGTTTAGGATTACGTTATTACAACACACATCCGACATGATCACTACTCACTAACCGACTCTGTGCTTCCGTATTATTGGACGACATGGTAATAAAATCGCATCTCGTTCTGTCATAGCTGAATGCAATAGCGTTGTCGATTTTTGTGCATTCAAATATTTATTAAAAATGGAAATTGTTATGCATCATGTGTCACATTTTATACGAATGATGAAGTACACAATAATATTTTATAAGAGAAAAAACGCGTGCAAATTTAATGGTATATTAGTACACCTAATGTATAGCAATAAATGCAGGTACGATTGTATCGTATGGCTGCTTGTATTCATATTTTATTTATTTATATGTTTTATATAGCGATTTTTATAGATTCCCGCAGGACGTATGTCATCCTTTGGGGTGTGCGTTACACAAGAAAGGAAAATCCATTCAGATTTAATGTGAATAACGTTGGACATTTAGAATTTAAATTTCGAGCACGTTTTTATACAAATAATATAGCGCAATAATGTACTGGGTTATGTATGGCACCCATAACTGATGTGTGCATAATGTTACAGTATCACCGTAGTTCTATGATTTCAAAATTAAATTTCGGATCAGATATTTGAGTCACAAACAAATCATTTTAAATTACTATAGACAGTATGTAAAGTACCAACTTGATACATTTTCCCTATCAATACACATAATCTAGTATTATAGGCGGTACTTGTGAAGCGTTAGAAAAAAATCTTTAAAAAATAATAACTCGATTCGAAATGTTTATGATCATTGTACGTATTTTACGTTTAAAGCTTTGCCAATATTTATCAAAATTATGAAGGAGTTCCATCAGACGAAAAATCGATTGTTAAAAAACAGGCGATACCTAAGTGAAAAGTCAATTTTCGTGACGGAAATTTACAGTCACTTTATTCACGACGATGTACTATCTGGGTACAATCTGATATTATCCATAAAGTTTATAGCTACTATACATTTGTTAGTAACTGCACTATACACTTTCTGGGATTCAACTTACTCATTATTCGTTACTCGAGAATACAATTCAATACTCGAGGAACTACAATGCATTTTTGACGATAATGTATAAGGTTCTTTGATTGACAAGATTGAACAGAAAGAGACGAATGGTTATTTCAAACAGTTGTAATAAGTGTGTTTAAATTGTAAGTATACATAAGTCATAGACTATAGATAGAGAGAAGTGTACAAAATATTATTCATTTATTATAATCCAAGATGGCGAAACATATTTTAACTTCTGAGAATTGTAATTGTTGGCTTATATTCATATTTATTCGAGAGAGTAAATTTAGTATTCCATTTACTACAAAAGAATTATTAATCATAAAAAATATAATCCTGTATTATAATTCTATGGATTATTTTCTTACCAAACATACCTCTATATTTTATTTTTTATTTATAGACTTCTCATTTCTACCGATTTAAAAATCTATATTACGTAATAAAAATAATCTTGAAAAATCGTAAAATCAATATTGTTATTATGTAAAATAATTTTTTACCAATTTGTAGACTCTCAAATTCTGAATAACAGAAACTTCTAAACATTTTATGTTTATGTGAGAAAAGTACTGTCGGGATTAAATAATTAAATCAGCGATGATACTAAAAAATAAAAAAATACATAACTCAAACTATACATACTTATTATGTATTTGTATAAAAAAGGTTAATTAACCGAATCTTCATTGTAAATTCAAATGATTTAATGATTCATCTTATAAGAATTAAAAACATGAAAAATTAAACAGTACAAAATAAATTAATTTTCAACTAGTTTTTATGGTCCTTATTAAACTTTTTTCTCTGCAATGCAGTTTAAAAGTCTAAAAATTAGTTTCTCTACTGTTTTTAATCTAAAAATAATATATATTCTAAATATAAGACATGTAAATTTCTAAAAAAAAAAAAAAATGTAGAACCGTTTTAGAAACCAAATATTTGTAATTAATACTTAACTTAACTAAAATTGTTTCATTTTTCTATTGGGATACATGCCTGTAGAGAGTTAAATAAATAAAAATAAACTATTCAAATGTTGATAATTTACATTTTACGCAATAGTAATGCCGTACATAACAATTTTCATTAATCAAGCTTAACAATAGAATTTTGTATTTGACAGATATAACTATATTATCTAAAAATGATATATTACAATACAAGTTTCTTATTGTATCAATATTTTGTATAATTAATACTTCAAATTTTACTATGCAATACACATAATGTGGTATTAAAACAAGTTATGTATATTCTTGTTATGTTGATGCCATTGATGGTACATAAAAGTGGAACGAAGTTCAATATATTACATATAATATATCATCATAGTTTAAAAACCGATTTGTAAATATAAAATGACATTAATTGATCTGTACCCAAATATCAAGTTTTCCATAACACTGGATATAATTTTAAACATTTTCTTTAATATCCAAGATAAGTACAACTATATCCTAAAAATACTACAACAATAAATGACAATTATATGTTGAGTTCCAGGAATTCTCTGTCGTTAAAAATATAATGTAATTTTTATTTTAACTGTACTAATCACATATTTTTGTCCTTAAAATATAGCAGTATTATAAACAAAATAATTTGAAAAGAAGAAATATTTATTTAATTAGCATATCATGTAGCTTGAGGTTATATGAACCAAGACATGTGAAAATGATACAATTTCGTTTTTCACTTCTATTCTCGGAGAACATTTTTACCAATAATATATCTCTACTTTTATAAAAAAAAGTACCATTAACTTTAGAAAGAAATAACAATTTTGATTTATGATACCATACATGTATACCATGTACCATGTTGGAGAAATGGTGATCAACTAGAAAATAAGAACATATTGGGTTGACCATAAAAAATAAGTGAAAAAAAATATATACTTGCCCTATAGTTCATTATTATTTTATTACTCAAAATAATCAGTATAAAAACAAGTTATGAATATCATTTTTCATAACCAAAATTCAAGAAAACTGATTTAAACTTGTATCAGTTAAAATAATGAAAATTTAAACAAAATAACAATTATTCTATATACATTCATAAAATCACCGTTACCTGTTATACAATGATACTCCAATTTATCTAAATTTTATTTGAACGCTTAATCAATCGATTGGTAAGGGTTAAAAATGAAGAAGTTATATTTGAATTATTTGAGAAATATCTTCCTAAAATATAATATACTAATCTAATTTTAAATGGCATGAAATGTTAAACCATTTTAGTTCTACGACAGAATCATTATTCTTTATTACATATTAATAAAATACCAAAATTATATTTTGCCAATGACCACGTTTTAATTAAAAATCATTAATTATTCACTTATATATATTTAAATATTGCAATATTTCATTAACAATATCTTCTTTCGTTACTTTACAAATAGGTATTTAAAAACTGGTAAGTAAATATAATGTGTTGGTATATTTTTATAACATATAAATTATATACAATCAAGAAATGTTTCACGTTGTATTCACAACGAATAAATAAATATTACATAATGTAAGTACATTATTCCAATGTAAATAGATCCATGGAAAATGATTATGTATACATTTAAAATTCTTTCATCATCAATTGTAATTTACAAATGTAAATACAAATACTAAACATTTTGTTTGATATTCGTAATAGTTTTATCACTGAGCTGTTTAAAACAACTACACGTATATAAAATTAACTTTAGTTACCTTTCTATTCGTTGTAATACTCCAATCTAATTAACATTCATTCTAGGTCACGGCTTCTTATAAAAACTATGTCACTAGAAATTTCAAAAATAATGTTTTCAATGTTTTATAGGCTTCACGCACTATAGAAATATAATACCATATTTACTATCAATATTCTTAACGTTTTCGTTAGAAATATTAATCGTGAGTTTCTTTCTTCCGAGGAAAAGTGATTGTTTAGTTAGCTCCATTGGGAAAGCGCACAATGTGTTGAAGAATAATTTGTCCTGAGGGAAAACAATGTTTTTTCCATTGAACAGAAACTTCTTGCAAAAAAGAATAGGTTAAAAAACTTTTTACTGCCATTATATGTTTACGCGGTGGTATGTATTTTTAAGACCCATGTTTATTAGTATCCCGGTACATATACAGAAGGGAATTTCATCTCATAAAATAAAATACAAGTACCTAATATAACGTTTTTAGAAAGCTCTTCCGAAACAGACATGCTTATGTTGGGTTAAGACATATAAATTACTACTATTAGAAATGCAAAATATGTGGTTAGGTAATGCTGCAATAACGGTTGTATTTTATTTTATTTATTTTTGTAACACCCGAAATTCGTATTTTTCGCTCCTCAAACACTACATGTATACCTACAAGCATTTTACGTTCCACAAAAAAACTATTGCGGGACCTTCGAAAATCAGTACACGGCCCGCATACCGATAAAAACCCTAGGTTCTTTGTGCTTCGTTTATAGTAGGTACATAGCGTTCCACGGTGTTTGTCTCCGTCAATAAAGTATTTTCAAATACATTCACTTAAATCTTATAACTACATTGAATGATCACATTTACTATTATTTTTAAATAGATACATTGTATATACTTTAAACGTACTTGAACTTGAAATTAAATTTAAAAAAAGTTTATACCTAAAAGTATAACAATTTAAAAGAACAAACAGAAGAGTCGGTCTTCAACTTTTCTGATAACTAAAGTTTTTAATTAGAAACATAGAATCTATGGAAAAAAAATACACGATTAATGAGAATTTAAAAAGTACCTATTTATATATTTTTTGACTTAAAGTCGATTACACTGTTTCAGCAAACGTCTGATAATCCATTACCTTCTACTATGTTCGGTAATTCTATGTAATACGATAAAAATATTATCGATTACAAAGCAAAGTAACAAAACTTCTTAATAAATACTTAAAAAAATAGCTAAAATAGCTATTCTAAGAATTCTTTGATTTTAAATTCTCATAATTAAAATTTTCGATTTTTCTAAGTATTATTTTATTTTTTTTTTTTGGGGGGGGTTATCAATAAAAAATTTGGCTATCCAAAAAATTTTGAAAATATTAAAAAACAATATTTTAACTATAGTTATAAATAACTGTTAATAAATATTTAAGTACAAGGATTATTATAAGTTATACTCATCGCAATTAAAAAAAAAACAAAAATCAAAAGTCACAATTTTTTTTATAAGAGACTAAATTTCAAATTTTTATGAAATATGTGAAAATTACGTTAATTTGTAAGTCTAGTAGTTGAAAATTCATAAAGTTTTCGTTATTTATACTAAAGTTTCAAAATTTTAACACAAGGTTATCAATAAGTTGTTCTCCAAATGACTGTAAAAAAACTCTAACGGAATTATAGAAAAATATTTATGAAAAACTAAAATTTAAATTTTTACAAAATTGTAAAAAAAAAAAAATGATTTATCCTCAAATGAATATTTGTTATTATTCAAAAAGTATAAGTCATAGAAATTTGAAACTTTTATCAGTCATTTCTTTAAATAAAATTGAAAGTTGAATAATAAATTTCACAGAAATTGTTCTTGATGTCATTCAAAAATGATTAAAATATATAGGCATGATTATTTAAGAATTTGATGAGCAAATATTAACATAATATTAAAATTTAAATATAATATTATAATATGACAAATCATCTCCGTTCAAAATTGTTTTTCATAATATACAAATCATTGTAATCAAATTCACCTCATAGATAAATCAATAGATATATCAATTTGTACCTATTGCTAAATACTTCAATAATAAAAAGTAAATTCTTTTATTGTTAGTGAATTTTTTAAAAATTATTGTATTTTTCCCAATTTTTTTTTTTCAAAATTGTCACCATATGTTAGACTCCTTAACACTCCTTAACAGTTCATTTCACGTTATCTATACTTTATAATTGTATACCAACATTTGATATTTTTAATATAATTTTACTTGACTAATTTATCATTTATATTATTTATATATCCCAATTATTTTTTGTTGAACCATTTTTAGATGCCTACTCACGTATTTCTAAATTACAACTATCACAAAAAATTAAATTTTTAGCCTTACATTTATTTTAATCATTAAAATTCCATCCGTTATATTATTTTCGCCTTTCATATATTCCATTAACGATTTCTAAATGTGAAAAAAAAATTGTTGACGGAAATGCAATAAACGATGAGGTCAAATATTTTTTTTTCCTGAAATACATCCGTACACGTCAATTCATTTCATGCTTAAACATGTCAAAATGACAGGTTTTGATTTTTATTGTTAATACCCTTACAGTTTTTATAAAACCAAATTTAAAATACCTGTTATTTATGTAAATTCTATTTGGTTCCATTATATAATTTTTTGTGTGTATGTTATTTATTGAAATACATACAATCTGTAAGTTTTTTTTTTACAATAAGCAAATACAAATATTTTTACAATGTTTTTTTTTATTTTAATTGATGACATGGATGATTTGATTAAAAAAAATTACCAAGTAGTAGTACACTAACACTTCAGATACCATCATATCCTAAGCATAAATGTGTTTAATAATTAAACACCATATTTAATATTGATTTCCATATTTTACCAACTAAATACATATTATACACAGTGTAATATTGGCCGAGAATATATTTATCAACCACATTTACACGCATATCAATTTATAAACAGCTAAAAGTATCATAATTTTTTTTCTTTTTTGATTATTGTTTTTCCATACTCCTACAGTTTTTTTTTTCTGGCAACGGAAATACTGAAATATAATTAATAGGTATGCCATGATAAAAAAAAAACGTGACAATATTTGTAATAAGAAATTAAAACATGAAGTTGATTTAATACACTGCATATAAATATAGGGTTATTTTTTATTTACATAGTATTTGAATTTCGAATACATCGTAATAACACTACATTATTGAATTTTAGTCTACGTATACTGTTTTAAGTTATTAGTTATTAAAATGCATGCATGTATTATGAGATAATGTATTATATGGAACATTGTGGTTATCATGTTTGTACTGTTAAATGGCCTTTAAGTATATTGCTTACCGGATGAACGCTAAAACGTATGCAAAATACATATTCTACATTAAAACCTTCTATCTATTACACATTAATGTAGTATAATGCATATTTCATAAGACTAAATATTAGAACATGTTATTATTATTTTTGAACAATATCTATCGATGAATATATAAATAACGTTTTAAGAAAAAGTGCTTTATTTATCTTTTTTCTTAACTTTTTATTCGTATTTAAAAATAATAGTACGTGAGATGGTTGAAATATTATAAAATAATTTCGGTGTGAGTGTTTTATATAAATGCATAATATGATTTATAGCTAGCCATAAAAATTGGTACCTAACTGCATATTTATTTTATTTATAATTCTTCAATTTAAATTATACGATTTACGAAAAAAAAAAAATTAAAGAATGAGTTGCGTAATGCCGTAATGCGTATACAACTTCTATTTCTTGTTCTTACATTTCCACTGAATATATGCGAATGTGAAACAACAAAACACAAATTTGGTTATGCTCCATAAAAACTTTATATTTCAAAAAGTTTTTGCATCACCGAACGCGATATATTATGAAGCATA
This sequence comes from Chaitophorus viminalis, assembly GCA_025469195.1. NCBI lineage: Eukaryota > Metazoa > Arthropoda > Insecta > Hemiptera > Aphididae > Chaitophorus > Chaitophorus viminalis. The sequence goes on from JAIPRK010000069.1 coordinate 325,599, forward strand.
AAGAAAACTGTATTCGACTTTTTCTTTTGAACTCGTCAATTACTATATGATTAAAGTAATTTCAAAACATAATAATTAAATAATAATGTATTTAAAAAAGTATAATGTCTAAGATAACATTTTTTCGTCTTGAATTTTAAGCAAACCGGGTGAATTACTATTTAGTTATGAGTTTTGTTTTCTGCTTTCTGGAAAAGTAAAAAAGATCAAAAAGTTTTTTTCAGCACATCTATAGGTCTAAAATTGAACATAGATTGTACTTTAAAGTTGTCATTCTTCGAATATCCTTGTAACTTTTCAAATGGCGATGAAGAATATTGAACAATCGTTTGTTTCTAAAAATATGTACATTATTTTTCCTTTCAGTAAATTGAACTTTTTATACAACAATGATTTTTAACGCAATAAATGTGATGTTAAATTTAAAAGAGATAAACGTATTTCTACGAGTACAGCACTCATAACATATTATTACGGTAAGACATTCCGTACCCTCATTAGAAAAATTATTAGCTTCTGTTAACATATTCGATTAACGCGTGATATTATATAAATCTAGCCTACTGTTATGATTTAAGTACATTTTCTATATTATATACTAGGCGTATATATATATATATATATATATAACTTTAATACTTTGACGTCATCTTAATGTAAATATTATAATATATTTCCCTGTATACGAATCAAAAAATATGTAATTTTTCATTTTCGGCCAATAGAACCGTATGTTCAGAGAACGTATGTAGGGAACGTTTTTATTGTATAAGTATATTTACTTGCTTGTAACAATATTGACGTTTCCCTCTGTAGAATTTATTAAATAACAATTGATCAATGCCGAATGCCTATGTTCTCTTATCCCTCACACACACCCGTCTATCCTAAATAAGGCGTAAACGGAATTTTCGACATCGTGTCTCCGGGGGATTTGCGAGCTAACTATGAAGCCGCACAGTGTCGCAGAGTTACTTATTATGGCCGCGTGAGTTCAAGAGCGAAGGAATACTGCATTGGTTACCGCTGTGAGGTCACCTCGAATATAGGCCAATCGTTTCACCGAGCCTGTGCAGCGTTATTATTATTATTATTATTATTATTATTATTATTATTACTGTAATGCTTTGGAACCAACAACTGTTTGGTTATTTTTCTTCCTCGTCTGCTTCAAAAATGCCTCTCGTGGCCACCGCCTACAGCTAAATGCTAATCGTTCCAATGCGGCATCGTCAAAAGTCGCATTACACGTATACAGGTGCCTTCTCACCCGATCTTTCGTTGTGCACGCAACGCGCTATCCTGCGCCAAAATACATTAGGGATTCCATGGTCATTGATCGGATCACCTACTCCATAAATAACTACGTCGGATAAAAAAAAAAAAATGATAACTTTTAATACGCACAGTGCGTGTGCAACTAGAGCAAATATTTTCTTTGTACCACGTCTGCTAAACTGATTAAAATTTCGGAAGGTCGTGTGCCTCGACAAATATTAACTGAAGTGCAATGACTAATAAATTATATATAAAGGAATTTTAATAACAAAAAAGATAGAGAAGAACAGAGAAGAGCGTTGCTAAACAATTATTTTAAAAATTATCCAGGCATGTTTAAGTCACGTACCTATGTAAAAAAATGTTATATCATCATCAGTAAAGTTTATAATTCTGTTTGATTAAAAAATAAAAATAGTTACTGTATCATATTTTACAGTATAATATAAAGTCTAAATTACTCCGCCGGATCACAAATAGTATCCCTTGCAACACATCATTAAAAACATGATTAATAGGAACCGGACACATAAATGAGAATTAACATTTTTTCTATAGTATGTAGTAGGCTGGTATTGTAAAAGGGCGAATACATTAATATTAATGAAATATATAGGTATATCTTGTTACATACATTTTAGGATTTATATTTTTAGTAATAAAGTTTAATTAGTGAGAACAAATCAACGTTTATCTTAATTATTGATAATTTATGATGTTTTATTTACAGAATTTAAGTAATTAATATATACAAGTTTTATATTCTCATAGTAGTCGAGTATTTATTGTGGCAGACAAAAGTAAAAATACATTTATTTGTTTTTCATGAAAATTGTACCAATACTAATATTTAAATTACGACCATTTTATTCTACTTATATGACATGTTAAAATCAAGTGATAGATTACATAATTATCATAGTACTATCATATGTTACTAGAACTCTAAACTAAAATATATAATTATTCATAATAAAAATAATCCACAGTTTATAGTATTTATAAATTAAATCGAAATGGTTGTTTTTTTTATATATAATTTTATATAACGTAACGTTTTAATGTTTTAAAAATATCTAAATATATAAAACATATAAAAATGTTTCAACATTAATAGCAGATATTGAAACTTTATTCGTAATAAAAAATAATACAAACTTGAGTAAAATACTAAAATATAACTGAACTTACCATGTGACATTTTTTTCGACACTATAGTATAATATACTTTAAAAAATGCAGTATTTATTATAAATTCAAAATAGCTTTTTTAATCTCAAACATTTATCCCAATGCATCAAGACAATAACTGTTTATTACTTTATCAGTCCTCTATACGAATCCACTATACTTGTAGTTTATTAATTCTAATGCCAATCATATTTTTCCTTTTCATATTAATTCAGCCTACCCCTCTATGTGTTACCTTTTTTTAATCCCATAACTATAATACAAACTGTTTCTTTTGTCCGCACTGAGAGATTTATGAAAATATATAATTCGACTAGGTATGATAATTTGTTCATTTTTTATTTAATCTTTTATGTCAAACTTTGTTAATTTTTCTTTACTTATGTGTTCAAGATTGTACATGGTATTGAAATTTAAAGTCTGAACAACAAATCAACAGTTAGAGAAAAATCAATTAATTGTATAAACACTTGTAAGGTTTTTAAAAGTTCCGAGTGTATACATTCTTTCAAAATGTAATGTTTAACCATTGTAAAATGCTAAAATCTACTTGAAAGAATAATATTTTTATTAGATTTGCTTTTGCTGCTCAATCAATTTAAAGTGCAAAGTGGGCGTATGGCTTATACGCATGTTTAGCGAACAAAAAATTACTCCGAATATGAGTTATAGAATTTCTACCGCAACAAACGTATAAATAATACACATATAGAGATACACTACAGATAGTTAATTACTGATTTAGGGATGATAATAATAATGTAGGTTCTGAGGTATTATACATACCACGATCATGACCGTTTTGATCCAGAATATTATTCATATTATTATTATGTATATCGTAGCCAGACGCCTCTTGTTATACCTCTCCATTAACGACTTCCCTCCACTCTTGTGGTTCGCTTGAAATCCCAACGCACGTGTACACATTGCGTTCATTACACGATCCGTCATACCCAGCCAGCTGGAAGATAAATATGGAAAACATTTGCTACGGTCGCAAGACACGTTTTGACAGGTTGCGAAATTGTATTAAATGAAAACCTCTATGCTAAGAGACAAGAAAAATTACTGGTATTAATATAAATACGTACGTATATTCGAACCATTCAATTGTGTACGTGTCTTAATATTTAAAAAAGTATATAAATACGGTACTTTTCCTTGTCAATCTACATACCTCTGTACTTTTTTTTAAACTATTTTCGCACAAGTTAAAGTCGCTTTATTATTATTATTATTATTATTATTATTACTCAACATTTCTACAAATAACTTCAATTTCACTATTTTTCAACATAGTATTTTTTAATGTTTCTTTCTAAATATTTAAATAACAACATTTAATTTCAATTTTTTTACCGCATATGTCAGTACAGAATATTGAGCTAATATTTTATTATTTATATTTGTAATTTATTTATTTAAGTATTTAAAGTATTTTTAAGAGCAAATCAGTGGATCAATATTTTGAACGTATCTCTTATAAGTTGCTGAACTTTACTTATCCAAATTTCATAATTATATAATTATACATATTTATAATACCTATAAACATATAAATTACCTTCTAGTTCGATGTTAAATTTGTATGTTATCGTAATTTTCAGAAAAAATATAAAATATGTTATTATTATTTAACAATAGAACTATAACGATAAAAAATGAATACGAGAAAACGTACGTGTTATCTTGACAATAGAAAATAAAATTTGTTTGAAAATGCTTAAAATTAACAGTGAAAACGAACGGCAAACAAACCACACTGGTTAATAGTTACTTATCATTACCACTTTATCAGTGTTGTACATATATTATTGTGATAAAATTAAATAAATAGCACTTTTTTGTGAATCTATGTTTAAACTTTATACAGAGAAAATGCAGGTTATATTGTGTACACGTAATATAGCTGAATATTAATTATCTCATAAGTTATAATAGTACTTGAAACTAAGCTATCTAGTAGACACATTCAAAGTTTTAGAAAAATCGTTAAAACACGTGCTTCTCAATTAAAATATTCTATAATAGATAATAGAATCACATAAATGTCAAATCTAGTAATATTCATTTATTATAAAGAATTTATATAAAAAAAAAAAGATTAAGTAAATACAATGTAATGAGTAGAAAATCTTTATTTAATAGTATTTATCTCTTTTGGACTCCAAACTTTTTCTTATGTGACTGTAGATTGTTGAAACTTGAAAATGAGTACGTAATTAAAGATATTATCATCTATATTCGTGGTAAGCTTGTAATTATGTTTATGATTTTTAAATCTATATCAAACAAAATAATCGTAAACTTATGTGTACTTATGATATTATGTTCATACTGTATTTTATTTATAACATATGTACACATAATTTAAATTGCACTTCATGGTATAATAAAAATACGTAAGTATATTAAAATATTTCATTATTTAAAACCAAATTACCATGACAATAATATACAGGTTAGATATACTAATATATATATATATATGTATAGTGGAAAGGTTTTGATTTCCCTACATTAGGGAAATTCATCAAAATTTCACAGTAGGTAGTTTGAACTTCTTATATACAATGTATATAGATAGTATACATAAGAACCTATTTATTAGAAATCAATATTAATATCAGTACACTATGTCAAAATAGATATTGGAAAATAAACATGGAGGGTGACGTTGACGAAGTAAGACCACAATAGTGTGAACGTTATGGGACACGAGTTATGATGGATCGAGATGATATACAGGCGACAACGCACGTTTCCAATTGCCTTGAATAAACCGTAGCGTATATATAAATAAATATGAAACCAAACGTGGGTTGATAGTATCTTTGTGTTAGTGGTATTCATAAAGATGACAGCCATACCAAAAAGGGCAATTTCAATCTTCACCAAAACACCGTTTATTTTGAGATACATAATATTACGATTAAGTCGGTACTATACGACAATTAGTATTATAGTAAAAAACTTAATTCTAAACTACATCTAATTTTTAAGCTCAATAAATATTGAAGAAAAACGAAAAACTTCAAGATTTTTATACGTATGATTTAGAAACACCTTTTCATTCATATCTCCTATATAATAATAATTTTCTTCTCTATCTATGTATCTATTGGTGTTTATTCCTCAATTTATTTTAAAACCAATATCGATGGTTCTGCCACAGAACAGCCACCTTCCTTATGTTATTCAACGTTATAATATAAATATTTTTAAATGTCACATTTGCTTACTGTACATATTAAACATTTTGCTATTCATTTTCATGTATTAGTTGGGAAAAATATATATATAAAAAATACTACCAGTGTGACAATGTGGAGTATGAAATATCAGAAGTAAAGGTAGTTAGTAGTTTTACAAAATTACAATTGGCCAATTGGTATAATAATGTTATTATATGTATAGAATAAACTATACATTTGGTCGTATAAAGTTTATAATAAATATAAAACTATACAATTTAATAAATTTAATTATTAATATATCTTAACCATAGTAAAATGTAAAATTATAGTATATAGATCATCGAATATCATAAACAACTTTCAGCATTTTAGATTCTGAACGGATTGATGGAATCTATTGGTTTAACAATGAAGTGTGTTTTTTTTTATTTTCTTGTGTCTGCCACCACGTTTTGGAGCAGTTAAAATACTTCTTAAAAAATAAGAAAGGAAAGTGAATGTAGATGGTATGTGGTCGAGTCAAAAGTAAAACTTTATCAATCATTTTCAAAAAAAAACAAAAAAACGGGTGAGCCTCTCTTTGCTGTACAGTTGGAGGTGGAGTGTACCTCGTTTATAGGATAGGTCATTATTACAATGGATTTGTTAAATTTGAATGCAATGATAGATATCATTGTATATGAATAACGTTTCTGAACGAAGTTAATATGTTTGTCTAAAATGTGTTTATAATAATATATTATTTTATATTTAAATTGAATTATAATGCAATTTCGTAAAAATTTAAATTTAAAACAGTCATAAATTTTTTTTCTTTTGGTCCGGTAGAAATTTTTTTATATATTTTTGAACATTAGCTTATGGACAAACTAGTGTCAAAATTTTGAACCTTAAGTATAAACAGAAAAAATTTTATGAATTTTTATCTACAAAATAACTTGCAAATTATAGTGATTTTGACACATTTTATACAAATTTGAGCTTTATGAGCTTATAAAAAAAATTTGAGAGAAACGATCACCGTTATTTTCTATTGAAGATAAGATAAGCTTATTATAAACATTGTATTAAATTTTCGAGACTTTTTGGCCAGCTAATTAAATTTTATAGATACTTCAAAAAAAAAAATACTTACAAAAATCGAAAATTTAAATTGTCTATAAATACGTCAAAACATGTCAAAATACTTTGAAAACTTAACCATGTATAGAAAACGCCAATATAAAGATTTGGCGAAAATTTTAAGTTGTTGCAGTTTTTAGTTTTTGAGTTAGAGCATTTTCAAAAAATGTATTTTGTAAAAACGTGATTTTGCATAAAATTTCCCGGTTTTTCGTAATTTTTTTATCGTTTTTTTTCGACTTTTTCAAAAAGTATTAAAAAAAGTTGGATTTTTGACTTGCCCAAGTACCATCTACATTCACTTTCCTATCAGAAAAGTTGCTGTTTAAGAAAATCGAAGCATTTTACTACCAAAAATCGTGTCCTCAGACACAAAAAATAAAAAAAAATAAAAAAATAAATAAAAAAAACACACACATATCATTGTAAAACCAATAGATTCCATCACTCCGTTCAGAATCTAAAATGACAAAAAAACAGGAAATTTGTACACTAAACCATGTTTTGACAAAATACATTTTTTTCAAATGCTCTAACTCAAAGACAAAAAACTGCAACAACTTAAAATTTTCACCAAATCTTTATATTGGCGTTTTCTATACATGGGTATGTTTTCAAAGTAATTTGACATTTTTGACCTATTTATAGATAGCTAAAAATTTCGATTTTTCTAAGTTTTAGATTCTGAACGGAGTGATGGAATCTATTGGTTTTACAATGATGTGTGTTTATTTTTTTTTTTTTGTGTCTGAGAAAACGATTTTTGGTAGAAAAAATACTTCGATTTTCTTAAACAGCAACTTTTCTGAAAGGATAGTGAATGTTGATGGTACTTGTGGGAGTCAAAAATCCACCTTTTTTAATACTTTTTTAAAAAATCGAAAAAAACAATAAAAAAATTACGAAAAAACTGGAAATTTTAGGCAAAATCACGTTTTTACAAAATACATTTTTTTTTTTAAATGCTCTAACTCAAAAACGAAAATCCGCAACAACTTGAAATTTTCACCAAATCTTTATATTGACGTTCTCTATACATGGTTGATTTTTCAAAGTATTTTGACTTATTTATAAACAATTTAAATTTTCGATTTTTGTAAGTTTTTTTTTTTAAAATATCTATAAAACTTATTTGGCTGTCCGAAAACTCTTGAAAATATTAAAGTATTAATTATAAGTTATACTAATTGCAACTAAAAAATATCGGAGATCGTTTCACTCAAATTTTTTTATAAGCCCATAAAGTTCAAATTTGTATTAAGTATGTTAAAATCGCGATAATTTGCAAGTTATTTTGTGGTTAAAAATTCATAAAATTTTTTCTGTTTATGCTTAAGGTTCAAAATTTTAACACTAGGTTGTCCATAAGCTTACCTTCAAAAAAATATAAAAAAATTTCTACCAGACTTAAAAGGAAGAATCTTATGACTGTTTTAAATTTAAATTTTTACGAAATTGTATTAAAATTCAATTGAAATATAAAATACTATATTATTATATATACACATTTTAAACAAACATATTAATTCCGTTCAGAATCGTTATTCATATACAATGATATCTATCATTGCATTCAAATTTAACAAATCCATTGTAATAATGACCTATCCTATAAACGAGGTACACTCCACCCCCAACTGTACAGCAAAGCGTGGCCCACCCGTTTTTTTTTTTTTTGAAATAGTGATAAAAAAAATTTTTTTGTCCAAAAACTCTTGCAAATTTAATACAAGGTTCAGTATAAGTAATAATTATCGCAACTTATAATTAATAATTACCCGTATAAAAATATCTGATTGAAAAATGTCGTTAATTTAATAATATAACTCAATAAAAATCGTTATTACCAACTCTTTATCCACTCTTATTAAACAAAAATGTATCAATGAGTACCTATAAGAAGTTATTATGATATATTAATTTATTAACCAATAACTGAAAATAACTTCATTTATTGATATCAATTAAACAAAAAAAATCTGGTTTTTATATCTATTATATAAGGTAATAAATATTCTATACACTTTTAAACATTATAAATAAACACATTATTTCACTATATACCGACACCATACTGTTAAGACAAATACTGATTGAAAGTCAACTAAAAAATATACTATTCATCTGTAGCTTATATTTTATAAGCTTTTGAATAATATCTAAATTATAAAATTCTTCAATGAGGACTTACGAACTTATACTCTATTATAACATTATTCAACTCTATATATTATGATAATTATTAATGCTCACACACATAACTTTTGAAGTATTTCTCTTTGTAACATATCCCACTTGCAATGAATTACACCACAACAAAATGCACATTTGCTCGTTTGTAGACAAGTATTGTTGTGCTAATATAGTCGTTGGAAGTATTTAAGGATACCTCAAAAGTCAATTTCAAAACTTTTTAAACTTTGAGGGTCCTTCAAATTTCCAAATAGCTTATGTTCGTTCATTCGTATTTTCAGCGTAGGTATGCATGAATTTATCTTCGTGGTGCATGAATAATTTAATGTATCATAGGAAAATGTAATACTAGATTCAAGGTTGTATAAAATAATGCATTATCATTAAAATAATATAAATTGCAGTATTGTATATCAGTATCTTTTCAAAATTCTATTAAATCATAATATTTTCAATGAAAATCTACTATCTACCGAAAGCGTAATAACTGAAAAACACAATAAGTTTTAAAACTTATTACTTACCTAAAACAGGCGAAAACTGTTAGTTAATACAGTGTAAAATATGTGTTTATGAATATATTTTAAAGTTAAACACAGAATTACCCTGTCATCAGTGTAATAACTAATAACAGTTTAGGACGTTTAGGTAAGTCTTATGGAATAATAATGGCTCCAAACTTTTTGAAAATAGATTGTTAAAACGAAAATACACTATGTATATTATAACGTGACGTAATATACCGGAAAATAAGGTTGGAAAGCCGGTAATAAGATCAAGTTGAGCCATAACCTAAAATATACGTAGGTACCTTTTTCAAAAATAATAATATTTTCCCTTAGTTCAATTATTCATTTGTTCTTCAACTTTCATAATTTTACTTAAAATATAAGATATTAAAAATGAGAGATTCAAATAAATATACTTCAGCTATCTTGATTATTTGAAAACCAATAGGAGATAAATGAATCAAAAATAATTCAAGCTATCGAAACTCTGGTCTACTAACGCAAAGCAATAAACATTTCAAAGTGTTTGATATTATATTGTTCTTAAAAAATATCATTTTCCTTTGTATTATAATAGTAATAACAACTGTCATTTCATTATTGATTTACAATTAAAAAAATATCAACGAGGGATTTTATATTGATTATAAACTTCTGAATAGTTTTTGAAAATATGTTACCTTTTTAATTCACATCTTGCGATAAACAAGAAAAAAAACAATCCCAAAGGATTAAAATAAAATATTCACTACACGAACTAATAATTATTCTCCAAAATATTTTCAATAACAGTCTATTAGTGGTAAATATTGAATTATTCTTTAATGTTGAATAAATAAAACGAATATTCTCAAAAGCCAGTAGTATAACTATTACACAAACCGAAAAAAATTTATTTTTATTTTCGTTGATACAATTCAAAGTCGATAGTTCAATATCAAAATGTTTTGTATTAAATCAAAAGTTTAAATTAATTTAAGCTGGTTGACGTGTGTAATATACCTAAAGCATCATAATTAATTAAAATCTACTCAGAAAAATTGCAAATAATTAAAAATGTCATTTAAGCCGACAACTGAACGTTTTTCATCATCGTTTTTATTTATTAAAAATTTTTATACGATGTTATTACTATAAATTATTTTTGATAATAATATCCTAAATGTTTATTTGAATTTTTAAATATAATACTTAATGAAATTAATAATATTAATTTAAGAAATATTTAACATATTGATGAACCAATTTTATGCAAACATCAGATAAAATTATGAAAAGAAATTTCTTTTAGATTCAGTTTTAAAATCGATTTATTACATGAATTTTGGAAATAAGTAAACTAAATTTTCTGTATACAATGGTTACCCTTATTAATAATTGTGTTAAAAGTTGTAGACTTATTTTTATTCATCTGGTCCGAGGAAATGATATAAACGTCGTACCTACATAAAGTTGTTCGGTTTATAAAACTAAAACAAAAATAACGTTAACCCGCTCGTAGAATAGTAGTTCGTGTTTAATGAAGTAAGTACTACTTTACTGTACTACAGTATGCAATAATAGAAGTTCTCCGAAAAAATACGAAAAATATTTACTACAAAAATCAAATGAAAGTCATAAGTCAATATAGCGACCATTAATAAATCTTGTCCGGTTATTGGTTCACGAAGCACGGACTTAATATTATATTTCAATATCCGAACCGTTAAACACGAAACCGTATGGTAAAATTATTGCCATTCACTGTGTTCACGCTGTTAACGAACTAGATACTGCAACAAGCGCAATGCGTAAAACGAAATCCTATAGTGGTTTTTTTTTTTTTTCCCCCAAAAACCAATAATCTCCATCGGATTTCGCGGACGTCAACGCTCAAACGCTCAAATGCTCAACGCGTCGTCCGGAATATTATACAATATTAATGCTGCACCATCTCGTGTAATCGGTGGATATGACGTTTTCACCAGTCCCCAACGTGATGTTTAGCCGGTGATATTTAGTGATGGCGTATAATGGTACGACGGAGACCACGCACGAATTATACACAATACGCGAAGAGCGCCGCCGTGCACGGTATTATGTAAATTCGCACGGTCGGTCAGTAATTTTGTTTGTAGACGAAACACCGTTTGTCGACGTAACCGGTCAAAGCATCCGCAACTGTACACGCACATAATGCGCATGCTATTATTAAGGACATGAACATTATTGGTTGCCCGGACAAGAGCTTCGGTAAATTCCCCTCGAGCGACGGCTCTCGACCATCCCCCCCCCCCCGAGGGCAGTGTGTTCCCGGGTCCGTAGGTTATGTTAGCGTAGGTTATGTTAGGGAGGTTTTTATGGAGGGGGGCAGGTTGACACGTGTATAACAAGTGTGAAACGATCATTCAATAGGTACTCTCATTAATCATGCACTAGTCTGTTTTTAATTTCTCCTCAATGCTGTCACGGTTTAGTCGGCGGCGTGCGCACAATAATAACCGTTTACGCACCCGCTCTGCTCGCGTGTTATAGGCTAACGGTGCGTGAAGTAGGAGAATGGTAAAGAAAACAAAACGTAAATTGCCTCCCCCTTTCCCCCCCCCCCGAAAACTCGTTACCGAACACTTTGTGGATCGCAATATACCTATACGTAATCGTTTTGCAGTTTTGCTAGACGTCGTAGTCGTCGACTATTTCGTCGCGAGAAACGCATTCGTATATAAAACCCTACATCACCGAAGCTTTATAATAATAATGACCGTTATGAATATGTGATTTAAAAAAGCCATTTAATACAATAGATAAATACAGGATTATGCAGTGAGTAAAAACAGTGATTTAATACTCTGTATTAGCACTGTAATTAACTCGGATATTATTATTATTATTATTAAAATAATCTGACGTAGGATGTAGCATTCAAAACTGTTATCATCATATACATAATATTATACATCCACATGACTACGTATTACATTATTTCAAGTTTTTAATGTTCGATTCTAATTGATGTTAAATTACAAATTTACAAAATAATATATCTAATTTGTTGGGTTGGGCTGATGCTCTCTACACAATATATCGTAGGTAGTATACGCTCAACTATGCTATTTGTAGGTATAGTATAGGTATACACACAGTAAACACAATTGTAGGTTTCACTATACACATATACGTACATACCCTAAACAGTAGTATAATTTTCTAATTTGAATGCTAAAATATTCCGTATGAGCTCGTTCCACCTCAAGCTTAAATCTTTATTCAGATGCATTTATTTCTTGGTTTCTCAGGGTTTTTAATTCCCAACTCGCAAATAATATGAATGTGTACAGATTAAGGTACCGAGCAGTTAAGAGTATAGTACCGAGTAGTAGTAGTTGAAAAACAATTGCGTTTTTATTGGTGTTCAATTGTCTGCGTGCGGTATAGTTACATTTTTTTTGAAGATTTACACTTTAGCGTATTCTAAACATAGCTATAAACAATACGCATCGATATTAAATTGTAAAAATGTATATTGAAAAAAATATTCGATGAGAACTCAAGGGGATTATCTGATCGGGAAAACTCCTTCCTTGAACGGAAGAACAAAATAATATTTATGTCCTGAACAGCTACTGTAGGATTTATTGAGATGATTAAGGTTGCGAGTTCTAACAAAAAAATATACGAGTTGAGTGCTCAAATATAAAATGTGTGATAACTATTTTAGAAATCTTAAAATGTACGCCAATTTTGCTTTGGAAGTCTGAAAACATATGTGTCTGATTTCTAAAAAAATTATTATATTTCTCCTTGTAATTTCCGAGTAAATAATTCTAAGGAAAGAGATTAATAAAATATTCTACTATAGTCTATATTTTATACATAAAATAAATATGCAGCATGGTGTTTATGGTGGAACTAAATTAATTCATTTTTCAACATTATTAAAATATCACTAAGAATTCAAATGGTTGACTTCCTTCCTCAGTCTTCACGTTATTTCATATTATTATTATCTAAGTTAAGTTACCAAATTTACCTATTTTATATAACAGATGATACACTTTTGTTCAAATAAAAAATTAAAATTAAATTAAATAATAGCCAGATATATAATACCAGTTTATTCAATTTTAATTCTATGACCTATGGCTTATAAAAATTTGTATAAATGGTGCGTTGTTACAAAAAATAAATAAAAATAAATACTTAATAATTAAAAGAAAATACTTCATATTTATACAAACCAGTAACCAGTAAGTGTAATTAAATTAGATAACGACTGTTAACATCACTAGGCATAATTAATATTCAAGTGATTGAATTATATGTCAATGCCCAATTGTATGTCATGTTATTTTTTCACCCGTAGAGTTTATTCAAATTTATGTTTAATAATTTTTTACGTTTTTTTAATTAATAAAAACATTTGTACGTACTATACTGGATCAAACTAAATTAATATTTTCTGTATTTTATTTTTTGCATCAACACCCAATTTTCTAAAAAACACTTGTATTTTTGTTTAAATCGTACCTTAATGGAATAAATGATTGAAAATTTCATCAACATTTTGTTATTAAATTGTATGCAATTTTATTCGATTCATTGGAAATATTTTCCTTGTGCATGTTTTCCTCCCGTTATTTACAAGATAACATATATTTTGGATACAATTAAATGTTTATATCTACATAGTACATACAAAACGAATTCCAAATATTTTACAATCCTTTTACCGTGAATAAATTCCAAAAATGCTCTACACACCAAACTTCCATTATGTATGTAAAAGGTTAACGAGAATATTGAGTTTGGACAAAAACAAGAAATTACGTGACTAGCTCACGGTACGAAAAAAGAGAAAAAAAATTTCCCGATTACTCATTGTTTATTCAAAGCGTATACATGGAAAACGTACAGGGTGTTACTAACAGAATGAAAAAAGATGTAGTGTGACAGAAAAGTGTGGGCAGTGAAACAAGTAAAATATGTTACCAAGACAAAATAAATAAACCTCAATTTAGACTTTTAGATAAATAACTGTTTAAACAGTTATAGCGCAAAAGTCATATTAGAAAAAAATAATGGTGGCGGTGTGGTAAAGTAAATGGTTAAAACATCGCCGCAGATGTAAATAATGAAAGATGACAATATTATTAATTGTGATGTATACAATTTGAAACATAAGCCCCATCAATTTCAACTGAACAAGTATATATTGTTTTTAGTGAAACTGTATTAAGCATAATAATATATTACTCCTAAAGAAAGCTTAATTTCGCATTCTTATTAATTTCATAATTATTTATTATTCCTCATTAATTATTTACTATTTATGTCCAATAGAGTCATAATGTATGTAAATACAAAAGTCCTTTTAAATTTAACACTTTAGAATAGATGTAAATATTTAAACAAAATAAATAAAATATATTTATACAAATATACAATGTATAATACAATTGATAAAACATTTATAATAGATACTCAAAACATAATATTTCACGTTTACTACGAGGTTAAAAATGTTTATTATCTTAATATAAAATTTATAACATAAACATAAGTTATTTAAATAAACGGTTTTAATCCATTTTGTATTTAAAATTTTTAATAAGATTTAATTTTTATAATTACGACCGATATAATACATATTTTGTTTCCTCATGACGAATTTAAGAAAATAAATAAAAATACTGGTAAATAATAATTTATTATTGTAATAATAATTTAAATAATCATTATTAAAAGATATTGAATGAATACTCAATTATACACGTCGTAAAATATCCACATAACATATTAATTTATTACTATTTATTTTTAGTACATGTTAATTACGAATTATGTTTATTTTACTCTTGTCATATTTTTCAACTTGACCGTTCCATATCGGCCTCAATGTTCGAGAAGATCCTACTTTGTGAACATTTTAGTACGGCTGCGGTAGCGTGTCATTTAATATTCAACACTGTAGCATTTTCAAGTCACTAAATGTCTTATTGGTTGTAATATTATTATTCAGTAACATGCTAATTTTCAATCCTGGGCGTCCCCGTAGGATAAACACAATGAATCTATCATAACATGTGAAGGGTGCATATAATTTGTATTAATACATATTTATGTATATATTAATGTATGTATGTATAAATATATTAGACACCCAAATATAAGATGACATTTATGACATGTTAAAGGTCGAAAATCAGTTTCCAACGAGTTTTGAATACCGGATGTCCATATACGTATATACCCTACGGGACTAGACTGGATTCAGGAATGAAGGTTCTCGCATCTGGTGGCCGTCGTGAAATTTAAAACTCAGAAACACTGTGTCTCTCATAAAACTTTAGAAACTTTTTGTTTTTTTAATGACAAAGTAGTAGTGAAAGTACTATCAATGAATTTCACATTAGTGTGAAAACTTTGGAACGTGTGAGATATGAAATATACAAATTGTACTATTTAAATTATGGCCCCAATGCCCCATCAAAAACTCCCTTACAATTGATGCGTACTCGACGGGTTCGAAAAATTGATTACCGCTTTTTCAGTAATATACTGGTACTTATTAATTATATATAAATACAATACATTTTATGAATAAGCCATTATTTCTTTTTTCACACACTTATTAACACGTAACTAATAAATGCGTTGTATAATGTCATATCTTAAACATACGTTGACCTAATGATATTTTTCTATACAAACGGAGCCCTAATAAAGTATACACAGACATTTAAAAGACAATTGATTTCCTGGGATCATCCTGGGATTCATAATTTTTGGGAATTTTACGATCACGTAAATAATAAATTTAAAAATTTTCATTGATAGTTATTAATTATATATGAACCGTATTTGTATTTATCTTAAATAAAATGTAAAAAATTTACTGGGGATTGCATAATAATTTTTACAGAATCAAATTTAATGAGTTACAATCGATATAAATCAAATTCGTCTAAAACATGAATTTACATGACTTTCCAAACATATACCAATATTCATGTATGCCTCTTAAATGATTATAAATGTATTAATAATATTAACTTTGCATACCATTCAAATGCTATAAAATGTGTTGTATAAACATTATTAAAGGAAATATTATTTTTCTCTACCTCAAAAAAAAAAAAAAAAGGAAAATACGAAGTATAAATAATTACAGTATTTTTATGTACATATAATGTATACAAATAACTTACATGGAATGCTAACAATCGAGCATTTTATATATTAAATTATAAATTGTTTCATTAAAAACGGCTATATACCTACACGAACTGGACTATAATCTAATAAGATGTTTTCCAAATATTTAGTAAACACAAAAAAAATAACGATCTTAAAGTAAGGTATCATGAACTACAATTTAATTATTAAGTTCCGAAAATTAGATACATATTAAATTAAAACATTTTTTTAATCGACTTTTAAAAATTTTAATTTTTAATACCCATTTTTTAAATGTTTTTATAAAATACTAATGAATACTTATTTTATTCATAACAAAAATAATCAAATTAAAATTAAAAACGAAACCGTTTAAATTATAAAAATTTGCAATAAGTACTTAAATTGAAAACTGTATTTCTGTTTAGTAAACAATACGTACCCTTATATTTGCATACTTAAATTTTCAAATAGATTAATACATAGTTGTCATGTTCTATTCTATAATATAAACAATAAATGAAAATTTAAAGTTATAGTTTTAACAAAGTATTTGTATATCATAAACATAATGATGATTCTATACCTGTTGTTTAATTACATTTTTATTTTTTATATTACATTTTATGTTTTAATTGTTAAGGTCTAAATAATTGTGAGGGTCATTGCACTAGTTTCTTTTTAGTCGTCTCGGTGGATTCCAGGAAATGGAAATCTACCTATGTTAGATTTTAGATCTAAGAGAATTACAATGATAAATGAGTCTGTCATGGTATTTTTTATAGGTTATAGTTCCTTTGTGAACGGTATTGATTTTTAAATTGGAATGGAGAGTTAAGTTATATATATATGGTGGGACATTAGAGACTTTACATAGGCTTGTATTTAGGAAAGTTTGAATTTTATTTAAATTTGACTTTTCTGCATTACCCTAGAGTAGGATGCCATAAGTCCATATTGGCTTAATTGGATATTTATAAATTTGGAGTTTTGTATTCAGTATGGTGTGTTTATTATTAGATATAAATGTTTTGACCATACAGAGTCACGCATTTAAGGTGATTATTTTAGTTTTGACGTTGGGAGTCCAGGTAAGACGACGATCAATTGTTAAACCTGAGATATACAGGTTGGGATGGTGATATTTGAATTCCATAGAGGCATACATTAGGATTTTCGGAAGTTATAAGGCTTAACGTGGTATGGGTCGATTTAGTTGGAATGATTTTAAACTTCCATTTTTCATACTAGCCTTCCATAAGAGAAAGGTGGTTTTAATGTTAATGAAAGCTATGAAAGGGTCAACATTAGTTGAAATTATAACCTTGTTATCAGCCCACTAATGTAGTCGGAGTAGCCGGTTGATCTGATGTACATATTTCGCATCCATATCACGTTATTGTACGTTTCACGAAATGGACAACGTTTGCATCCATTTCACGAAATGGAATCGCGATTTCTCCACTTCATGTAATTACATGATATGGATAATATTTGGTGAAATGGATACCTAAACTGTCATCAACGGAACTTGTTCTATCATTTGAATATCCATATAGCGAAAATTAAAAGAACTTAAAAAATCTGAAAGCACGATCTTAGTAAAATAAAAACTAGTATACAATTATATGAATTATTATTGTATAAACAATTATTTATTTAAACTGAAGAATATACCTGTGCTGTTGGCTAGGCGTGACAATCATTCTTATCTGTTCTATCATAAATGACAGTCACAATATTATATTTAGGTATTATCGGTTTTATAAACGGTTTATCAGTTTTTGTTATAGTCGGCCAATAATCGTCGACAATTTATTAGACCCACCAAAGCATACATACCAGTTTTCATTTTGCTAAGGTTGTTTAATATGTGTGTGTTTAGTGTGTATATTATTTTATTATTTTATACTTAAAATAAATATAATATAATATAAAAATATAAAAATAAAATAATGTCATTTAACGAAAAAATTGAGTTTTATAAAAAACTCGATTCATATTATAATGATAAATCTGGCAAAAAACCACAGAGCTTCGACGAAATAAATTCAACGATACAAAATTTAGTAAAACCAAATTAAATAAGTAATAAGTAAAAGTAAAGGGTATCAATATCAAGCCAACAGTGTAGGTATATTCTTCAGTCTAAATAAATAATAAATAATAGTTTATATAATAATAATTCATATAATTGCATACTAGTTTTTATTTTACTAAGATCGTGCTTTCAGATTTTTTAAGCTTTTTAATTTTTGCTATTTATTTGCTATTATAACATATCGTGTAATTACGTGAAGTAGAGAAATCGCGATTCCATTTCGTGAAAGGAATGCAAACGTTGTCCATTTCGTGAAACATACAATAACGCGATATGGATGCGACATATACATTGTATAACTTTTGGGAAATTATTCCCTTTTGTGGAATATTAGCTCTAATACTTACTATATTGGAATCTGAGGATTTATATTAAACCTATTAAGAAAAAGTAAGTAGGCGATAGGAATTCTTTGAATTTGGTTATCAGACCATGTGAGTGTGGCACCTCTATCGAAAGCCTGCAATTCGTCGAGAAATGCGCAGATACAAAATAATTTCTTTTAAGGATAAATGAGATCGGATGAACCACTCTATGGAATTGATGAGTGGTTGAATAGTTTGTTTGAAATCCAAATTGCTATTCGAAATGAACTTTTTGTCGTGAATGATGGGAAGATTACGTTTATAAGTAAAAGTATCTCTAATATTTTAGGGAAATAAGGTAATAAGCTATTGGTCTATAATATATAGAGTTAAAGAGTCAAGAGCTTAGAATTTAGCTTAGATATTAATATAATTTTTGAATATTTCCATGGAATTGGAAAAAAGAAAGCTTTCAATTCGCATTAAATATGTGAGTAAGGTGGATAACCGCTTGTTTTAGTAAACATACCTTCGTCGAATATGAAGAGTAAATAGTTTTTGCATTTTAACTAATATATATATAGTTTAAACCATTATTATACATAAAAACGTAAGCACTTAAAATAATAACGAATTTATAATGTAAATCCTCACTAAAATTATCTTTTGTAAATTATATTATTTCCAAACAGAGGCAGTTTTTGTATTAAATAAATGGTTAGTAGTTTTGTGCATGTATCGAGAAATATTATAAATAAACTTCAACTGTATAAATCTGCTGGCGTTTATGACACAAACGTACAATGCAAATGAATAACAAAGTTTTCAATCAGTTAACAGTTAAATGCTTTTAGAAATCCCAAATTGCTGGTAAAAAGGGTACAGTAATATATTTAGTGTGTTAAAAGGATACCTTAAAAAATTTTTTGGGTTTAATATTTACCCAAAAGAATTTATCAATGTTACAACATACAACATCTATTGAATTATGACATAGGTATTACCTCAAAAGTGGTTATATATATTTATGTATATTTATTTTTTTCACAAGCAAAATGTCAACTATTAATTTAATTATTTTTTCCTTTCTTATAAAATGTCTACATATTATACTCTTTTGTCACTTTTTTTTTCTCACTTGATACTACTAAAAAAATTTTCTTATATAATATAAGTATTTCGGTGTTTTGTTTTACACTTAATAACTAATATAGTTTACTTTTCTAGATAAACACTAAAAAATCAGGGAAAACTCCAAAAAGCAAACAATTATGTCTTCGATTTCACAGTTTAGAAAGAACAAGCTCATGTATGTCTTCAACGTCTTCTTCGGTAAGAACTTTTGTAATTAATTTATTAAACAAAAACACGCATGCAATAATAGCATTATTATAGAATTTAAATCACATAAGAAAATTTGAATTAAAATAACATGACCAAAAATAAATAAGAGAATAATAAATAATAAATAAAATATTTTTATTCCGACATAACTAGCGATTTCTGGTGTAATTCTGTTTTATATTACTGATTTGCAATAAAAATATATATATAAGGAAATATGAACAATAATAAATGTAAAACGTATAAACAAATACATATTTTATTTAAATTCAGATTAAACTCTACACAAGTTAATCCAAACTTTATTATTATTATTCCACAATTATTCAAAAATAAGTTTAGATTTATGCATAAAACGTGGAAAATAAATTGGGCCTAATTAATAAGCTATTAAGCTCTTTTATTTATCCAATATTTTATATTAACCTTTAAACAACATTTAATCTTAATGTAGTTGTTTGAAAAAAATATTTATTTAATAAAGTTTATAAAATAAAAATAATAATAATTTTAAATGTACCTATGCTCGTATAAAAATATAGGGTAAGTGCCTTATTTTACAATAAATTAATAGCAGAATATCAATAATTAACAACACAATTTACAGGAAACTCTTTTAGAAACATTTTGATATAAATAAATTGAACCTATGGACTATGGTGTACTAAATTAGATTTTCTTCGTGCGATGGTTTTCTCAATCTCACCTAATTCGTAATGTCATACGTAAGTTAATCACCATTTATCTCAAACCATTTTCAAAACTTAAATTTTTGTCCAGTGTATTCAATCAAACTTTTTGAATACGATACATTCTTTTTTTAATAAAAATATTTTAATTTTGTTTTTGATTTCTAATTTTTTTATTCATTTGGAATAAAATTAAAATCGTGAATGAATTATTTTAAAAAAATCAAAACCAAAATAACTTTCACGTTAAAAATATATTACAACCAATCATTAGTAAATCCTTGAAGTCCGTAGGACACTACATGACATAATAAATATTTGCTAGCGCTTAAATAAAAATGTATAATAACATTTCTTACAAATCAGAGCTGCTTTAGAAACCATTTAAATATATTAATAATTAAACAACCGGTGAAGCCCAAAAACACAAAAGGTCAATTTTTTTCGATAGACCAAAAGCGCAAAAGATAAATTTTTTTCGATAGCCCAAAAGCGCAAAACAAATTTGCGTTTTTGTACCTTACTACCTTAGTAGTGATATTACCAGCTCTAAAGTCAACTCCAATATAAAAGCATGGAACTTATACATAGAAAAAAATATTTCAAGTTTGGATGACTTAAAAACTGTGGGCTTCAAATTTCAAATTTAATATTAAAGTACTTAATTATTTATTTTTTTTTTTTTATTGATCTTAAACAAAACATCTATTAGTTGTTGCTATTAAATTAAATACAATTTTTATAATTATTTATATATTTCTATACTTAAATACATATTTTATAATCACAAATAGCGTAGTATATTAATAACTATATGATATACACTTTTTTTTTATAAAATTAATTTGTGTTTATGGGTTATGAAAAACGTAATTTTTTTTTGCGCTTATGGGATATTTATTTTTACGCTTTTGGGTTGCGTTTGGGTCATATTTTGCACTTATGGGCTACAGCCTAAACAACACTGGTTTATGCAGATATCAATAAAAATATATGAGTCATTTTTTAACAGTAAACGCCCAATTTATCCGTCTTGTGTATACCTAAAATTATGATATACTTAAAGGTTGCTATTAAACATGAGTAGGTACATTATTAAATCGGTTTTAAATGAGTATTCTATTTTATAATTTATCGTTCCTTAATCTTAATTTTTAATACTATACCAATCTTTATGATTCAAGTACAATATTAAAATATATGAGGTAATCCATTAAGGATGCACCCTCCTTTTTTATACATATAATTTACACTTTTTCAAATTCTAATTTTTGGATATTATATGAATACAATAAGACCATATTTTACAATACTTTTTGTACCACTTATGGAGTATTCTGTGGCAATATAAACTTTTATTTTTCAGATTTTATTATGCAAACAATTATCTAGTTCCAATTTTTAATGTAACGTAGTCGACATTCGGAGCAGTACTTATGGAATTATTCAAATTTAAATTTGCATATAAAAAATGTGAAATAATATTTTTTATTTTTAAACTTTATGAGCTTTTTCCAATAAAGCATTACGGCTTGATAATTATATATAATATATCGATAGTTTACAAACAACAATAATAATAAAGATTGAATATAATAAGAATAAATTAATGAATTAATAAAAAGACAAGTGGTGGTTGTTTTTAGAGATATCGCTAGTGTGCTTATATAAGATTAATTGTATTTAGGATAATGGTAAAAAGAGATATAACTATATAAGTGGATTAATAATTAAAGTAAAATATGTAAAATAATAATTAATAAGTATAATATTATTGATATTTTATTAATACATTCTAACTTGTTAAATTTATTTATCGATATTTCCTACTACTTCGATATAATGCGTATTTAGTACATAGTTATAATAATAATTATAAAATACTTATTGTACCTTTACGTATACAATTTGAATACCTTAATTGTTTTACACTTTTCATTAGCAACTTTTTAATTAATTAACTTTAAAAATCAAATCAACATTAACTTTAACTCCGATCGATTATTGTTTGAAAAGTAAAATATTGTATACGATTTTATATCAATATTTAAAGATAAAGTACATTCTTAAGGCGTTTGAACTAGTGATGGAAAATTTCGTATCCTTTCTGAAATCGTTATTATCGGTAGTCGGTATAGACAATAAGTTCCTATAGAGTATACTACATATTACATATTCACCGCATTCTCTAAATATTATTGTAAAAATTCACGGTTATACTACGCATACTTTCAAACAGTTCCTGAAGAAATATAAAATATGGTGTAAAAATTGATTTAACAATTATTGTTTAAATACATGTTGTAATGGATATTAATTGTTTACTTCAAACGCTCATTAATATTTAAATTTTTTTGTTAATATTTTGTTTATACTCATATATTTACATATCTATATTTACACGTATTAATCATAAAAACGGATGGGCCTCGCTTTGCTGTACAGTTGGTGGTGGAGTGTACCTCGTTTATAGGATAGGTTATTATTACAATGGATTTGTTAAATTTGAATGCAATGATAGATATCATTGTATACGAATAACGATTCTGAACGGAGTTAATATGGTTGTCTAAAATGTGTATATAATAATATAGTATTTTATATTTAAATTCAATTATAATGAAGTTTCGTAAAAATTTAAATTTCAAACAATCATAAAATGTTTTGTTTTAAGTCTAGTAGAAACTTTTTTATATATTTTTGAAGATTAGCTTATGAACAATCTAGTGTTAAAATTTTGAACCTTAAATATAAACAAAAAAATTTTATGAATTTTTATCTACAAAATAACTTGCAAATTATCGTGATTTTGATACATTTTATACAAATTTGAGCTTCATGGGCTTATAAAAAAATTTGAGTGAAACGATCTCCGACATTTTTTAGTGACGATAATTTTAACTTATTATAAAACTTGTATTAAATTTTTAAGATTTTTCGGTCAGCCAATTAAATTTTATAGATGTTTAAAAAAAAAATTTTACAAAAATCAAAAATTTAAATTGTCTATAAATAAGTCAAAATATGTCAAAATACTTTGAAAACTTAACCATGTATAGAAAACGCCAATATAAAAATTTGGTGAAAATTTCAAGTTGTTGCGGATTTCCGTTTTTGAGTTAGAGCATTTAAAAAAAATGTATTTTGTAAAAACATGATTTTGTGTAAAATTTCTCGTTTTTTCGTAATTTTTTTATCGTTTTTTTCAATTTTTTAAAAAAGTATTGAAAAAATTGGATTTTTGACTTACCCAAGTACCATCTACATTCATTTTCCTTTCAGAAAAGCTGCTATTTAAGAAAATTGAATCATTTTTACTACCAAAAATCGTGTCCTCGGCCAAAAAAAAATAAATAAATAAATAAAATTAAAAAAAAAAAAAAACACATTGTAAAATCAATAGATTCCATCACTCCGTTCAGAATTTAAAATTTGCCATATTGAGAGACTCATCGGCATATAGTATACTCTTTACAAAATTGATGGGTACGGGTACCCATTAATGTAACTATTCCAAGTAGTTTGTTAATTCATTACTTAGGTACTTTCTTCGTAAAATCTTCCCACATCTTTAGACTTTGAACAGATTTTACTAAGATTTGATGATTAAGTTTAGTAAAATTGTATCCATACAGTCATATCTACTAGTAACAAACTTTGAACAGAAGTGTAAACTTGATTTTATAATCAATCTATCTCGTCATAGAAATGAAATAAAAAGTTCTCCGTAATATTATAAAAATAAATTCAGAAATCATATAGTGATGTAAATTATTATAATATTCAAATTTGAAGTGTTAAATATTTGTTTGTTCATTCACAATATTATATTTAACTTTATAGACTATAATATAAAATATTATTACATGGAGTTTATTATCAAATAGTTATTTAGATTATGAGTTTAATATCATACATTACACTTTTACAAATATTTTTCGTTGAGGGTTTGAAGAACAAAATTATTTTGATATACATAAATGTGTTATATGTACATTTAGTCAACTCGGAATTGTCCAATACAATGACTCACCCAATGTGTAAATAATTTCTGCTCAGTAAAATGAATTCCTTTATTGTTATTTTTATTGTTCTATATTGTTTTTTCCAGGAAATCATTTTTATTTTAGTAATTATTTTAATTGTTGCGATTAATTGTAAGAAATAATTTTCCAACAAAATAATTAGGTTAAATTAGTATAATGAAAGTCTTAAGTTATGATTTATAGCTTCAGTATTTTCCTAATTTTGTGGTCATTAAGCACAAGACCTTTTTGACAACGCTAAATAATATATTTAATGCTTAACAGAAAATAAAAACTTACGAAGTTGACACAAATATACTATATGCCATTTAATAATTTTCATTTTTTGTAACATTATATAATATATTACTTAAGTAGTATAATAAAAGATTATACAATTTAAACTTTCTCCAGATTTTTTCCCTGCCCGGGTCTTAGAAATTTATACTTACTTAAACTGACAAAACCAAACTAATTCACAATCACAATTTTTGAATCCTTTTACATTTTTTATTTTTTTTTTTTACCCCATTTGATATATCTTTACTATTAAAGCAACTAATATAGTAAATATAAAAATAAAAATATAAACTTTTTAATTTATTTTATGATTTCCATTAATCATCTTTTCAAAAATAAAATGTTAGAACTTTTTATACAAAAAAACGTATCCGTTATTCATAAACTTTTTAAACTCTACGAGTCAAGCAATCTAAACGACATAGTAAAGGTATAAAACCACCAAACCATTAGAAAAATTATAATAATTTAAGTCATTACCTTGTCTCGACAGTACAGCATTAATTACCATTAATTCTTTCCTGAGAGTATAAGCTGCTAGAATTAGTATATGGCATTGATTTTTTATGACTGTAGAACCGCACTATTCTATATGAGATTTGAAGAGCATTCAGATTTATAAAAAGAAAATAATAATTATATTGAGTAAAGTACAACATAGTAGAATAACTGATAGCCAACCGATAAGGGACAATGGTAGATTTTCCGGGGTAATGAATCAGAATGCAACAGTTCTAGATTACGTTCATATTAGAATAACATTAAACAATAAACCTATCATTATATTTTACATCAATTCCTTCTGTTGGCTGGAGCAACATAAATGTTTCAAATCAATCTACCATTATCTTTTACGATTGTTGTTGATGAAGCGAGATCTTAAAATTTAAATAATTATGTCACGAATGTGATTAGTAATGAGAAGTATTATAAAACCGTTATTTTCGAAAAAAATCAAAATATACAGTAAAATACCGTACAATAATACGGTGAAATATAAGCTGCCCTTTTCTGAAATGATGTGGACGGGGAATATTTACGTAAAGGAAACGACCCCATTTTCAGTAGGTAGTAGGGTCGACAACTGGAAAACACGAATATTATTCCGGTCTTGGCCGGTACCCGGGAAACAGACACACAGCGTAGGAATTAATACGCTCATGGAATCTGCGCCAGGCGTCGCTACGATTTCATACCGGTGCCCGAGGGACGCGCAGTACAAGTACTTGGTCTGTTTCGGACTTCTATCGTGCCGGGTTAACCACGTACGATCCCTATTTCCGTGACAAAACAACAACGAACGATCGTACGTGTACATTCCCAATGCTCAGTGATCTGAAATGCTATACTTTGAGACAACGTGCAGAGGAAATAAAATAAGTGACGAAACATTTATCTCTTTTATAATTATTAAAATATACACGGGTTTTTAGTTCTAAACTGTGATAAAAAAAAAGTACATTCAAAAGTTTCATCTCAGTTAAAAATACTATTTAAATATTTATGTACTAAAAAGTTCTCAAAGAAACAAATATAGAAACTGAATAATATTTAACACTCAAACTATAATGATTTTTACATGAATACACAATTTATAAAGATGCTTGGTTGGATTGTAATATAGTTTAATAAGCGTAATATTTTTTTTTTTTTACTTGTAAAAACATAATTATTCACATTTTTATTAAACTACTACTGTTGATAATACGGTTTCATATGGATACTTTCAATAATTATTTTATACCTAGCATTTTAATATTAAAAATATATTTGAATAAGACTCAAATACATTTATACCGATTATAGTACTTGGATATATATTTTAATGGCTTTCTTAACAGAATTTAAATATTTATTGAAATATTTCAAAAACAGTTAAACAATATTACCTCAAACATTTACAAAAAGTACTTTGGGGACATCACCTAGCATAATATTTATCAACCAAGAGTCATGATCAGGTTTTGAGTTAACGACAAATTTTTAATTGGGTTCCGACATGAGTTTAGGTATTAAAATACGTTTATATTAAACTACTCGTATTTGGGTTTTGATCATGTAGTATTAAGCAATTTTAACAAATCAGCGCTAAAATAGCGCTGAACAAATTATAGTTAAGTCGTGGGAACTGTCGTCCAACAGGATGTACATTAGAAATGTAATATTGTTAGAATTATCCTAGTCAGTAAGTTTACGTATATTTAAAATGTATTAATATTTAAAATCATCTTAGTCAGTAAGTTTACGTATATTATGTAGAATATAAAGACAGAAGACAAAAGAAAATATAGAGGACTCTTATGGTGATCGTGTGACTTGATCAATATATGGAGTTTATGTTTTAAGTGTTGATAAAATTTCTTTTATAAATGTCTATACATCGATCCAATCGGCGTATCAGTAGATACTCAGTAAGTTTTAGTTAAGGCTCTAAAAGTTTGTAACATATTTGGTCAAAATAATTCAAATTATTTATAAATATTTTATTAAAGTATTTTGTATTCTATATTAAAAAATGTGCTATTTTTAACGAAAAAAAGCTAAACACAGAAGAACTATCCATATATGTGTGTGAGAATAAAGGGTGGAGTAAAATGTCAGCTAAACTAAATTTTTAATATGAGGTTGTGAAAATATTGTAATTAAATCAATAAAATATTATTATGGTCTTATGAACAATATCATTGGTAAAAATCGGGTTAGCACGCCTTATCCGATTGCCTATCCGTGAAGGTTTTTGGACTGGTGAATGGCCGCATAAAGGTTCTCACACACTGCTGCGGTACTCGATACGGTATCGGTACGGTACATGTAAAAATAGTGCACCGTACCGATACCGTATCAATTACCACAGCAGTGTGTGAGAACCTTAACGCGGTTTCTCTGGTCATGATAGCTATTGGTCGAGTTGAAAAAGTTGAGTAAACGGTCACCACGGTCGTCAACCGATTTAACATTATTCTAGCCAGCTGGTACTCGAAAAATTTCGGCTGTAGCGTGAAGGTGTTTTTCGCCAACACTCGAACCGACCGCTGACTTGCCCTCATCCCTCTGATTCATTGCACGCACTGCAGTTATGCAAAACTAAAGAATAGCATGATAACGTGTTGACGAAAATTAACTGATATCTGATTCAAATGTGATTAATGAACCCAGTTAACAGATTTATCGTAGGTAATAATAATTATTAAGCAACTACTAACATAATATAAAGATGAAATATTTACATAAATTGTTTACACTTTTATGTATAAAACCAGATTAAATTATGATAAATTTTAAATAATAAACCCTATCAAATTATAACCTCCCCATAATCTTAATTCATTATAAGTTATAACTCTAAAAATAAAGGAATTTAACAATAATAACATCCTGCTGGGACTATGATCACGAAACACGATATATTTCGAACGAGTTATAAATTGTAATACTATGAATTTATTTACTCTCGGAATATAACAATATTATCGATTCAGCAAATAATGCGCATCTTTATCCGATCAATCATAATATTCAACGAAGTATAAATATTTAATAATTTCAATCACATAATATGTTTATAAAAATCATAAATAAAATAATACACAAAATAATCCCTTAATGTATTGATATTTTTTTTTCCTAAACTCCAAAAAATATTGAAGTCCGGGGTCTTGTACAATAATTTTATATTATAATTATAATACATAAGTTATTGCAAAAACTATACCTAGATATAATTTACTAATTTTGATAGAAAATATTAAACACCAGTGAAAAAAAATATAATTATCATGCAACATAAATATTATGAAAAACAACTGAGGTATAATAAAAAGAAAAATAATACCGACCAATTTCAGTTATTGAAATATATAACTTTTTCTTTATTTGATATACATTTAAAATATGATAATATTATAATACCCATATTTTATTCAATTGGTAGTTTACATCCAATTATTTTAAGAGAAAAATTCTATTAAAATAAATAATATCATGCTCGTGAAGTAGAAAAAAAATACAGTGATATAGTATATATATAGTATATAGTAATACAGTATAATTGTATAAACATTTATAATAAAAGATACAGGACGGGGTCACTAGTAAAGTGGAGTGGACCTCGTTCATAGTATAGGTCATTATAACGGATGTGTTAAATTTGAATTCAATGATAGGTTATTGCATACGAAAAACGATTCTGAACGGAGATGATTTGTTAGCCTAGAACAGGTTAAATTATTATAATATATCAATATTTGCTCTTGAAACCCCTATAAAAATAATTGTGCCTATGTATTTTAATAATTTTTGAATGACAGTCAGGAACTAAGAACAACTTCTGTGAAATCTTCTATTCAATATTCATGTATTTTATCCCAGCAACATTTTTTTTATCAACAAATATAAAATAAAATTTAAAAAAATCAAATATTTCAAATTCTTATAATAAACTAAAAAATTAGTGAAATATTTTGAAAAAAAAATTGTTTAAAGAAAATGCCAATCGAAACAACTAGTAAAAGTTTCAAGCTCCTACGACTTACATTTTTTGAATAATAACAAATATTTAAAATTATTTGAGGATAAATTATTATTTTATACAATTTCGTAAAAATTTAAATTTCAGACGGTCAAAAATATTTTTTCTGAAAGTGCGGTAGAAATCTTTCTATAGTTATTTGAAGGAAAACTTATGAATGATAACTTTGTGTTAATATTTTGAATCTTAAGTATAAATACCAACAATTTTATGAATTTTCAACTACAAAATAACTTGCATATTGTTGCGATTTTGAAGTATTACATACAAATTTGAACTTAAAAAAAATGTCTATCAAATGATTTTTGACTTTTTTTTTTTTTTGATATAAGCACAATTTATAAGAAACATTATTTTAAATTTTCAAGAATTTTTGGACATCCAAATTTTTTTTACCGATATTTCAAAAAAAGTTTTTAAAAAAGTCGAAACCTTCAATTGTCTATAAATACATCAAAAAAAGTGAAAATACTTTGAAAACTTAACCATGTATAGAAAACTCTACTATAAACATTTGGTGAATATTTCATGTATTTGTAGTTGTTCGTTTTTATATTGGAGAGTTTTAAAAAAATGTATTTTGTCAAAAAGTGGTTTAGCTTAAAAGTACCTACCTGTTTTTCAGTAATTTTTTTATGATTTTTTCCGACGCTTTTGAAAATTTTTGAAAATTTTTGACTTTTAACTTACTCAAGAACCAATTTTATTCATTATCCTTTCAAAAAAAGTTGGTGTATAAAAAATTCGAAGTATTTTTTCTACTCCAACAAAAAAAAAACACACTTCATTGTAAAATCAATACATTCATCACTCCGTTTAGAATCTAAAATTTAATCAAAATTTAAATGATACTTTATACATATTTAAAAATATGGTTATCTCTAATCTTTTAAAGTCATCAAATACACAATATGCCAAAAGTACTGAAAAATGAAGAATAAAACAATATACTAATATTATATTATATACATATTTAATTTTATGTCACATATTTACAAAACAATTCTATTTTGTATTCATTTACAAAAACACATAAAATCAAGGAAGTTTAAGTTGTATGCTTTTTTTATAATTTTTTTTATCAAAAAAATAAAAACACTACGTCACAGATATATTTTCTTTCTTTATTGTGTAAAAATGTTGAATCCCTATAATAATTACATCTCTCTTAAAACGTTTTCGCATAAAATAAGTTTTCGGCATAAATATTTAAAGGTATTTTACATTTTACATTTTAAATTATACTTAGAATGATAAATAAAAGAGTATAGAATGATTCGGTATATATTCGGTAAAAATGTTTATAGTCTTACATGAACCCTAAGATAACGTTATCGGTTTTACTTACTAAATAAAATTTATAAATTCCCAAAAAGAATATCAACTCACTTCTGAGAATATTGTTTGTTGAACTTCTAAAAATTAAAGAATAGTAATGTAAATGTCATCAGTCATCACCAACAGTTTTTCAAAAGTTTTAAAAACTTCCCGGAAATACCAGAAATAACCTGTCTAAGTACCATCTGTATCCAATTTCCTCTCTATAAAAGACGTATACAAAACTTTTGAATTACATTTTCAGGCGGAAGCATATTTATCTACACACATGCTGAAAAAATAATATTGCAAAATCAATAAAGTCACTCTCTCCGTTGAGAATGTAAAATGAGATTTACATTTATTTAGAACCTTATATCATCATGAACTTAATGTTAAGAACAATACATTTGATAATTTTTGCATTATGTATAAACAAAATAAAATTATTAATTAATATTATAATTTACTAAGTATAATTTTATATTGAGAATTCTATTTTCTTTTCTTGGTCCGTACGTTTTGTACAGCACAATTATTATTTCAATAAATCAATAAATTACAACCTGCTATTATAGTCAACGAGAAAAATATTCAGATAACAGTTACGTATGTATATGATCGAATTTGTAAAACGCAATTCGATATAACACACAGTCTCAACGTATTTTGACGTTTTAAATTATAAACTAAACATCAAAAAGATTTTTATTAAAATTCAAAAAATGCTCTTAGATTTACGATTATATGTTAATCGTTTTAATTTTTAAAAACATTTTTTTTTTTTGAAAATATGTTTCAAACATACTGCAGAAATAATTGAAAACAGATGAAAATTCGGTTCAAATTACATTTTCAAATAATCATCAAGATATGATTTTATTTTTTTCTATATCAAAGATTTTACAAACTGTAGTTATACGTTTCGATTATTTATCAAATTACATTATATTTATATATATATATTTTGCACTTTAATTTAAAATTTCTATTGACAACAATGATATAAAAATCTAAAATAAAGTGAAAAAAAAAATGATCTTACTGCTAAGTTTAGGATTTTTTTTCTGAGAGTTAATGTTCTTATCATCAGATGGTCCCATGAATGTAATGGTCAACAATGAAAATCTTTCTCCGCCGTCATCTTTCATTATGACGTCTATGGGCTATCGTATAACTGTCAAACACTTGTCCGATGTAATTGGACGATTATTAACCGTCATTTTTTGATGTGTTTCAGACGTCAACGCCAGCGGCACTATTGACAAGAAAGATTTTGAGATCGCCATCGAAGTGAGTGATTACTGTTATTATTTTTACAATGATAATTTATGCCATTCTCAACCCATGAGCAATATCATTATTTTTAATAACTCAAGTCTTGAACAGCAATAATTAATGTGTAATTATATTATTTAGTCCAATATTCTTATAAATATTAAAAAAAGTACCACATTTATATTTGATGTATTAATTTTAAGTTCAATCCAATGCGATTGCTGCAACTATACTAAATACCTTTAAGGTTTAGGTTTAACGGTATTATATTTGTCCAAAATATTTTATGAACTACACCAAGTGATTATTTGTATCGATGAAAAAAAGTAATTAATATAATTGCATTACCTATATAATATAATACTGAAACTAATTATGACAATAAAATTACTATTAATCATATTATATTAGTTGTTTTTTTTTGACATTTAACCTTTATTATACAATTAGTTTTGACAATTAGGAAGAATCAACAATCTAAAACAATCTAAATTATAAATTATTTTTCAAAAAGAAAGAGAGAATAATAAATTAAATTAAATATATATGATTAACAAAAGACATTACATCAAGTATGACATTTTTAATGTTTTGAGAGGATATTTTAGGTGGTGTCAAAGTCTCAAAAGGGATGTTGGAGGGATTGGAAAGGGATAATAGGTGTTTACGTTTGAGAGATAGACTGGGGCAGTTGAAGATTAGGTGAGTAGATAATGTCACAAACCATAGGACCATTGTGGACCATGCAGAGGGGGAATTGTTCAATGTAAGTTTAAAGGAAGAAGAGAGAAGTAGAATGGAGCCAAAGCAGAAACGGGTAAACGATACTATTCATTTCATGGAGATTTGAGATTATGAAACCAGGATACTGTTGGAATGGTTGGAGATATATTTCTATACCCGGTGAGGAGAGGGTGATTCACAGTGTTTAAATCATTATCTTAGTTTAAAATTTTAAAATCATATAATGAACAAAATTATAATCAAACGAATTTTCTCAAATAATAAATAACCACTTTAGTTTAAATAAAACCAAAATCACGAAGTCAAAAACTACGAGTTTTATTTGTAAATTGTTGTATGATATGAAATTGAATAAATATCTAATTATTTTAAACCCGTTATAATTTATGACTTATATTTTTACATAAAGTATTTATTGTTATTCACCATTATTGATGTTTTCAATATTTTATATTCGCGAAAAATCATCATTCATTCCGAGTATACCTAAATTTGATTGACATACATTCACAATCAAGTGTCAACTGTTGAATAAGTATGTATTTTTCTTTGCAATTCACTTAAAACTACGTTAAATTAATTTGTTGCGCAGAGTTAATAAAAGCAATCGTTTCCTCGATTTATTTGTCCCAAAAAAATAGTAGAGTACCTACCTAGTATTTTACTAATTTTTTTGGTATTATGAAAAAACAATAGTTTGGAAGATAGTTATCCTGAACAATACTAGAAAAGACTAACCAGGGTTTTTATAAGAAATTATGATATTGCAAATGAGTTCCCGCAAAATCTCTGATAAAAATTGTTGATTGATTTATATTTAAAATTAAATTTCAACTGATTGTTGATAGTTACTAAACTATAAGATTTGCATTTTAAACATGTTTGAAAATATTTTCCACGATATAGTAAATAATATTCAAAATATTTTCAACAATGTATATCAGTGGCGGATGTAGAATTTTTTTTTTTTGGACCCAAATTTTCAAATATTGTGTTATGGGTAGTAAAAGTTATTGAACACAAAATATAAAATATAGATAAGATTAGTCATCATATCACTTTATCGCTTATTATATTCGAAAACAGATGGTATCGGAGCCAGCCTGAACGATGACTTATAATCATTATGACAACTACAAATATATAACTACCAAAAGGGGGGCCCGGGCTCCTCGCCCCTCCCCCTTGAATCCGTCACTGATGTATAATGCTTTAATGATCTTGCTTGGACAATAAATTGATTCATTTCACATCACTTTAGGTATAGATTAGTATTACTTAAGTGCTTACTTTTTATTTTTATAAACAAACTTAATCTAGTTTCTTCAACTATGGATTAATTTTGCATCACTTAATATCATTCTTAAAATATTACACCACAAATACAATATTAATTGTACTTTATCCAAGTCTCGTATTATTATTTATACAATTATCCACCGTACATCATGTATCCACATTCAAATATCATAAACGTTTTTCGTTCACATAAAGCCTGTCAATATATTTGTATCCCTGCCAATCGAAATCAGAAGATTTATTGTATCATAAATTTGACTCAAACATCAATCATAATCGTTTTGTGACCATATTTGTATTTGAATAATAATTAATAACAATACACTCCAGTTTTGAAGATGTTTAGTTTGGAAAACATAAATAAACTTTTAAGACTCAATTATTTTACAAAGAACTACGTTAAACCCACATTCACATATGAACGTCCCTGTTCAAAAAGACCGCAATGCACGCCAATTAACCCACAACCGGTCTCCACGATAGCGCGGGGCGGGTGGTAAACTTTTGGAATCGTCGTCGTCGTCCGCTGTTGTTTCTTACCGTCATCGTATGATTCCGCGACGGCGCAGTCTCGTGCCGTACGAGTTTCGCGTTTCGAAAAAAACTTTATCCGTCATGGTTTTCATCGGGATCGGGAGCTACCAGTACTGCACTACTAGCAACTGTACGTTTTGGAAGTTTGTTATCGTCGCGATATAGTCAATAATATATTATTACTATCATTATTGTACTGGAATACTTATTATCATTGTCGTCATAGTGCCGTACGATAATAGTATACGTCTACGTTGTTAATTATTAATTTATCCTCCACCAGGCATCCAATCCCAATTTGTGTGTATTACTGTTATTATTTTACAATATATTGGTACTATGCATAACTGCATAAGTGCTTGCACAAGTATGATAGAATGACTTAAAATTGACTAAATTTAAAACCAGAAATCAACTAAATTGACATTGTACAACAATATAAAAATTGTAAAATTATAAAATTGATTTATTATTATTTATTAAAATAAAAAAAAACTGATAAGATAAATTAAAATTAAAATCAAAAAATTTTATTTTGGTTATTTTGGTTTTTAAAAGTAATAAATAAAAATAGATGAGCCCGAACTCATTTGAGTATTTAAATAATTTTTAATACTTCTATTCATATCAATTAGCAATTATTTGATTATTTTAAATGTTTAAATGTTAATATATTTATGCATAAGACTATTATATTATAATATAATAGTTATACTGTTTAATTAACATAAAAAGTCATTACTTCTACATTCTCAAACGTAAAATTAAATTAGTTTCTATGTATGAGATTTAATAATAATCTTATTTGAAAACAAGCATATCACACGTCCAATCTGAATATCCAATTTTCAAAAAACAAATAAACCCATAATAAATTGTATATTTTAAAAGTTATAGTATAAATAATGAACGTTAGTTTGTAATGTACATTGTACTGAATACTGACACTACTGACATTATAATTTGCAAAAAATTAATTAAGAGAATATGAAACCTTTAAAGTCATTGGTAATTGTAAGACTATGTGAACTCGCCATTTTACAAATAACATGGTTTTGTTGTTTAATTGATAAAAAGTTTCCTTTTACTAAAATGAGTAAAATTTAATTGTTTCATACAGTAAACACTTAATAAAATATTCCAAGTATCGCACAGTTTTAAATGTGCAAACATTTTTATGGTTTTTTATTACTGAATAAAAACAATAAGTAACTACTGAATAAAACCTCTAAATAGAATTATAGTGGTTTCAATATTAATTAAATACGTACGCTAACTAATGACTATGAAATAAGTATATTTTTCTGAATAATTATTTGACTGACATTAAATAAGAAACTAATTAGGATATTACTCAAGTTTTTGAAAGTAACTGTTACTATAAGAATTGATTCATTTTATAATAATATAGTGGTATGAAGAGTGAAAATTCAGTTAGAGAATCCAGCAACTGTAGATAACTGAGCAACTGATAATTATCAAATAAAATAATCGAATAACTATTAATATCTGAGAATAGTATATTCCGTCGCTTTAATAATTTACAAATTATAATTAACATATATTACGCATTTGGTAGCTTAAATTAATAACTATAGTGACCAAAATATGTAAAAATATGCGATATCTCTAAATATACAGCTTGGCTACTTAATAATATATACTAATAGGATA
Source organism: Chaitophorus viminalis (assembly GCA_025469195.1). Classification (NCBI taxonomy): domain Eukaryota; kingdom Metazoa; phylum Arthropoda; class Insecta; order Hemiptera; family Aphididae; genus Chaitophorus; species Chaitophorus viminalis. The sequence continues at coordinate 362,385 of JAIPRK010000069.1, forward strand.
TTATACAAAAAACCAAGTATTATATTTGCAAATTAAAGACATTCTGTTTCATCCTAATGGTGCCTAATAATAAATACCCTGGTTATTTTTACAAAGCATGTATATATAATATATATACTTTGTAAATATATATACATATATATTGTATTAATTAAAATATTTTCACGCTACTTCAACCTAAATATGCCTTCGGGAAAAAGCAAATGATCAAAACGAATAGCAATTCCCAAGGTACAACTTAATTTTACTATCACGTTTCTGGTAGATACATAACATAATAATTTTATTATTCAATAAGTCTAGATCACATTTGCTATCACAAACATTATTTAATATTTGTAATAACTATTATTCATAATCATATTTATTATATAACATTTGATAAGTTTTTTAAACTCCATAGTGTTTAGGTGATTTAAGAACCATACATATTACCTACTTTTAATGTAATATGATTATATTAATATATTAAACATCAATATTTTTTATTCACACAAAAAAAAAACACAATGAATTATATTATTTTAGAACCCAATCCTATTTATAAGTTTTCCATTGACATTTTTTTTTTTTTTATTCATTTATTTTTCATTAAAAATATCAATATGTATGCCAAACAATTAATTATTCTAAAATAATGCTATGGGATTTTCTTTGTAATAACTAATACTTAAAATAATTGTAATTTGATTATTTAGTTTATACATTTAGGTAATACTTAATAATTACATGAATCTTGGAATTAATAATATCAAGAATAGCAAATAACGATAAAGTTTATGTTTGGATTTTAATTATAACACAATAATGCCTAAAGGATTTTAATACCGTTAAAAGAATGATGTTAAAAAAAGAAAAAAGAGGTGCTTTGGGGCATAAAAGACAATAAAATAATAAAAAAAACCCTTCCATCTCTGTAGCATAATGACCGACAAAAATGTTTGTCATTTTATACGACTTCTTTTTTTCTTTTCTTCGTATTCTTTTTATATTCTCCCCTCTTAGCATTTAATCTTTGAAACATCTTGTAGACTTTTATTTTATTTTATTTTCGCCCTTTAGCCCTCACAATCGTAACTGTTTCGCTGAAACTGTCTGTCACGCGATGTAAATAACATTTACTCGGACGCAATTACAACGATTACATTTTTTTTAAAAAAAAGAAAACTCAATAAGTAGATAGGTGTTGAAAAAATTTTTGTGATTTCATTAGTGTTTAAAAATATTGTGATTTAAATAAAAAATATACCTGTTTGAAAAGTTCAATAGACACTCTTTATTATTCATAATATTGTATTCGCTATCATTTGAAGAAATGATCAATCGTTTTCGGGAAAAAAATGCATAAAAAAACCTAGTCTTGAAAAAAATATTTTTGTTTAATCTATTTGCTTTGTGTTCACATAAAGTTATTATTATTTATTAAAACTTCAAAAACCCATATTTTTAAATATCATTATTTAATTTATTTGTAATTCACAAATTATATAAGTAATTAATTCATAAATGGACAAACAATGTTTTTGCATATATTTGCCATAATTCGTCGTTAAAACATTACTTAGTGGTGACTTTTGGGAATTTTCGGAAACAAGCTGAAATATTCTTAGACGTGACATACGCAATAAATTAGGTATTTAACATTTTTAATTAAAATACAATTTTGTTGTGTATTATCGGGAACTTAAATTGTTCGAGACTATGAAAATAAAAAATAAATAATCTTACGGCTTTTTTCAGTTATTTGTAAGAACTTATATTATTATTATTTACCTCAAATATAGTTATTTTGCCATAAATAATTCATAATAACATATGTATACAGTATACAATAATACATATTATAAAACAACAGATATACCTAAACAGATCTACCTTAGACAATAAAGTTTGCAGTTCCTTGAGATTTATGTCATAAGAGGTAGCCATAAATTTGTATACTCGAGCAGTGTATTTAGTCTTCCGAAAGCTGAACATCAACGGATAATACGGATAAGTGTTTAATCTTATAACCCCTGTGGGCCCACGCCGCAACGCCGGGAATCATAATGAATTCGGTCTCCGTTTAGAACTTTAAACATTTATAATGTACATCATTTGTAAGTATAATATGTAAAACGCACGTGTGTACTCTGTTTAATACATTATATGTAGGCAATTGCAGCGTTTCGATTATATGTACGCTCGTAATAGATAAAAATTTAAGTTATATCTGTGTACAAATGTTATTACACTTTTTGCTGTATTATTATATTGTACGAGTACATTTTCTCAATGGCAATTTTACGGGTACAGTTTTCCCGATACACGCAAATGGCTTTGTTATTTGGTAGGTACGCAAAACGTGTAGAACACAAACACTCCTTGTAATTATTCATTATTTTTTGCCGATGTGGACCCTATGGCGTATCATTAATACAGTGATCCGGCTAAAATTGTGACCGTTCACCATGACCGTTCTAGAGTTTTCCAATCCATTTGTCTAAAACCTATTGCTGACACACCTCTACGATTTATCATATCAAAATCGCGTTTAATTCCGTTCATTAACTTACTACACGTCAACTAAGAAAAGAATTATGTTTCTATTTAAGTTGCTCTTCTCTGATTTACATTAATAATTGTGTTGTTATTTAAAATCGTGATTTCACACGAAATTACATGCCTGGCTCCTGGCCACAAACACACTTGATGCGTCTACTTCAATTATTAGCTCCAACCACCAATTGTAAATAACCAATGATATTATCTCTGTATTTTTTTTTTACATCCATAAGTATCATAATGTATAATATATAATATTTCGTATGGCGTTTAAACAGCAACAATATTTCAAAATATAAGAATAAATAAGAATAAAAGTAAAGTATGATTTTTTGTAATGATGTTTTCTGATTTATAGTCGTTGTAGATATCACTTTAGAATACTAAATGTAAGTTCTTCATCCATTCCAGCGCCTCTTCTTTTGCTAGGTTGATAATTTGATATCTTCCTTTAAATGCACGAATCAAATATTCCGTATTGTTGTGTTTGATCATCTGGGAGTCATAGCCATAGTTACATATTTTTGAATTACGCAATCTCCATTTGAACATTATGTGTACTTCTGCCAATACCTGTCCTGATACGGTTTAGTGTTACTCAGGTAATTACTCTTTAGCTCAAATCCCAGTTATTTAATATTTGGATTAGTTATCAGTTTTTGTTCATCCGGGTTCTCTGTTAATCAGTCACCCTTTGGTAGATATTTTTTCAATAATAGATAACTTTCAGCATGGTGTATAATTTTGTCTATGACTTTGAGGATACAGCGTTTTGCGACTTCTTTAAAAATAATAACAACAAAACGTTCATAGTTATTACTCGTCGGTTAGATTCGATAATATTTACATCCACAGGTTTCGTAAAAGCATGCCAATCTGCTTGTCTATAGTTCCATTTTGGTTTTTGAATAGCCTTAACAATCAGTATTAGAATTGAGAATGCCGAAATTTAAGAATATCATAAATTTAAATCATATGTTTATTCTTTGAGACAATGCATAGGTCTGGGTTGAACCCTTATTTCAATCCACCTGAATGGAATGATTTCTTATCTTTGGCATGAAATAGTTGTTGCATGTTTTCACTTTCCATCCTATTAAATATAATTTCACCATTGGTAACATTTGTTTCATATTTCATATCCCCAATTTTTATGATGGTTGTTAAAATCTCCCATGTGTATTGTGGAAAGGTTGGTAATGGTGGTGTGGTTTATACTTCATTAGGTGTTTTATATCATATATTATATTAAGTATGGTTATTTCAGCGACACGTTAACGGATGCGGTATCTATCAATGTTGAATGTAAATATCTGTACTTGCTAATGTTGTTTCTAGGCAGTAGATCTGAAGCTTTTGTGGTAGTGGCATAGAACTAAAATGAGTATATAACCAGTAATTGTAGTAATTGTCGCTCTTCGTTTCAACTGTAGCTCATCTAGTACCAATCATAATACTATAAGTATATGAAATAAACACATATAGTTATTTATGTATCGTTTAACTTTTAATAATTTATCAAAGCAATACTCTGCAAATCTAATGTACCTAAATAAAACTTTTTATCACATACCACTCACTGCATACTATATACTGTTAAGCGTAAAACTATAAAATATAATACATAAATATCCCATATTCAAAGCATTTTTAACACCCCATCGGGGTACGCCACCGTTTCACACAAATATATATCACTTGAAAAAAACTGTAAGATACTTAGATACATGAACATAGTATATATCACGCGTACTATTGCAATAACGTCCTTACTCCTTAGTAAGTTAAGAAGTCCTTATCATGTGCATGGCGCGGTAAAAGAAACTGTACAAAATCGATATTGTAAATATAAACAATTTATTCTGCTACGTCGCTATACAACTACCATGTATACTGACGTTTCTACAGTTTTTCACTAAGATAAGTTGGTGCGAGAACCGTTTGTATTGAAAACCTATTACAATGAATAGGCATTGTTAAAACAAAAGTCCACAGGGAAAAGTTCCTATGTCTTACAACGCGTGAACTTCTATACCCTCGTTTACTGCTGCAGCAGTACTCGTGAATGTGTCGACGAACATTATTTTTATTTTTTTGCATTTCTCCGGCATGATAAATACTGATTTAGGCACCTGCAGTACGTGTCTTATAAATCAACGATACAAATGATCTACGGTTTTCAAATTTCTTTCTTTATTTCTTTTTTCGTTCTTAGATAGTTAAGTTACAATAATCTAGGCCCAAATACCTAACACAACAAAACATACAAAAATATATGAATAGCAACAAAAAGAAATGAAAAGAAATCACTTTGTTAAAAGCATTTGCCCGTTGTATATGTTCAACGTCAGCAAATGATTTAATGCGATATGAAAAAAAGGAACGCAGCAAATAAAAAAGCGTTATAATAATCTTCAATTTGTCACTGATCTCTATATATATTATAATAACGTTGCAAATATTTTTATGGGAAAGGGGGGAGGATTTCATACGAAATGTACAAACTGGGTGAATCGTCGAGAATATTAAAATAATAAATCGGGATCTTAAGTTGGTAGTTGTTATAATGGGGTGACTGGTGGGTTTTCATTATTTCTTTTCAAGAAAGGGCGTCGTCAATGAAGTGTTACAAGAGGTTCTCCGTTCAGTCTTAAAGACATGTAAATTCGACAGTAGGGTGCGCCTTTAAAACAGAGGTCTCGGGTTCAAAACAAGATTAACGAGTGAAAGCATCTGAGTGTAAATAATATATAATAAACAACAGTTCCCGTTACCGCCCCTTTTTTTATGTAATATAAGTATCTTGCTATCCGACCACATTTCACTCCGAAATCTGTATATATATATATAGGTGTATTATATAATGTTTGTTTATTCGGTTTCCTTTCGATATCATACCGTAATATTAAACACTTGTGGATTTCAACAACAATTATCCGATTGAATATAACCACAAATCACGATGCTGAGTAGAAACTACACGCATATAAATTAATGTATTTATACAATATAATATTATAAATACAATACAATGTCGTATATACATAATTATCGTATGCGAAGAACATTTAATCTTAACTACTCAACTACTGTATGTATATTATATACGCGTAGTATATTATATAACGTTTCGTGATAAATGTGTTTTTAATAGACCCGCAAAACAGAAAGGCATTACAGTAAACGGATTTCTCGTGTTTCGATTTTTCATCCGGTCAATTACACTTACCAATAGGTCACACATCGTAATCGTAAGTATATACATAAACCCTGATTTATACATATACCACAAGTACTCGGCCCCAAAAATCGCAGGTACCTCAAAAAATAAAAATAAATGCTGAATCTAGTATAGGGTTAAGTTTTTGATGAGCAATAATTATAGAATAGAACATACAATATTATACTACCAATATACTACCAACTAATATATGCATATTCAATATTGTAATGCATATACACACAGTACATACTTATTACTTACATAATGCTTACTTTTATTTGGTAATCAATCATAATATCAAATATGCAACGAAACAATAATTAACGTTTGCATTAGTTGTTGTTTAAATTTGTTTGATTAACATAATGACATTATTCCTAAATTTACAAAACAGAATAAAAAAATGCTTACAATTATTTTTAATTTCATAAAACATTTAACTGAAAAGTGCACCAAAAGTTAATAGTACACAGGGCATTTATTTCTTTAAATTAGCATATACAATATACATTCACGTAATTGCTTCGCTACAAAAATAAAACACGTCCAGCCGAGATCTAGGAAGTTTGAGAGACTCAGAAAAGATAGTATTGAACTTCTAAATGCGTCTATTTCTCGTACGAATTTTTAATCCCAACAATTTCAAATTTTAAACAAAACATTAGCTTCGAAAGCCCTTTCATACGACGTATTCTCTTAATCGATTTCTCGTTTGCCTTCTTGTACAATTACATATTTCAGCTTATAAACTTATTCGTAATTTAAAAATTTCTGTCATAACATTTTAAAAAAATAATATATATCAAAAAAATAGATCCATGACAAACTTGACTGGCAATTACCATGGCGAGTAATATTATTATAACATAGGGTTGCTTAGAAAAACAGCGATAAATCATATTTATTTATATAATCGGAAACTGCGTATTAGAACAAAATACGGTTTTTTTTTCTTTTTTAAAGCTTTTCTACGTAGGCTTATCTAAATTCTAATTTATGTATTGAACAAAATAATTTAAGTTAATCCAATATATATATATTAATATATATATATATATATATATATTAAGAGATATAAGCCATAATATCGATTATTTAAGTAATAAAATCATTAAATACTTCAACTAGACTGGACATTTTAGGGCCAACTTGATTTATTTTTTTATCTATTGGCTGATCGTGTTTTATTTGTGGAATGAGTTAAATATATTAAAAATAATACTGCGATATTTGGGGAGAATCCTCAAAATTGGTAACATTCCTTTCCATCTCATCCAATGACGTGTCTATTCGATTGTCAACTTTCGATCGTTATTTTTTGATCTGTTTCATTTTCATTAACAATTAATAGCTTATTATTCTATGAGAAAACTACGTGTATGGCTAATAACAATAAATTGTTTCCAATTTCCAAATATCTGAGAAACACTGAAATCTTATCCATCAATAACTTCAACGTCCCCAAAAATCCCAGGAACTAAATACTTGTGATAAAATCTATAGGGAAATATTCAAAATTTCAAACTAATAACCTAATGCTTTGAAACCTTAAGTACTATATAAGCTAAAGTATTAGAACAAATTAACGTTAATAAAAAAGTAGTAAATATTACAAAATGAATTTAAAATTTAAATAATATATATTATATATTATACTTCTCAGCTCATATCAATATGTACCTCACTCCCGACGAACGACATTGTGCTAACATATTTGCTGGAAAATGATGATTATATTTATTCAAAATTTGAGGATTATTCAAAGCTTCAATTATTTTTGTAAGACGCCTGCTGGGAAGCGCTTGACTAAGAGCTACATAAGAGCTTCAATGTTCTTCTATACCATGTTGTTAACTTTCACTTAAAATTGAGTGGCTAATAATAAATATTGTTTATACATAAGGTAAATATAATATAACCCTGCGTTTCCCAAAGTATGTTCCGCGGAACCTTAGGGTTCCGTGGGATAATGTCAAAGGTTCCAACAGATGTATGTGATTATTGAGAATTTATTATTAACAATTATTATATAATATTTGGAAAAAAATATTATTAAAAAATTGGAATTGAATACATTGGGGTTCCGTGAAACACAAACTATTTTTTAAAGGTGCCGTTGTTGTTAAAGTTTGGGAACCGCTGATATAACCAATAAAAATGCTTAAATATGTGAAAAGAAATTAATGAATTCATTGTAAGAGTAAATAATTCAAAATTAGGTACCTACCTATAACACTTATTTGAATCATTTTGTTAAATTAAATCTTAAGATCAATAGAACTATAACATTCAAAATGTAATACCAAGTTAGTCATAAATTCAAAATATAAAAAATTAAGATCCACAAACAGTTAAACTGAAATTCTAAAAATATATTTCAATTAACAATAAACACTTTATAATTTAACTAAAATTAGTTATAATTATTTATAGACAAAATCTTTAAAATTAAATGAATTTTCTTGCAACATATACCTTCGGAGCTCGACAAATCATTTATCAAATTTAATATATTATTTTACAATATACTAAATTGCATCATCTTTTCAATATCATCATTAGACATTTTACATTCAGTAAAACAAAATTTTAATTTTCTTCGATAAAATCTCTTAAATCTAAATTTTCGTAAAAATATTATTATTAATACGAAGCAAACAAAAACGATGGAAACATAATTTTGATTCCGAAATACCAGTTGAAATGAAAAATCGAATATAACAGTCGAAAATCTGATCGAAAACTGTTTGAGAATTCGGACTTTTGAGTCGATCGAAAATAAATGTGTTATAAATCATATTTTGATCGAAAACACTTTTCGATCAGCTTGAAAATAGACCCCTGGGAAGTATCACTTTTATTCAATTCGTAAATTTAATCATAACCTTTCAGTGAAAAAAAAAAATGAACGATTTAACAGTTATATAGTAAAAGTTCATATTTCGGTGATTTATTTGTGACGTAAGAGTATTACTTAGTTTGTCAACATTTTTAATTTTACCCACACCTATTTAACGTTATTAATAGTTTCGATTGTTTGAAACATATGTCATGTTACATTTTAGGTACATACTTTGTACATAAAATACCTTAAATGTGCTTGGTTATTTTCATTCCATTCATTCATTGCTACTGTTACATTATTGATTTTACAATTTGTTATTTCAACCGAAATATGTATGCATAAAGATAAATTAATTACACACGTGAATTTCCAAAGTGCATAAATGGGCCGAGCATAAACACTAGTTTTGTAATAAACAAATACAATACAATTTAATAGTTTCCAGTGTTTCCACACATTATTTTAATATACTCCTATATTACTAAAAAGTGCTTATAAATTATAATTAATTGTTATGGCGTGTGACCACCGTTATATGATTACAAATATTTGTTTTATAAATTTAGTTAATGATGTTTCTAATTTCTTAGAACACAAAACTATTAAGCAAATTAAAATATACAATCATACTAAATTGTATTGCATTGCGACCAATTTGATTAAACTAAGTAATATTACATAAGTTGAGTTTTGGATTTGTGAATCAAGTATTAATAATTCGCCATATAGTTTGAATAGTTAAACTTGAATTTATACTTTTCATTATATTTACTAAATACCAACAATGAATGATACATTGGTAATTTAAAATATGTTGAACCCAAGTGCGTAATTATCCATCAAAACTATTAGATAAACCTAAGTAAGAGCTAAACTCAAATTAAATTAGAACTCTGAAGTTTAGTGTGGTACAAATCTTCAATTAGCTTAACAACTAAAATTTCCATGACAACAAATATTATTACAAGACATAACTTTCATTCGTACAAAAAAGATAGAACTATTAACCAGATTAACATTGTTAGATCCAAATATGTTTCAACATGAATTTAAATTAATATAATATATAGGTAATCTATAAATAAATTAGGCATAATATTGATTTTCATATAGGTAGTTTAAATATAGAAAAATTTAATTTCTTTGTTCACTTTTTGAAAAGTATAATATATTTCATAAATATTACTTATGTTAATAATTCAACTTTTTTACTTCAATACAATTTTTATTTTAACGGTATTTTATTAAATTCTGAGGGAAGAAACAAATGTATTTTATAAATAAACTCTGAATCGTTAATCAAATGTGATGATTCATTATTAACAATACTTAGAACCAGAAATCGCCTAGCACCTGCCAGATTGTTAGGTATCTCTTTTAGCTTTTTTTTTATTTAATAAGTAATTTTAAATGTTAAGGTTTGAAATTACAATTGAAAAACGTAATACATGCTTACATTGTCTTACAAATCTTACTTTAGATTATTTTAAAACTATATTAAACTTTAACAAAATTGAAATACACAACACTTCATGTTTATATTATTTTTTAAATCGATTTTATAACACAATAGAGTTCGATTATTTTTAGATTTATTTTAATGAAGTTGATGGTTTTGAGCATTAAAACACTGAAAATTAAACAAATCCACTCAAAAATTATAATTTTGTTATGCAAATAATTGAAATTAAAAAGTGTAGTTCCATACCATGCATCGCTCAGAAACGTTTTCCAAATAAAATTATGTATAATTTATTTTAAGTTCGATAAGGAATTATCAGTTAAAAAATGTTCTAAAATTAGATTAACCTAACCTAACTAAAACTGTTACCCGTCCCCTTAAGAAATAACAAATAATTTATTAATCATACAGTCATTATAATATATATTATTTATATATGTTACTAGCTTAATTACCCAGTTTTGCACAGTTTTGGCCGAGGTATAATTTTTAGTGAAATACTACCTTATAATTTTTAAAGCCTAGCCATACTTGGTTAGCCTATTACTATTGGTTATTAAACAAATAATAAACAAAAAGAAACATATAAAAATAGACGTGAAAAATATTTCAATATTGTTATAACGCCTACGTAACCAAAAAGTAAAGAAATATATCCAACTCAAACCTTTAAAAAATATATTTCAAAAAATTCTTTTTAGTGCATTTATATAATATGTAGTCAATAGTACATTTATACATATATAGAGTATTAAAGAAACCATTATTTTAAATCTAAACTTAATTTATTTTGTTGTTTTGAAAATGTAGTGAGGTTTGGTGAGTCATGATGTGTATTTGAATTTTAAATATACAAATAAAAGACGACTTAAAAAAATCGTAAAAAGTATAATGTTTTTGCCATACCTAACCAATGCTAACCTAACCTGACCACTTTCTAAAAATCCTACCAATAAATTATGTTTTTTGTATTTACACCATTTTACCCATTTTAATTCCATAATGGGTTAAATTTAAGAAAATCTTTTCCCGGAAGATTTCTATCCCATACAACTAAACTACTGACTAAATTTCACACATATCTTAAGCAGTTCCGACAGGGGTATTTTTTTCATTTTTACCTCTTTTAATTTTTGACCCCCTAGGGGTTTAATTTTGAAAAAATCTTAATGCTATGATCTTTTTTCTTCTTGGATCTTTGAAAATGATTCCGACCAGAAGGATTGTTCCGACTTATAGTTACATAATTATAACTTTTCTAATTGTAAATTTCGTTTGGTTGGTGCATTAAGGAGGTAATTTTTGAATTTCTTAATAGTTTTTCGAATAATTAGGAAAAACATAGTACGATTAGCAAACATTTTAAATTATACTATATAATATAAATTATTCAATTTTTATTTTGGTTGTCATAGCGATTTGAAACGTGATTTACTAGGTACCTTATATCAATCATTATAAAGCTAACACAAAATCAACATAAAATATTACCTTGGAAATCAATAAGTGAAAAAAAAAGTCATACGTCCAGCCCAGAGCCCAAATGACCATCAAAGTTCTGATCTATCTCTGCCAAATTTCATCAAAATCGGTTCAGCGGTTTAATCGTTAAATCGTAACAAACAGAGTTACTTTCGCATTTATAATATTAGTATTTAATAATCATTTTTTATAATAATTTTTTTGTTAATTTGATAACATATTGTAGATTTGGTAACTAGCAGTAAAAATAACACAACTATATGTTTGGAAATGTATTTCGAATGTCATAAAACGATAGTAATAAAAGGATGTTAAGTGTAGTGATGTCGATTTAAAAAGACTGAATGAATGAGAATAAGATTACAATTTCTCACTCAACGAAATAAGAATACTAAAAAAATTAAGATTTGGATTTCAATTACAATTGTTTTAAAGAATCTTTTCCGTTACTTGTGCTTTAATAAAGGTTATTTAGTTGTACGATTTAATGTAAAGATTTAAACAAATTACATCAGTGTTTGTTTAGTTGTTGCCGCAATAGTTTTATTTATTTTTATAGTAAAAATAAATAAAAAAAACTTTATTTCAGCTGTAATTTTTCATACAATATATGAGTGTAATTTTATATTTTACACACCTCTAACACTAAATAATTGTTGATAAAATTATGAATAGTATTAATTACTTCTAAAATGAATTTATATTATATTTTGATAATAATAAATCTCATTTTAAATGATTTTTATTTAAACGTGATTAAAAATATATTTAAAAAACATCAACAATTAGGTAAAATAGGAAGGTATTAAAAACAAAAATCAATACTTACACATAACAAAAATTATTACCTACCTTAAGATTTGAGGTTTTATTTATTTTTTAATTAATATTGTTTTGGTTAATATTGTTTTTTGCATTTATTTTAAATTTAAATGTATGAATATAGAATCCTAAATATTACCCGAATATGTATATATATATATATATATATATATATATATTACATATTACATACATAGATATCTTTAATTATTTTATTTATGAACAGCGCAGATTAATTTTTATTGAGACTTCCACTATATGTTATATTACATAAATAATGATGAATCTATTTTGCATATGCCTGATTCGTACAATAATATGAAATGTGTACTTATAAAGTATTATAAATTTATAATGACTCTTAAATCGGTAAAACCTTATGGCTAACATATGGTTTTTGTGTTTTTGTTTATATATATATATATATATATATATATTATATACGCTTATATTAATAAAATATTAAGAATTGAATGCGTCTTAGTACTAATTATAATCCCTTACATGAACCTCTGGTTAGTGTTTTTGAATATTCTCTACTAAGGTATCCTATACCTTAAATAATTATGATGATAATAAATAAATAAAAAACTAATTCAACATAAAATACTTCCTATTGTTAATCATCACCATTATTGTAAAAACTTTTAGAGCTTCGGTTCATAATTCACATGGTAATGGGGTTCAATGTTTAATTATTTATATATTATGTCTTTGTTCATTATGCATTGATCTTGTCAAAAAGATGAAAATTTTACAATTACAATTTTAAACTTAAATACCAAGTTCTATTAAAATGCTTTAAGTATTATTACCTACTTAATAATCAGTTTTTAAACTGAAATACGTATTAAAACAGTACACCTATAACATGAAAGTTCAAAATCAATCAGTATAATGTACACCATTAAGACCATCTTCCCACTAAAGCAACGATACGACATCGACGTCGACGTAATAAAAAAATAGTTGCATAGAAAAAAGTCGTACGATCTGACTTTACGAGTTGTGCACACTATACGAGTAGTTGAAGTTTTGGAAAATAAGCTATGGCTCAGTTGTAAACATCTCATCTGAAAATAAAGATACCGTTGCATTATACTTTATTCTGGTATTGTAGGAACTAGGTACTAAAATAAACGAAGATATCGGGTACATCCATGTATTCTTAATAAAGTGAACTTTTGGCCATGCCTTTCCTGTAATTTATTTTCTACGTACTCTAGTATTTTGTAGTTAAATAAACATGGATAGTTTTCAACGGCTTCAACAAGGTTACAAGTCAATATAGGATCTTCTTTGGTTTTGGCATTTGATGAAATAATTATCTACTATTCAGAATATAATATACTAAATGGCCAAAATCAAAACGGCCTAACACTATTAAATACTACAATAGATGCAGTATATAGTATTTATAATTAATTTCATATTAATTTTTTCTTGAAAATTCAACATATGGCGAGAGCAATAGTTTCTATCTGCTTATCTAAAATTTCGAATTTGCAATAAATTTATTTTCAATATTTCACTTATTAATATTGATCAACATCCAATTAAATCAAGTACTATATTATACTCAATAATACATTATACCTAAATAATAAATAAGTACCATGAATCTTTGATTTTCCGATTTCTTTATTATTTTTAAACAAATTGAATCAAGTAAATTGACGTAACACAATGCCGTATTTAAAATCAATCCAATTATCATGTCATCCATAGTCAATCACACAATTAAGTGTTCAGTTTGCTGTTATCAATTGAATCCTCTGTTTGTAGAATTTACCTTTAATAAAAAATCATACACAGTTTAGCAGCTATTGTTGTACCCACGGAAGAATAATGTTACCATCAATCAAACGTAACTCATCATTTTGCCCGGAGTAGTATATTCTATAAGTTATTTTTATTTTTGTGTGTGAATTTTTATGAAAAACAAAATAATATTACTATATAAATACTTATTTAATTTTTCAGAGATTTTGTAATTTGCGGGGCTGGAGTGGAGACTCGGAAAAAGTAGAAAAAACTCGATCATGTCTGCTCAAGGTTTGGGATGGCTTGCAATCAGGCGCTGATAAAGATCAAGATGGCCAGGTAAGACAAACATATTAATGATGTTATTAATGATTATTAATGATATTAATTAATCATGTTACCGTTATGACAAGCCTAAAGAAATACATTGTACATACATACAACATAATATGTCCAATATGTATATATATATATAAAATAATAATTTAATGATCATAGAACAACATGAATAACAAACTAATATTATAATTTAATAATTAATATTTCAAACAAAATTAATTATATGAATTATGATGGTAATCAATTACATAGTTAGCATAAATGATAAGAAATTTATTATAGATATTTTTACCAGTACACTTAAGTGAGGAAATATAATTAAAAACTATTTAATCGACCAGGCGATCAAATTAAATTGGTTATTTTCAATTTTGTATGATGTGTTTTATTTATTTACTCAAATTTAAATATTTATACTTTAAAATTTAAAGAATCAAGGGCCCAAGTTGTATACTATAATATTTTTAAAAAGTGAAACCTAATTTTTAATAACAGTTAATAATTTGTTTTTTTAATCGAATACCGAATAGGAGCTCGCTCATCAATCAAAACTAAATTGTTTGCAAAATTATAAAACAAAAATATTGATTCACTTAGGTATCTTTCATAGTTTTGTACTTTGATACAATAATTTTATTAAAAATGTGGAATGTAAAATAATAAAAAAAAGAGCACATTTAACAGTGAATATAATTATGATTCTCTGAATTTGTATTAAATATTATTCTGAATTTATTAAGATTTGTGATAACCTAGATAATTTGTTAGGCATATTTCCATATAATATATCATTTTAATTTTATCACATAATTGAGTATTGACACACATCGATAAACTTATTTGAATGGTCCAGAGGTACCAGTTTTAAGAAATACCAGGACTGTATTTTACAATATGGATTCAAAAAGAACTGAAAATTGAGTTTGAAATATTTTACTTACTGGATACGATGGTGAACAAATAACTTTATGACTTTTTCTCATTAATATTAAACGTATAAGTAATACTAATAGTAAACATATATCTTTTATTTAAACAACATTAAACTTTCCCTAATTAAATACGAAATTACTATTTAAATAAAACTAATAATCGTTTTAACACATCTTTAATTTACTTTTTTAAATAAATCCAAACTCACGAGCTCATTTTTTTTTTTGGATTAGTTGTTGATTTTTTTAATAAAAATAATGTTTAATTCAAAATAAAACATATAAACCCCGAGTATAGTTTAGCGCAATGGTTAGCCATAGTCATTGATCAGTATTCCATTTAAGCACCATCCGGCATCGCTAGCTCCCAGATGGATGACCACCTAAGTTTTTATCGACGAAACCATGACCCATTATGTATAGGTACACATGCGTGTTCCAAATCCTACTGTTCCCAAATCAACTAGTACCATTTTACAACTAACAACTAATAGTTGCCGAAATTTAAAATAAATAAATTAGAAAAAAAATCAACCCCACTCATATTTACATCGGCCAACTGTGATAAAAATAATAAATTATTTATACATATAATTTTTTCTGCTTTCATTTTTAAACAAAATAATTTATTTATTTAAAAAGTTTTTTTTAATTTCAAAACCAAATGTGCTGATGAGTTTGCCTTAATTGAAACATTTTGTTTGATTAATTCTAAAGAAAAATATATCACGTATTTATAATTATATACAAAAACCTGGATTATATTAGGTGAAATGAATAAAATATATACTTGCATACTGGTTAAATTTATGCACATTATGCATATTTTATACAGTTAAAAACACAAAAAAAGTTAAGTTAAAATATTACGAATATCTGGCACGAGTAAACGCGATTAACATTATTAACGGATGTTTGAACGTTTCGAAGAAAACATTTATAATATACAGAATGAATTTAATTATACACGAATTCGGTTGTTTAATCAATACATAAAAAATAGTTACAGCAATTTCAAAGTCGAAGACTCTCGAAGATCTCTAGGGAAGTAAACGGGTATCGAGATGTTTTTACGATAAATCGTGTTTACAGTTTTCCCAAGGTGCTCGATCGCGCAATAAACGAAAGAACAATCAGCAATAAAAATGCACATGTATATAACTAAATGCAAAATCACTCTATTATTACTTGCTGCGAAAATCTTATAGGCATAAACATTGTTTTTTATGTATATGTTTTATTTATTTTTTTATAATTTTTTTTTTCGTGCGCACATTTTATAGGTGACTCAAGATGAATGGTGCGCAATGTGGGACGAATTTTCCAAAAACCCAAACGCACCACAAGAATGGCAAACGCACTACATGAATTTCATGTTTGATCTGGTTGACACTTCAGGTAATGGTTTATTTTTTATAATTTTTTATTTTCAATCGTATAAACTTCTCGCAATGGTATTTTTTTTAAAAAAAAACACTTACCTCCATTTTGATTTAAAATTCAATGAATTAAAGATTAAACGTGAAATTTCAGCAAAACTATTTTATCTTTCTTTAACCAGCAAAGTTAAAGGAGCAGAAAAAATGTGCTAAATTCTCTTCCCAGTTACTCCATGCACATTTTGTAGCTAAACTTCAAACTATTAATCAGTTATCCCATGTTCAATTTTTATACATAGTTACTTATATAATAGTATTTAAATAATTTCAGAAAATCATTCTGTATCAGCTAAAGTTTACAATTAAAAATATAAATTGCCGCATGAAAATCGATAAAGTTAATGATTGATTATCAGAATAGACGGAATATGAATAACGTTCATAAAATTGTGAAAAATGTAGACGTAGAGTTTCGAGTTTTTAAAAAAGTTCCATACACATTTAACATTTCTGAAAAATATATATTCAATGTAACATAATAAAATGTATTAATAACCCGGTATATTATATTATTTCGTAGCTCGTTAAAATCACCTGTAATGTCATTTTTGTGCAATATATATTTACCATACGTTTATTGTGAGACGTATAAATAATAATGCAATTACCAGTGGAAAAAAAAACCATTCAAAGTATAAAAAAAAGTTTTATATTACTATTCACGCTGTTCCTTTTGTAAGGATTTCTGATAAAGCCGGTCGTCTTTTTGTAAAGCTTTTGAACTGTGAAATATCACATTATTCAAACTTAGAACAACAAAATGATAGAAATAATAACAATGTGAATTGAAATATTTGACCTTTGCTCGGAGGGGAAAGGAATGATGGAAGGCGTTTTAAAATATATATTATTATAATTTTTGGAGTTTAGGGCGATGACAGATGTTGACGCAAGAAATATTATGTTGGAAAAACGTTAAATTAATCGTTTGCAACACTTGTAATTGAAAATTCCTATAAATCTATGTGATTTGATTTCGAAAAAGGGTGTATGGCTTTTAATCTTTGTTGTTAAGATGGAGTAATTGGAAAAAATGTTCTCATTTTTTTCTATGTATATGACTTCGTTCGTCATGTGTGATGTACACGTTCAAAAATATTTTTCCAAATTCTCAACTTTCGGATTTTTCATAACTCATAAATCATAAGCTTAACTTCTATAAAAGTAAATATAAACTATCAAAATATATTGGATTACAAAATTACGAATTTGGACACTCGGGTTATTACACTGCTACACTTTAATGATTTGAGAAATATGAAAAGTGTATTACAAGTGTATAATGTAGCTTCACATTTGCGCATTCAGATTCTATTTAACATACTATATTAAGCATTCTCTATTTTATAAAAATGGGTAGGCATTCGAAGAAAAATTTCATAAAAGTACTTTGCATTCGCACAAATGACTACGATTGAACCTATAATCCATATGATGGACCATCTAAAAATCTTTTTCTAGTGCATTCAAATAAATTGTGTCAATAATTAGTGAGGGTACAAATTAATTATTATTTTAAGATTTACGGCAATCGAAACGACATAGTTTTTATCATTTTATACCACAGAACTGCGACTACAATAATATTATTTACATTTGAAAAACTACTAGTTTTTAATCAAAACACTGCACATACATTTTCCATGGATATTTTCCATTACGCTTCGATGGTTTCGGATTATAGTTGACATATATATATAAAGGGTTAAGTGCGATCCATGGGATTCCGAACCTATCTTTTCCATATCACCGCACACATTATTAAAAGTCAAACTGAACTAACGAATTCTCAATTCTACTTGGTACATTATATAAGTTCGATCGTTTATTTTACAAAGCGTAGTTGTTTGTAGTTTGAACGCGTACAATATATAATTTCCGTGGGTGAACCTATATATATTTAATGAACACATTTTTTGTATCATATCAAGAGTCTATCTACGCTAAGAATGCGAAGTAGCCCGAGATTTTAGTAGTTCAAAGAATCGTCTGATATATGCCGCTACACTCTTTAATTAAGAAATTTCGAAATCATGACGATACATTAAAAATATCAGACGCCCTACGGGATCAATTAATTTTTAAAAATCGAGGAAGCTGAAATTTAGAATCTTTTGCTATCTGGAGGAATTAATTTTAATCAAATTTCAATGAATCTCTTATTTTATATATACTATTCCATAATTCTTACCAATAAACTATATTAGGTAATTGACTGTTTATGCATTAATGTTATTACAACGTAAAGATTGTTTCTGAAGAAAAGTGTTTTATATAATGTGTAAATTCCTAGTCTGGGCTTTCGTAGGAGTCAATAAAAGTATTTTTAAATAATATGATTTTTTTTTTATGTTTATTGTTTCTGTTTTATAGGCGACGGTACAATCGACGAGGCGGAATTCTGCGAAGTTTGCCAAAATAACGGCGTACCTGCTGCGGAAGCTGCGGACGCATATAAGCGATTCTCAAAGGTTAGCGCTACCCCTTTAACGACTTAATCACTAACTTTGTAGTAAACATCGCATGACGGTTATAATCGTAACGGAAATCCGTCTGCCGAAATTGATGTGACCGGAAACTTGTTTCGCACTATTATAATATACGTGAATACGTCGAAAATACTACAATACTTCGTTAATTACCCCCTCCGATCATTTGCTTATTTCACATTCGAAAGTTTTTTCGACCGTAAACAACATAAACATTAATAATATTGTCAGTTGTTATTAATTACGCAAGTAGATAATTAAATTGATAATAATAATATATTTAATATATAATATTTTAGTATACAACTGTGTATATTATTATACTCACTGCATGTAAATGGTGTATGGAAAAAAAATAAAAAAATCCATCGACATTAAAATATATCCTAACGCGTTTTTAATCGGTAGCAGGTACGTTGTAAATTATTATTTTTATTTTTTTCCGTCTTTTATTTTAATATAATATTGTGGTTTTCCTCGAAAAATTAACACCGTTTGAACGCGATGCGTTTTTTTATACACTGCACGTGACACGTGTACACCGAACGATCGAACTGGAACCATTACAGTTCGATGTTTTTTAGACGTTTTGAACGTACTAGCCGTGATTTGAAATATGTTAATAATTAATTTTATAATTAAATCTTTATATAAATTAAGCAAAAGGAAGTGCAATCACTGGATAGTTTCTTCCCTCACCCTTTACATGTGAAATCACTTGTAGTGCATATTCATATTATCGTGTATATATCAAATAAAAAAATAAAAAAATTTAAGCCCCGGTACAACCGGTGGCGGTCAAGTGTTATCCAAAATCCTTTGAATTTTTTTTTAATTTTTGTTATTTCGATCTGGATCAGATTCTATTAGTTGCGAATCTATAGGTAAAATTTTATCCAAACTACTATTACACGCGGTTATAGATTTTAACAAGTAACAACCGATGATGATCACGACTTATCACGCCAAAATGGTGAAATAACATGGGGGCAAACAAAATATAATAATTGAAAACCGCGGCTAAATCTGATAGCGTTAATCAAATGAAATACCCGAATATCATACAAAAACATTTACATGCAGTGACAATTAATATTGATAATAATATTATGATGATAGACAATAAAAATACTAGAAAATCATTTCAAATTTATCACGAATTCATCGTTCACCGTTATAATTTTGCTATTTTGTCGTAAATGGTATAATATAATGTCATCTGTTTAATCCAATAACACATATTGCAACGATATAGTAACGTATATACGTAATATAATATATATATACTTTGCGGCGGTGATCGCTCCGCACGCGAAATACTACGTAATTATACATATTGTCATATTATTGTTATCGCGAGGAATGGTCGAATCTGTCGCCCCAAACAACGAGTAAGGTAAAATGATGCGGCAATTTTAATAGCGCATAAAGCTATATTATATATTATAATTTATACGATATATAGAACATACATTGAAACCTTTCCAAAAAAATAATATTTATCAAGTCCTATATACGATTCCGTCCTAAACGGTTTTTCCTTTGTACATAATTATACATTACATACCCGGTGGTGCCAAACTAATACATTAAGTAACACACCAAACTTCACATCTTAAATAGGGGATGGTTGATATCCAAACAATTTGTATAGATTAATATTAATTAAGTTTGTAAGTTAGGTATCAGATAAAGAGGTGGGTGGTAGATCCTACATTTTTGATTTTGTTTCACCAAAATGTCTAAAACTCTGTACCACTAATCACTGCAATATGTATATTATATAATAAAGAAATAATAACTATATACAATAGTGGTTAGTACGAAAACTTTACCATTGCCCACCATCATACGCGTATTGCGTAACAATAACGTGCGTCGTGAAACTTTCTTTTTCAGTTCGTTGAATAATTAATATTATATTGCATTATTATTATTATTATTGTACATCTAACGTCTTAAATAATGTGTATATATATATATATATATATCCTTGTTTCAAGTCTTACATTATAGTATCACAGTTACAGACGACGTGATTTTAATTATTTTTTCCACTGTGAGCGTTTTACACCATGAATAAATGTATTGTACCTACCGCATTGCCATGTATTCATATAGATAGCATATAACGGAATTATAATCTAAATGATTATGATAAAATATTTTCTTATGTAATACTCAACTTTTTAAGCACGCTAAAATGATTAATATACATATACTTTATCTATTCTATTTTGGATTCTGAACGGAGGGATGAATGTATTGATTTTACAAAGATGTGTGATTTTTTTGTGTCTGTCATCACGTTTTAGAGCCGTAAAATGCTTTGATTTTCTTATATAGCAACTTTTCTGATGGGAAAATGAATCTAGTTGGTATTAGTACGTACAACCACTTTTTGACAAAATACATTTTTTTTAAATGCTCAAACTCAAAACCGAAAAACCGCAAATATTTGAAATTTTCACCAAATGTTTATATTAGCGTTTTCTATACATGATTCAGTTTTCGAAGTATTTTAACTTTTTTTAACATATTTATAGATTGTTAAAATTTTCGATTTGTCTAAGAAATTTTTTTTCTTTTGAAATATCGCTAAAAAAATTTATAGATAGGTACCTATTATTGCACTCAAATTTTAACACGTCCATAATAATGACTTATTCTATGAACGAGGTCCACTCCACCCCCTAATATGCAACAGAGTTAGTCCCTATCCGGATTTTTTAATTAGTGGCATGTCTGTGTCATCCACAAAGAACACTGCTAATTTCAATTAAAATTTTTACCTATATTATTACATTATAATGTGATTAGAAAAATGTTTTATTTTATACATGTGTATTTGCTTGCATATCACAGGGCGGCACGATTCATGTCTCTCACGACGAATTCGCTAAGTACTGGGTGGAATTTTTCGCTTCTGAAGATCCCGTGGCTTTGGGCAACTTCATCTTCGGCAAGACATCGTTCAACTAAACAACAAGAATTTCAAAAAAAGAGTCGTCTTCTATGTGTTTTTTTCCTTTATAATCAAATATTTAAAATTGTGACCGCAAAATATCACATACTTAAAGGATTATGTTTAAAACGATAGATCCTCTTTAGATATCATAATAATATATCATAATATTCTATTTAGATATTTACGAACGTAGTAATTAAATTAAATTTAGACTTTAAACATACTTTCTTAGTCAATTCTTCGTACGTGTTTCGTTTATCTTATTGTGATACAATGTATAAGGTTCAGTATTATTAATAATTTTTCTATAATTAAATTACCTACAATTTAAAACGACCGTTATGTTATTGGTCTGTAGTTCTAGATAATAATAGTACACTATATTTATTCTGTTCGTGACTTATTCGCATAAAAAAAAATCATGTTTATCATATATTCATATTTAATAACATTAATAACAATAAAAACTTGCACATAATACGATAAACACATTTTTTTTTTTTACTCATAAGATTACTTGTACACATTTGTGAACTACATTTTTATTACACGCAATTGGAAATTCATTTTTACGTTAATAAAAGACATTTTTAATACTAAGAATGGAACAAAACTCAAATAAGTGAACTTTTCAAAGTTAAAAGTAAAAAATAAACAATAGTTATTTTATTCAAAAATGTTCTCGTTGCCAAATATCTTATATTCAGGGTAACGATTTAATTCAATACAATATTTATATAAAATCACAAATTTCATTAAGTCACTCTTTAAAAACATAAAACCTTACTCTAATACTTTAAATAATAATTAATATTATAGAATTACAGTTATTTTAACAAATATTATAATTATCAAAATATTGAATGGAAACATAAGTAATGCGAAATCAGTAGTATATGGCTAGTATTATTCTATTATGTATGGCTATATATAGTGGCATTGTAGATTGTCAATAATATTGAAGTTTGTGTAATAGTAAAATAGTGAAATAATGCTATAGTCACATGTTATACATGTTTGTGTGTTAATACATTGTTTTTTTTTCTTTTGGTTATTTTGAATACTCTTTGTATTTCTCGGAAATGTAACACAGTTTAAGGTATTGACCGTCATTTCTGTAGTTTTTGATTCAAAAATATACATACATAAATGTTACGTTTCAATTGAGTTTTGATAATTATTATTAACACGTATGACTGTTTCTGATTAAACACTTTCAGGTGACTCATCCGAAGGAACAGTCGTGGCAATGGAAGTTGACTGCCGATCGGTGGATCTGGCTACATGCCTGGCATGCACCTCATCTAGTCGATCGGATATCATATCACTCCTAGCGTTTGTCTCACTCACCTGACAAATATTTTAATAATATAGTCAATACATACATATATATATATATATATATAAATTACTTATTCTTGGAAATAATATGGTTAAATGTATGCATGCTAAACCTGCACAGCACTATAGATGTTAATAATTAAACATATTCAAATCTCACATTTTACAATTTATATCAATTAATAATTAACCCTATCAACAATAGTCACCTTCTCTTAAAATAGAATAAAACGCATTTATAAAATTTCAAAAATATTTGTACAGAGGCGAATGAAGTAATATATTTTATAATTAAATTACCTACACTATTTTCCGGCAACCACAATCGATATAGTTTTTTTATGTGTATTTATAATTAATCTTTAAACTAAATAATGGAGCTGATCAATTCTGTAGATGAAAAGTGTAACTGTATAAAATAAAAATACGATTGAACAACTTATTAGTAGAGATCTTTGAAGACACAAGTTCTTAATTTAGTAAAAGCTAAATGTTTGTAAAATAGAAACTATATTTTAGTTTTGATAAAGAAGAAAAACGAAAGGAACTGAAGAATTATACAGTTTTCTTTTTATGTAAAGCCTATTTTAAAATTCAAAATTAAATATTTTCATGTTTTCTATTTAAAAAAAAAAAAAATGATTTTATCTTATGTATTGACGTATTGTGTTTAATTAATATCTAATTAATTGGATATTTATTCAACTAAATCATATATTTATTAAGTTAACCGTTTTATATTGACTGTTTTTATTCTAACGTCAATCAATAATATTTTTAAACTATCGCCTAATTTTTCTAAATCATTTAATTTTATCCAACTAATTTAATTTATATAACTTGTTTCACATACTTGTCTGAATAATCCCAAACACTGTTCTTCTAATCTTTTTAATCTTGCTGCCCTTCGTTGTAGTCTTTCCTCTTCATCCGGCCGTAACAGAACCGTATCTTGTTGCAGTCTTTCCTCTTCAGGTTGTGAAACAGTTTCATTCGGTTGTAAAATATTTTCATCCGATTGCAAAACAGTTACGTCGGTTTTTGATACACTTTCATCGTTTGATAGTAAAGTGATTGGAGTCGAAGTACTTGTCCCTGGTACTTCATCTTCTAGTGGAATAATATTTTCATTCTCTGATGTGGTCGATCGTCCAGATCGTCCATATTGTCTCTGTAATTCCTCTAGTCGCTCGGTAATAGAGTCACTAGTTCGGGAAGTACGCACCATTTGATTGAGCAACGCTCTACTCTGTTCTTCTAATCGTTTGATTCCAGTTGTTTTTGTTTCTGATTGAGGTTCGTCTACAACTTCTGATTCTGAGGTATCCAAAGATAATGTTTTTAACCAACTCTCATCCTCATCGCTACAAGCTCCGCTATCAGCAATGGCTACTCTACTTTCATCGTCTTCGAATCCACTCTCAACTGATGTACTATTACACTTTCTCCTAGAAAATTCTTCCCGTAATGATTGCCAATCTTCCTCTGACTGTATGTTTTTTGACTTGGCTTGGTCCCATTTCTCTCGACAATACTCCAACTCTTTTTTCAATTCATTTAGTACAGTTCTCTTGTGCTGCAGTTCATATCTAAGAATCTTCTCATGAGTGTGGAGTTTTCGATGTTGTGCATTAAGCTTGGCTACAGCATTCCACGCTTTACACAACTCAGCAGACACGATTGAAAGCCGTTGTTGTTGATGATCAAGTCGAGATTCCAAATGGTCATTTAGAGTCTTCAATCTACCTATATCTTTCACTAATGCATTTTTTTCAAGGATGAGATCTTTGAGCTTCAAAAATGTTCTGCTCACAGTAGCAGCCCTAGATTCATTTTCGTCAACTGGTTTGGACTCGTTGGCCGTTTTATCGTCATAATGACCCAATAGTTCCACAATTATTCTCCAAACTTTTGGTAGATTGGAGGCGATTTTTTCCCGATTCGTCGTGCATCCTGCTTCTTGCGAACGCTCCAACGTATCACCGGCAATATCCATCAGCACAGAAGCTGTCTCATTAATGTCCCCATTGAACGTCAAATCAGATATCAGCTCCCTGTTTTCTTCCAGCATTCGAGCGAATCGATCGAAATCGGGCCCCTCATCACCAGATAACAAGGTAGAGAATAAATTATTAACCAAGGACATTTGGGATGCAAGACTCATCCTATCTGCTGATGTAGTCATATACTTTGCTTTCATTTGTTCGTACTCGGCTTGTTTACCTTGGACTTCGGTTTCTAGTTTTGCTATAAAATCATTCATACCCTGCTTACTATTAAGTTCTTCTGCAAGTTTGGCTTCTAGCAGAGAATTTTTAGCTCTCTCTTTATTGATTTCCCTTTCATGGCCCATAGCTGCCGCTTCGGCTCTTTCTTCATAAAGCTGACGCAAATTTCTTATGTTGTCAATTTGTTTCTGATACTCCACCCGTAAATCGGCTAAACATTCATCCGCGTGAGATTCCATTTCTTGCAATCGTTTTTTCAAATCATGCACCTGTTATCGAATCAAAAATATTTTCAACATATTCTTGTATTATATACAATGTATAAACCACCTGTGCTTCTCTGATTTTCAACATGTCATTGCTGATGTTCGAGACTTGTTTGAGAGCTTTGACCTGTTGCTCTAGTCCTGTTTTTTCTTTTTTTACCATTTCCAATTCATCTTTGTACTCCCTCAATCGATTCATCTCAGCTTTAATTGATGCAATAGCATCGTGTCGCCGTTCACGTATACTGGACAAATAACTGTCAAACTCGTCTGGA
Organism: Chaitophorus viminalis; assembly: GCA_025469195.1. Classification (NCBI taxonomy): domain Eukaryota; kingdom Metazoa; phylum Arthropoda; class Insecta; order Hemiptera; family Aphididae; genus Chaitophorus; species Chaitophorus viminalis. The sequence continues at coordinate 388,804 of JAIPRK010000069.1, forward strand.
TCTTTCCCATCAGAATCAACAGTTGTGCTGTCAGAAGACTCCCCGACTAGTTCCTAATTTATGACAAAAACAAAAAAGTAATAATACCTTATATTTTATTACACATTAATAAGCGTTATTACTGAAGCTGCAGTTATAGCTGGCATATCTGCCGGACGGCTCCATATTGCACCCATCTAAGATAATTACACTGCAATAATACAATGGTAATACAAAGTTAATATAATTTAAACAATTATGAGACTACATGATTTATATCTAAATCGATTTCAACTTGATGGACCAGAAAAAAAATCTCGATCAGAATCTATTTTTATTTGTTGACCTATAAAACGCATCAGGTGCACGTGGTTCAATTTATCTAGAACAATAATTAATAATTATGCATGTAGCAGTTGTGTATTCGAAAAAAAACTTGCAGTTGAAAAATTAATTATTTTCACTGTATTTTGATAAATTAATTTTTACTTAATAATAATAATAATATTATATTTAGTATACGTTATTACAAATTGAATGTATACTATCGTTATATCTACGCTAACGGACAAAATGTTATTCAAACTTAGATTTACTTACGGCTAAAATCTACATATAATAAATATGTTGTATGATATTTATAATGCGTATATAGGTGTTACCAATGGGGGGAATAGCTTATCCAATAACAAAGACAACGTTGGTTGACCTAGCTACGACGCAGACGATAGTGTATTTTGCACGAGGTGGAAGGAGCAGTGAAAAAGCACGTTCGTATTTAAAAAGTTATAACTCTTCTATTACTAGAACCCGAATTCGATTTTTGACGATTTAAAATACTCACCACTGCCAACTGAACACATCGACTTAATAAAAATTGAAAAATATTATGTCCGTAAACATGAAATAATAGGTATTGTTCTAAATAAAGATATTTGCATTTTCCCAATACTCTGCATAAAAATATAACAAAACATTATAGGTAGTTACCATCTATACCTACATATTTCGTCCCGTGCAATATTATGCAATGTGTGGTAATAATGATTATTGATCATTTATTTTCGTTTTGGATTTTTTAAAAAATAAAATGCAAAATCATCCTGTCCCTCAAATCGGATCAACGTCACAGCGTTTTCCAGCCCTGGGACCCCATAAAATTAAACGAAAACGAACGCGCGTCGTATTACACGGTGCTTATGCCGCGTGAACGAATGGGTAACATTGTGCTCGTCTGCGGTGCACGAATACTTCCCCGGCCAATAACATGGTTACGACATGAAAAACTAAGCCACGTGAAAAACCAAACAATACCGAAGTTTACAGCACTTGTCAATTGTCATACACAGTGATGTTGGCCGAAATGTATACCGTCCGTAATAGCGCAGGTCCATCTGGTTCCCCCACGTACGTATTATGCCGGTACGGCGATACGCAACTTTCACATAGAGCCGACTCAATATTCCAGTATAATAGGTTCACAAGTAGATATATATGATATAAAATACATACAATATACGGTAAATGTTAAACAAGACTGTTACCCGTGCTTCCGGTGACTTCTTTAGACGGTGGCGACGGCAGCGGTCTTGTGTCTGGTGTGATACGGGTGTACGCGTATGATGTGTGCGGCGCGTGTGTATCGTAGCGCGCGAGTTCGACTTCTATAATTATATTACTCGACGGCAACGATGCTGGGCTCCACAGCCCGCGAGATATACGTTTGTGCGTGAGTGTGTGTGTGTGTGTGTGTGTACGATGGACGTGCGATGCGCGCGCAATCGGTGCTAATCATAGCCCGCGTCTATTTCTGTACCCGAAACGCAATTCTCCGGTCAAATTTAATCGCATTTCGGCCTCGCGACGACCACCGCCGGCCAAGTCCGCGGGCACTACAAAGAATTAATCGGTGGCGAGGCGTTGTCCTCTCGATGACCGGTCGGTGGACTACAACTGCTGAGGTGTTGGCACGCAGCCCGACCATTGTTTTCTTCCGGAAAAAACGCGCAATTATTCGACTATAGTGCACGATACCCAGCAGTATACATGTAACCAGAAAAAATGACATTCAGTCAGTATTGACAATGACTAGTCAATAACAATAATGTCTTATTTAGTAAGGAATTAACATCAATAACTAGTCATTGATGACAATTCCTAATAAAAGAAAGCATTGATGATAGCATTAAAAATTAAGTTGAAAATCGAATAATAAATTATAATACTTATTAGCTATTTATTATAAATTATAATCTTAATCTTTATTGTTACATGGTAAACTACTATAACACTTAGAATTACATAATCTAGTAGATACACGACAAGCACATCTATTGGTCTTACACTGTGTTTTACAGTGGCATCTTGTACAACCTTGGGATTCAAAAATGCTGTTAAAGGCAGCTGCTTCACAGAGAGTTATTTCCCTTCTTTTGATTTACTTACAACCGTTTTAAGATCTAGAAACTTCTCCTAGCATGGGTTGATTTCTGTCCTGGTATACTTATGTTTTAGAAATCCATTTTCTGTACCATTTTTAAACAGATTGTTGAAAAAAAGAACAATGTTATTACACGTTACTGTTCACTACTTCAATGTACAAACAGTACTGTACAGTCACTTGCGGGATGTGACCATAACGATACCTGCTAGGATAATTCTGTATAGTCAATTTTATTATAAGTTATAAGCAATAAAAACGATAACATAAAACAGGATTTACCATATTATATACTAATAAATAATAGTATAGATATGCTCCATAGTCAGATCAATCACCGATAAAGCGCGGTGTTGATGTTTTTTTCGATTCGGATTTATAACATTGCCTAATACAATACCCAGCACCTTTACTGTGCCGCGACAAGGAAATGTTGATAAAACTACGAAATATTCAACATTGCCTAACCTTTCCAGTCATTGTCAACAATGACTAGGATATACCGACAACTCCTGAATTTTCATCTTTTCCGGTAACATATATAATATACAGTGTGTGTAGTCTGCGGTAATGGATCACGTAACCCTTGTACCCGACTCATAAACAGGGCTATTGCCGGCGGAGTCGCCGTTTCGGGGGTGTCGCAGGGAAAAATTATTGGCACCTCTGTTATTTTTTTCCTGACCCGCAACTATTAAACTAACAAACGCACCGCACCAATAACCTAATCGTAAAAGTTATAATGTGAACAATTTTAGATTCTGAACGGAGTGATAGAATCTATTGGTTTTACAAAGATATATTGTGTTTTATTTTTTTGTGTCTGTCATCACGTTTTGGGGCAGTAGAAATGCTTCGATTTTCTTACATAGCAACTTTTTTGAAAGAAAGTGAATATAAATTGTAGGTGGTACATGGGAAAGTCAAAAATCAAACTTTTTCAATGTATTTTAAAAGCATCGAAAAAAAAAACCATAAAAAAATTACGAAAAAAACTGGAAACAAAATACATTTTTTTAAAATGCTCTAACTCAAAAACGAAAAACTACAAATACTTGATTTTCACCAAAAGTTTATATTAGCGTTTTCTATATATGGTTTTTTTAACGTATTTATAGACTGTTAAAATTTCGATTTTTCTAAGTTTTTTTTTTTTTGAACTATCAGTAAAAAAAATGGCTGTCCAAAAACTCTTGAAAATTTAATACAATTATTAACGCATTAATTTCATTAACGCAATTAAAAAAATTTAAGTTCGTTTCACACAAATATTTTTATAATCTCATGAATTTCAAATTCTTATAAAATATGTAAAAATCACGATAATTTGCAAGTTAATTTGTAATTAAAAATTCATAACATTATTTATATTCCTACTTAAAGTTCAAAATTTTAACACAGTTTTCCATAATTTACTCTTCAAATATCTCTAAAAAAATTCCAATGGACTTTCAGAAAAAATCTTTATGACCATTTGAAATTTAAATTTTTACGAAATTGCATAAAATAGTGATTTATTCTCAAACGATTTTAAATATTTGTTATTATTCAAAAAAATATAAACCGTAGAAACTCAAGATTTTTACCAGTTATTTAGATTGGCATTTTCTGTAAGTGTTTTTTTTTTTTAGAATAATATACTGATTAGTGATTATTAAGCAACTTATAGGCATTTGAAATATTTTTTTAAATTTTTTATAATTGTTGATGAAAAAAATTTAGTTGGGACAATACATAAAAATTGAATAAAAGATTCTACAGTAGTTTTTATTACTGGTGTTTCGAAATTATTGAAATCCATTTCATTTTTCATTTTTTTATAAACATTTGAAAAGCGAATATTGGCATAATATTACAATTTAAATATAACATAATATATTATATAATATACCTATTCTAGACTAACAAATTATCTCCGTTCATAATCATTTTTTGTATGCAATGATACCTTGCATTGGATTGAGATTTAACAAATCCATTATAATGACCTATCCTATGAACGAGGTGTACTCTCTAGTGTCTACTGTGCAGCAGAGCGAGGCTCATCTAGTTTTTTTTTATGATAATTATATAATGGCATTAATGCATTATATAATAATAATATAATTTTAATTCAAATTATATTACACGTATAAACCACAAGTATATACACTATATACATGCATAACTAAATGAAATATATGTGAATATTTACTATGATAAAAAAAAAATTGGTAAGATTAAATTTTGATACCCCAGTTAAAAAATTTATGTACTTTGATCGTTATATTTGGAAATATATAATTTAGATACCTATTAGAACATATTTGTGCGCGATTCTGACTGATCTCTCTCTATATATGCGCAGTATATTGCTGTGGGCACATGGTAAACCAATCGACTTAGCTTAAAAAAAAATTAAAATTAGACTATTTTCTAAAATAACAACTTTACTTCGGTTTTGGTGAATCATCTCCGACATTTTTAAAAGATCAGCGTGAAAAAGTTCTTCTGTAAAACACATTTTTCTTTTAACTTCTAGCTTTTGTATACATGCCACTAAGATTAAGCGTCATAGCAAGTTACTTTTCAATTGCAATTGCTATATTGCATCGTCAATCATCATTCATCACCATCCATTCACTGTTGGTTCTGTGAATCCGCGATTGTAGATGAGCAACTAATATTTTACCCACAGACGTACACGAGACATCACTTTTATAACTTTGTAAGGGTTATTTAAGTTTAGCGGATTTCAATTGGACCACCAAAACCTGATAAATTTGTTTGCCTGGTAAATAATAAATTTAAACGTTACTGTTATTATTATTGAAATATAAATTTAAAAAGTATTATCTATTGTTATTATTATATATGTTATAATTGTAAATAATCGCAGTAAGCAATAATATAAGTACCATTGACCATTATGACATTACTCATCCAATTATTGACTTTGGTTTATTATTATATATACTATACGTAAGTATAATATTTTGAGTAAACAGCGTAATAACTAATATTATACAAGACACAAGTATATGTCTTATTTATAATATAACTAATGAATTTTGTTTTTATTTTTTTTTTTTTTTTTTGCTGAGAGCTAAATAAGATAAAAAATTCAAACTCAAAAGTCACAACGAATTATCAATGAAAAAAAAAACATAAATATATAGTAATGCACTAATATAGGTACAATAGGTACATACAAAAATTAAGCAAAGAACAGATAATGTTATGGCATGATATTTTAAATACCTACTGGAAATATGATCTATCTATAAGTACCAATTACTATTATTTTATTGCATTACTAAATACTAATCTGAAGATAATGAATAAAAATGTAAATAGAAGAGGTAAGTCTAACTTTCTAAGGTACAAATTTTTAATAGGAGAGTCAAGTTCGTATTTAGAGGACAATTCTAACATTTAAAAGTTTAATGAATATAATTTTAGAAGTTAAATTTAGTCAGATTATGTTGGAAATTTTGCGACAAATAGTGGTGTATTTAGGAATTTTTCATGAAGGGGGCCACATAATTTTCTCAGTAAATTTTTGTAACGGCTCCCCCCCCAGCATCACACTTAAATAGGAATTCAATTAGTTACAAATTACAATACATTATACAATAGTTATGATAACAATTTTTTTTCGCGATTAGGTACGTTAAAAATAAAATTATACATAATTTAACTTATATATTCGATAAGTATCAATAGAGTCAAAAAGGCGGGGCATAGACCCCATGGGCCCTCATAAATATACCACTGACTATGAAGGCATATATATATCCGTTTTTCAGAATATTTTTACGGTCGTATGTGCGGCATGTATAGGTACCTACTCTAATTACTTATTATTCGACGTACCTTATACTGTTTACATTGAATACGCAACACTATGTATAGTAATAATTGTACAATTAGGTACACACACGTGTTATATTATATTTTGTTTCGCATGATGAACTCTATGGAAATGCGATGCCCAAGTAGAATAAAACAGCAAACCAATTCTTAAATCATAATTAGGGACCGGATTTATATGCAAATGCGTATATATATTGGAATACGAGGAGTGTGATTCATAATATAAATATTATTATTTACTATTATACAAATATAACTACTATGTACATACCTAGTGTCACATTGAAGTATATCCAGTGGCGCATCATCAAAGTCCAATTCAGCAGTAATATATATATATTGTTTCCCATTTGTTATCATTTTTACTGAAAAATTAAAATTAAAAAAGTTTACATAATAATAATATGTAGGTACACATACGAAGTTACATCAAAGGTAAACAATAAATTATTAACAATACCAATTTTTGATCTGCATTGCGTTATTCTGTTTTCACTTGGCAATTATTCATGTTTTACGCATTTGTTTGTCTGAATGCGGACACTTTTTTCCGTTAAAATGCAACAAAATTTATTTCACACAACAATAATAGATTTGTCCTTGAATTGTATAACACGCAAAACCCTTGCTCTTGAATACGATTTTGAAACACATATTTACGTATTCTATTATATCTCCGATTGATCTTGTCATACATATACTTGTACCTGTATTCAGTACCCATCCGTTAAATATTTTGAAATATTTCCAAAAAATCTGTGATGTACAAAATAACATATTTTAAAACGAACGCATAGTATATTAGCATATATTAATATATTATATACTACTGACCTTCATAGGTAAAACTCCTATGTACAGCCATATAAGTATTATTTATTTATTTCTAAACCATTTTGTACGTTTTTTTTTTTTAATAAGCTAGACTTAAAATATATGATTATATAACGACATATACTTTCAGAACCGCTCGATGTGTCGGTCGTTGGTAAGATCGGCCGACCCGTTGTGCGGCGTTGTAACCATCGTCATATGCGTAGTTAAAAACCAACCTCCATATTTTTTTTAAAAAAGATATACTATTTTGCTCCACTTTAAAAAAAAAAAAAATTGAAATCACACCACCAGAATATAGTACGAATAACAATAAATAACTTTCACCAATTTAAATTCATCTCGTTTTCGGAAACTGTTGGTTACACAAAAATGACAAAATGTAGTGATTTTTTTTTATGATTTCCAAGAACAAATGCATTAGAAGAATAAGAAGACAACATTCAATTAGTGTAACCGTTGTTTTCGCAGTGTATAGTTTTAATTGCGTAGTAGGTACCTACAGTACAGTGTATCATAGTAACTCCAATAAGACATTTAAATTAACCAAAACAACAGACTATATTTTTTACGAAGTTAATAAGTCGTATTAGGTACTTCAGTATTTACACAGCACCGAACATAAAATAGGTCCTCTATTTTTAATTAAAACAGATATAAAGACATTATGTATTGTATGAATGCAAGTTATGAATATTATAACTATAGGAGCCAATATTTATATATTTTCGAGTAAAATATATTATGTAGGTACAGTTAATTATCTACGCATATAGTAAATTACTTCAAACTTAAACCTAATATTGCAATTATAATAATATATTATTATAAACTATAGAGATGTGTATCACCGATATTTGAAAACGTCACACGCCCAAACAATATGTGTGAAACTTTGCAGTAGCATTTTTATAAGATAAAGGCTTGGTTCGCAGTATATTATATTATTTGTATGATTTTAGCCCGAGATTTAAAATGTAAATAGATAAAACGGTTCCACGCCGTTCTATATAGATGACACAATTATTAATACCGTGCAAATATAAAACAAACGATGAATGTTTACACGAATGCAGATTTACATAAACCTACATCAACGCCGTATATACCTTATACTCATTGCGCACTAGACAATACCACCGACTTGGCGCGAGACAAACATACCTATTTGACCACTGAACCAAATTGAATGTCATTTGTATAACGGTGACAATTTCGACAGTATTTTATACGCAAAATTCGAGTACTCAGTTCATTGAAATCGATACGTATATATATAGACATTAAGTAATAGGCTCATAGCTGCTCGGGCGTCGGTGAACGATCGCTTTTCCATACGCACAATTAAAGAGAAATCAAAAAATTCTCACCATGGACGTAATTCATAAAGGGTCAGGGTAGGCTACGGCCCCCTCAAAACCCCTCGCAACCCTCCTAAAATTATATCCTGTTAATTGCTATTGACCAATGTTTCATAATCCAATTATACTAATTTCATTTTCCGTTATATTTTTTTTTCGATAAATTTTTATTATACATTTGCATTTATTTTTACACTTTTTATACTTATATAAAGGTTGACGTTTTTGAAATGTTTACACTATTTTCTAAATTATTCGGAAAACTGTTGAGAAATTTAAAAAATGACCTCTCAAAGTACCACTGGCGAAATTTTCTATCAGAAAAATGAATACCACATTTGTGTATATCAGAGTAATCCTTCTAGTTGAAGTTGTATACACAGATACAAAAAAAAATATAGATAACTTGCAAAATAGTACAAAGTAGTATAAACATAGTAGTATTTCTATTTCTATAAATATCAACTTATGATTCATTTTTTCAAATACTTTGATGTAAAAGATTATAATAAATAATATACTAATATAATTTACATTAATTGCCTAGATATAAATAAACAAAATAAAATTAATTATACTAAATACACTTGATAATAATTGAACTAAAGAAGCCAATACGTTAATATTAGTAATCTGAATCGAGTGGTTCATCACACATACCTACCTCTAAAAGAGCTAAATTGTATATGACTTACATTGTAGGTACATCGTACATATTGAATACCTAAGATAATTATTAATTACCAACTATAGTTTAAGAGGACATTTATAGTCTTAAAAGCTAAAATACTCAAGGTTCAATCAGTTTTATAACAATTTATTAAATTATCTAAGCCGTCTTGCCTGTGTGGTTGTAACGATTCATTTTAGAGCTCTTTATGGGAATAAAAAAAAACTCAAGTAGATACCCGTTGGATATGAAAATTTCTAATTTAAATTTAAAACTGGCCTTATAACACTCAATATTTAATTATTATTCATCTACAATTACATTTTCAAGGCCACCTGATCCGTGGGGGTTAGGAATCCACAGAGCTCTGTTGGAATAAATAATAATTATTATTTTTCCGTAAATGTATTATTAAGATTTAAGAAATTAAATTTAATACATCTGCAAAACTACAAAAGTTATACGTATCTTTTTATTTTTAATTTGTGTATTATATAAATTACAAGCTGTTTATCAGGTTCCTCGTGCCCTTGTAAATATTTTGTAAAATCTAGCTCCGGCACCGATAGAACAGTCAATAGCTACAGAAACGGTAAAAACTTAATAATAAAAAATATTTGTTTAATTAACTACCTACTGGCTACCTGCTTTAACACAAAAATTGTCAAAACTAAGTGTGTAACTAATAAATATATTTCACTACTTACTAGCAATACACATACACATATTATACAATACACTACTTGTATATTATACAGTGGCGCCGAACACTGATATGGTCAGGCCTTTACCAAGGCCTAACATATATTTTTAAAATAATAGTTTCTTAATAATAAAGCTCTCTTTTCAGTGGGCCTGGTGCAAACGTCCCATTTTTCCTTGCATAAATATGGTCCTTTTTTTCTGATTTAACTGAGAGACCGGGAGGGATTTGTTTTACATACTTTTGCCTCCCAGTTCCTCATCATTTATTCCAAGAAATGGGATATGCCCCACCTGATCATCCCAACATAAATATTTCCCTGGCAGTTACCTGACCACTAGTTATTAACAGCTATTTTAAAAATGGGGCCAGATTACCGAACGGTAACATATTTAACAGTTTAACGTTTGCAATTCAGACCAAAATATTATGTATGATTACTTAATGAAATTCAAACATAAAATGAATACATGGGTTATGTAAATTTTATAGACATGTACTTACATACGTACTTCATACTTTGAGAGTTGATACCATTGTAACTTGTATTATAATTTAGCCTGAATTCTTGTTTAAGAGTTCGGCATCACTGTTAGGTACGCTTCCCAAAAAGGAAGCTTTCCACTTTAAAAGATCTATAAATGGGCAATATATAACATACCAACTTATGTAAAAATCTTGAACTTATTCTAGCTGAATCAACTAAGTATGATAATATTTTGCCTCCTGTTGGCTATTGCAAAAATAAAGTACAATATTGATATGATTATATACTTACCTACCACAGAATATTACAGTACTTACTTCACAGATTTTAGGTGAGAGGATAAGGTCAATGAAATGGAATTCATATACCATTAAAATATTGCTATAAAATGTAGGTATTGATCTTATTTTAAAGGTTTACTTTCATTATTTTATTAAAAATTAATTTTTCTAAAAATATAATACATCACAAATATATTTAATAGGTACCTAATATCATTGATTAAATAAATATTTATTTAATATATATATTATATTTTAGTAATTAATCAATGCCAATATTAAATATATAGGATTATGGAGTTCTTAGGGAATAACAAATTAATTGTTATTTATTTATTTATTTATTTCAACATAATCAAATAACATAGAAAATTATTAAATAAAAATACATTGATAAGCTGATATGTATACCAACTGAGCTGTGCTCATAACTTGTATACATTACAACAAATAATAAATCTATTTTTATTGGTCAAGTATAAAATATGTATAATTGTATTTATATTATATGAAAAACTGTACTAAATAAATAAATGGATTAAAATACTCTTCATTTTTAATAACATTAGTTAAATGTTTTGGCTTAACACTAAATTTAACATTTCATGTAAATGATACATAATTAATTTAATCTTATAATTAAATTTATCTAAAAATAATCATCAACATATTTTTATAAGTTATTAACACTGCCTAATTTACATATTTAAATATAACACATAACGTAAGACAAAATAATAATAGAGGCGATTAAGGTTAGACAAGTATTTAATAAACATATAAATTAATATATTAAATATTATCACCGTTTTAAAATGAAACATTGGGTAAAATACATGCTTACAACATAATTAGAATTTTATTCATATAACAATAAACATAGCTCGTATAAAATAATACAATAAGTAAAAGAATTTATACTAAGTCACATGAAAAATCTTTTTTAATTAAAATTTATAGCATACTTCAATAGTTGTTGATCGTCAGTACCATTTACAGCACCATTAGTTTGTTTTAACAATAAAATAATATTGAACAATTTCCATTAACTCAGATATCCACAACCATTTCAATATATTTGGTACAAAACATGTATTAAGTCACTGTCATTGTTTTTATAAATAAATCAAATTAAATAATTTTAAAATACTTTCTCTTACTTTTTGTAAATACATTACTACTTACTGGTACAGAATTTCAATTTAGATGAGTTCCAAAAACAATTAGCAAATAATTTTCTATTCATACTTCAAATTTTAGAGCATAATTAGGTACTAAGTGTACAGTACAATTCTAAAATTTCTTAAAATAACCAATAGTTTACAAAAAATTTAAATTTAAAATCTTAATATTAATACAAGTAATACAAGTAATTAAAAATATATATTTTTTGTATTCAATTTCATGATTACCTATTAAAAGGTATATTATGCAATAAACAAGTGTATAATAAAACAAAAATAAATTTTTCAATAAATAACAATTAAAATTATATTAATTTCATAAGATTTTGAGAAATAATTTTTTATGACTTAAAATTAAATTAAATTAAATTTTTTTTTTTTTTAAATCACATGTGTTGATTAAAACATATTAGGAATGTTAAATTATATTATCAAGACAAAAGTAAACAGAAGTTGATTGATTTTTATTTTTATTTATTGCTATTGATTCCTCATGAGACTAAAAGTTGATTATTTAATATTTTGTAAAAGGTTTGTATACAGCTTGTATGGTTCTAAACCTGTAGTCCACAATGGTATCATCTTTTTGGTTTTACATAAAAATAATAAGCGCAGATGTTATTAAAGTATATGAAAAAATTAGTTACTAAAATGATATATTTTGCTCGTATAACTCGGGGGTATGTGGCATCAAATATTTTTAAATGGTCCACATGGCACAAAAGGTTATAAATTATTGATATAGAGTCTAGATTATAATACGATCCGGTTCAAATTATATACACTATTTTAGAATTTGAATAATTTATGAAATCAACAAAAAATGGAATGTTTACCTTATATTTTTTTATTATTGGTCCAGGTAACAATATGATATACTTTATGCCAAATGATTCAATTAAATAATAATGCTACATATTTCAAATTAAATAATTTAATTCTGTTAATTACTTACATAAATTAATACTTATGATGGATTATTCATGAAGATGAAAATAAACAATTAAATGGAACCACTAAACTGGTCTAAATAATTTGGAAATATGTTTAACTTTTTGTGTTCATCGAAAATATCTAAAATGTCAAGAAATTATAAATACATTTTAAGTTGATTTACAAATCATCATCATTTAGTACTAATTTTATTCTAGAAGTTAATGGAAATACTGATGATGAACATAGACTTAAACCACTATAGTCATCAGTGTTTAAAGAGAACACCATAGCTCCACCTAGACCTAAAGATGCAGCAAATTCTGCTTTATAAGCCAAACTATTTTCATTATCAAAAGATATCCAATCATTTTCACAATATGTATATGGCGTACGGGTATCATGATCGAAAATAGTCGTGGCTTTTTTATGTGAAATAAAATCACATGTTTCTGTAAAAGATACAAAACCACCGTTGCCAATACCAAAACCAGAAGCTGGTGAACCAAAACCATTATTGTCTTCATTTAATAATCTAGAATAAAAGTATTATATTATATTGGTAATAGAAATGCATGTTACTAGTACAACTTACTTGAAAGAATGTCCATATGTAGGCATACCAAGTAAAATTTTTTCTTTGGGCATACCTTTTGATATCCAATATTGTATAGTACTATTAATATTTAAATTCTGGAAAAAGCTAGACTCATTCACTGAAGAAAACAATGGTGAATTTGGTCCAGTTAATGGAAAATACCATTGGTATGAATGGTAATCATAGGCCATTATGTTTATAAAGTCAACAAAACTTAATAAAAGAAATACGTAATTCATTAAGCAATGTTAAATATTAAATAATAATACTTTTAAGTCTTGATGATTTACCTTGCTAAAGCATAGACTTCATATGAGTAATCAATGATATTTAATGGAGCAGCAACAGCTGCAGTTAAGAGAGAATCAGGTAGTTGATCGTGTAAGGCTTCTAATAACTTAGCAAATCCGTATTTTTCTTCTAAATTTAATAAGGGCCATGATGGAAATTCCCAATCAATATCAATACCATCTAGATAAAATTCTCTGACAACTGACACTACATTGTCAACAAATCTAAAAATATTATAAATGTAATTAAACAACTAGTTATTTAATAACTTTCAGAGTATTAAGTCTAATATCATAGATTAGAGATGACCAAATAGTGGCCCCCAGATCTCACTCTACCAACTAGGGATGGGCATCAAATCCGAATATCTGAATTTTCCGAATATCCGAATATTCAAATCCGGATTTAAATTAAATTTATATCCAGATTTGCCGAAGCATTTGGATTATTCAGATCAATTAATTATTTTTATTGCTAAGCACAAAACAACACTGGTAATTGAATGCGTCAGAAATATAATATACCCGTTCAAAAATGTAAGTTAAAGAATTTAAACACAATTAGAATTTAAAAATGAGACATCAAACAGCAAAATTGAATTGAATAATCCAGATATTCCAGATAACCGGTCAAATCCGGATCTACTAATTTCGGATTTGACAAACCCGAATAATCCGGATATGCCCACCACTACTACTAACATATAATTTTTATCTATAATGACTTATGAGGTTGGAGAATTTATAGAATTTAAAATTGGCAAATAGTTAATAAGAAAAGTTTATAAATATAAATGTGTATAAATTCTTTTAAATATACACAAAAAATCTAAAACATGCATTAAATGTAAAATAAAAGTATATGACCCAGAAACAATTATAATACAAGTATATTTAAATTAATAATTAATTGTTTACAAAATACTTTTTTCCACATGAAAAATTGATCCCTATGATTTTAGACTAACCTCAACATATTTAAATTATTCATCATGACTTTCTAATTACTTTGTAAATTGTATTTGGTTTAATAGTAAGAAATCGTATAGAAAAATAATACAATATATTTAAATTTGTTAGTAAAATGTATCCAACTCCTAAAAAAATATATAAAATATGCAATAAATATGTTCAAAATTACCAAACATGAATTTGGTGTTAACTAATAATTATTTATATCCTAACCGGCATAGTTATATTAAATTAATATCATTCCTACGCTGACAAAAACCAATCAGATATTAGACCAAAACCTATCATCAACAATACTTGAATAAATTTTCTTTGTTAGCAACAACACCAGGAAACCCCTCATTTGAATGTGAACCATTAGAAAAGTGTACAATAGAGAGTAAAACTTTTAATTCTGGGTTTATTTTACGTAGTTTAACTACTTGTCTTAAGATCTGAAAAAAAATAAAAATAAAACAAGATTATAATAAAGTATATTAAATTTAAATGTAAGTTTAATTTATATTAAATACAGTTATATCTTAAAATTAAGTATTTTTATATACCTATTACCATTGATTATAATTTATAAATGTTAATAATATTTATAATCGATGCTATTACCTAAAATGATTTTTAAAACTAAAAATGATAAAAGTTAAATGAGTTGTAGGTACGTTAAATTCTTTGAAAGTAATGTAGGTAGATAAAATACAAAAATTCGTATGGTAACCTATACAGAATAGCAGGTTTTTTATATATAATAATAAAAACTGTGGTCTGTGCTAAACTAAATCAAAAGATCAAAAGTTGTAATAAATAATATCATAACAAAATAAGACATCTTACATCAGTATCATATGAACTCTTGAAGTAAACACTGTTATTTTGTACTTGAGCAAATGCTACTATTAAATGAGTACATAATGAAGCATTGATTTGAGCAGGTTGAAGAGTATTACTTGTATTATCAGTTGGTATAGAATAATAACAAGCCAAATGATATGTCTTGTCTATTCGATTTTTTAAATTTATTTCATATTTGGCTGTCCAAGAAGAATTATTATTATATTTTGAGGCAACAGCAAATGTATGAGCACGATAAGATGCTGTATCTGAATCTGAAATAAATTAAACAAATAATGTTATTGGGAAAAATTAACAACCCCGACAAAAATTCTATAAAAATTAATAATCATAATAATAACTATCCCAAATAAATAAAAACCTTCAAAAATGAAGCTTACTTGTATATTTTTGCGGACCATAGAGAACAAGGTCTATAGGTGTATTTAGGTCACTAGTATCATCAAATTTCATCCAGGATACAGAAAACATCAAGATTACCACAAATACTAAAAGGACAGCTAATCCGATGAGTACCATAGTATGTATGATTGGTTGGACATATCTTCTATGATTAAAAAAAAAAAAACATAAGAGTATATTTAAAATAAAAAATTTCATCAACTGAAATCATTACTTCTTGCCATTTAAAAGTTCATACTGCGGTTCTGAGTGCCCGAGAGCCATTTTTTTTGATATATCTATTGAACTAAAATAACCACACCGATCAATGTTCACAATCAACTGTTAAACAATTTATTAAACAAACATATTGAAAAAATGCTAAAATAATTAAATCATTACAAACTTTCTTTCTTGTATTCAATTATATAAATCGAGCACACATCTCAGTAATTTTCTTCCTGTTGCGACTGTTGTGAACTTTTCAGTAATTTAATATTTACCTAAAGATATTGATAGTTGAGTCACAATCCTTATAAAAAATAGGAATACAGGTATGGTCCAAGTCAATACCAATAATATCATAGGACAATAATATTAGTTATCTTATATACATGATAACACTTTATCATTGCTATCACGGCTGTTGATAGTATCACAGAATACAGGTATACAGGCTGGAGATCGTGTGTAATAACGTGACCCATAAACTTGATACTATTTTTGTTCATATAGCACTCAGCTACTCTGTATTGAAAATGGTTACTTGTTATTATTAACTATTATTTATCAGTATTTATTAAATAAATTTTATTCTTAAATTATTAATTATTAATTATAATTTCTTTACAATCAGAAACATATTTTGTTCTTTTAGGCGCTGATGTATCTTTTAGAAATAATAATGGGTTATAATAATTTCGCCATCCAGTATATATATTTTCACATATTCCTGAGGATCTCCTATACGACTTTTACCTACCTTTTTTTCTTTTAAAAATAAATCTCTCGAAATCCTCTCTACTTGTTCTAGCTTCCTTATCTATAAGAAATAAATAAAAATAAATAAGCGCATATTACAAAACGTTACTAAAAATATTCTTGAACAATTGAATAGGTAAAATTAATAAGGTATAAATGAATTATTTTGTTTATCCTGAACAGGTGCTTAGTAACAAGAATGGCTATTAGGCAATTAGCTCTACTATTTAAAACATCTAAATCGGCAGTTGCACTAATAGTTTTAATGGTAATATGCAGTTATTTTATGCATTTTTTTTCTTTTGTCTAAAGCAGCACTCAATTTTACCATTGCTAGTTTAATATTTTATTGTTATTGTCGAGTTATAGTAAGTGCAAAAAACTCTTTAAAAAAATAAAAAAATATATAAATAATAATTTAATTAATGGGACTATGGAAATAAATCTAACAAGCAAATCTAATCTCATACAGCTTTTCACATAAGAAACAATTTCGTATAGTCTTTTCAAGAAAATAATATATAAGTTTTGCATGGCATAATATTAAATGCTAAAATTAAATAATCATTCATCAAATAATTTGTATAATACTACAAATAAAAAGAACGGATAGGCCTCGCTTTGCTGTACAGTTGGGGGCGGAGTGCACCTCGTTTATAGGATAGGTCATTATTACAATGAATTTGCTAAATTTGAATGCAATGATAGATATCATTGTATACAAATAACGATTCTGTTAATATGGTTGTCAAAAATGTGTGTATAATAATATAGTATTTTATATTTAAATTGAATTATAATGCAATTTCGTAAAAATTTAAATTTAAAACAGTCATAAATTTTTTTCTTTTAAGTCCGGTAAAAATTTTTTTTATATATTTTTGAAGATTAGCTTATGGACAACCTAGTGTTAAAACTTTAAACCTTAAGTATAAACAGAAAAATGTTATGAATTTTATCTACAAAATAACTTGCAAATTATCGTGATTTTGACACATTTTATACAAATTTGAGCTTTATGGACTTATAAAAATAATTTGAGTGAAACGATCTTCGATATTTTTAAGTGACAATTAGTTAAGCTTATTTTAAACCTTGTATTAAATTTTTGAGTTTTCGGCCAGCCAATTAAATTTTATAGATGTTTAAAAAAAAAAATTTTACAAAAATCGAAAATTTAAATTGTCTATAAATAAGTCAAAATACTTTGAAAACTTTACCATGTATAGAGAACGCCAATATAAAGATTTAGTGAAAATTTCAAATTATTGCGGTTTTTCGTTTTTGAGTTAGAGCATTTAAGAAAAAAAAAATGTACTTTGTCAAAACGTGAATTTGAGTAAAATTTCCCATTTTTTCGTAATTTTTTTATCGTTTTTTTTTATTTTTTAAAAAAGTATTGAAAAAAATGGATTTTTGACTCGCTCAAATACCATCTAAATTCACTTTCCTTTCAGAAAAGTTGCTGTTTAAGAAAATCGAAGAATTTTTACTACCAAAAATCGTTTCCTCAGACACAAAAAAAAAAAAAAAACACACGTCATTGTAAAATCAATAGATTCCATCACTCCGTTCAGAATCTAAAAATGAATAACCTACTATCCATCTTAGCCACTGTATTCCAATCTTTATCATTGTCACTAATTATATTTCTATACTTTTGGTGTTATTTCTATTCCATAAAATACTTCTTTTTCCCACTCTTGATATTGAAAAATATATTTTAAAATAGCTGAATAATATAAATAATAATTTAATAATTAAATAATTATATATGTGTTCATAAACACAGTGTGTTGCGTCCGAAACTAAGAAAAACAAAATTATTTATTTGCACTCGTATGATGAATATAGCTGATGCATTATTGCTTATAAGTCATATTGGACACATTCGCTATTCAGTTTTGTTTAATATTTTCATTGCAGCAGCTGCATTGCATTATGTGTAACACATTTGACGTATTTACGACTTTATGTTGGATAGTGTTAGGGGTTTCCAATATTTATCATTATTTGGGCCATTTATATGTATATTAAATCAAAGGCATATCATTTTAACAATCCTTGATTTAATATAATTAAATATAATATAACCATAATACAGTTATAGTAAATTACCTTAATGTAAAAATGGATAAGCATAATTTTATATAATATATAGGATGAATAATAAAAATGTAATAAATAATAATATGACAGTCATCAAATTCACAGTGTATTTATCAAAAATGGTACACTCTTTTAAATAAATTAGTAATATTATATTATAATAATAAAACTATTCAAATATTTACATAAAGTCAAATGTAACTAAGCTAATTCATTGTTCTTTAATATAAATCACAGTTTATTTCCTTTTTATAATATAATAAGTAGTTTATTGTTTATATAATAATTGTGTAGATATTTATTTATAAATGAATAGATCACTAATAGGTAGTAAAAAATATTATTAGTGACATTTTACAAGCAAGTACTTATAAAATATTTTCTTTGGTTCATAGGACAAGATTTAGAAATGTTCAATGTTTAATTACATTATATAACAATAAATGAGCCAAAACATAATTATAAACACAGTGCATGATTAAACTGAACAAATAAATAATTAAAAGAAAAAATTATAGAAATCAAGCTCCAACAATTAGAACTTTATGAGCAAATTGACTAGGATTTGCCATAAATTGTTGACTAGTAAAATGGTCTGTACAATAAACATGAAAATGGCACGAACCAACTATTTTAAATTATATAAAAATATAATTATAAATATATAACAAGAGTTAACACTGTCAATAATATCCAGTGAAATTATTAAACAATAAATAATACAATCAACAAGTTTAAACATGTTGTGTTTTATTGCTCAGCTGATCAGTCTTTGTAACATTGGTTCCCTTGTTGAGATGAAATTTGTTTATAATGGCTTGATCAACATTTTGGGAAACTCCATATGGTCGTAAATGATAAATTAGATACTCGAGTACATACATATTATTAGGATCAATATAATGAAATGAAATAGCTGTATCTGAACAACAATCCATACCCTAAACAGATATTAAGAATAATTTAGTACACTACTGGAAGAAAATATTCATTTATTTTATTTTTACCTCTACTATTGGATAATAAATATATTTCCAGTACCAAAAATTTGGATCTGTATGTCCAGGTATAAGATGATGTTCTGGTACAAATGGAAAGAAACGCCCACGACCTAAACTATCTCGAGAATCACCAGGTTTTACTCCAACCAGTTGAAGACAAATTCCTTAAATAAATACATTATCATACATTATAAAACATCAAAAAAAAAAAAAAATATATATATATATATGTATAGATATAACTCTGAATAAATATAAAATATAAATAATAATTTAATATTTAAGGAATAAAATTCATTAAGTGATGATTTGGGTGAATGACTTCCCAATATGCACCATAGAAGTCCTTGTTCTCAGATTATACATCATAAATCATTAACATCAAGTAAGAAATTAATAAACTTAAAAATTCATACTACAATACTGTTTTTAAATTTTTTTTTTAATATAGAAGATAACTAATTTAAAAAATATGACAATTTTCAAATACCTGAGTACTTAGAGTACTTTGAGTTTTTAGTATAATCTCTCTTTAATTCTAGATTTAATAAGGACTTAAGTCACAAGCTATTAATACAGTTCTGTAATATAAGTCAATGAATATAAAATATCTACATATCAAATTAATACCTATTGTAGTTCATTCATGATAGTCATAATTTTAATAAAATTTCAAAAATTCAAAATAATAATAAGTACCTACATAACGAAAAAAAATTTCTCCATGAATTAAAAACTTAATAATGATCAAACTATTCATTTGTGATAAAGGACTAACCGATTTCAACATCTTCAGCTCCACCACTATCTTGTCGACACTGTTTATGAGGTATAGCTTCTTCCACAAACCTTTTAACTGATTCTTTGCTTAACAAATAACCTAAATAACATGTATTTCCCAATAGTAAACTATAGATAATTTAAAAATATTAAGCACAACATGAAATATCTTTAGCAAAATATAGGTATATTATACTAATATAATTATAATCATAATTATAATAGTATTAGTATATACAATTATATTTTTTAGTTTTAAAATCAGAATAAAGTATAAAAACTTTATACGACTTTACTTATAAGCGCAATTTCTTTTTTTGAGAGGGGCTGGAAGGAGCTTAGTCCCTCCAAAAATTTGTATTTTAATAGAAGTAAATCCTGCATTATCTCATATACATAATATAGTGAATAATGTTTGAATTTTTTTTTTTTTTAAATTAAACAACGATTCATTCATGTATTTCCAAAGAAGATACCAAATACGCCTACAGATCACAGAACATAATAATATAATAATGTTTAATAATAGTATTACAAATTAGGTCTTTTCTCTACTTTAATATTGTAATTTCTAGTCAAAACAATGAAGAACATTAAAATAAAATTTTTTAAGTTAATTTAAAACAGCTTAAATAGAATTAACTATTACTATTACTATTTTATAATGTATTTGTAATATAATTATTAACTAAAAAGTCATTTACCTGCACCACCACTCATGTATCCTTGTTTAACATACGGTTTAAATCTACAGCCCAAGAAGACTGGATCTTTTGGATCATACGCTGTCAACATATACCTCAAGTTTTCTACTATAACATATCTGAAATTATTTTAAACAAACATACATACAAAAACACATTACTTTAACTACACATAACTATTTAAGTAAATAAGTAAATTAGTTGTAAAATAGTATATATAAAATAGATGTCAACATACGTATCATCATCAGCTTTCAATACATAATCATAATCATTATAATGTTGATGTATATACTTAAATGCTTCTTTAGTTTTACCCCAAAGATGATTTCTACCTTCTTTAACAGGTAAAGCAATAGAAGGTAAACTTTTATCTAGAAAAAAGTATAATTTATTAATTCTCTATTGTAATAGATATATTGTTATACACTAACCTACAGTAGTACTCATAAAAAGTAATGTATTGCAACGTTTACCCCATGTAGCTTTTACATGTCTTGCTTTTTTAATATGATTACTGGGATTAGTCATAATCCAACAAATAACTCTAATTCGTTTTTTTAGTTCTTGAGCCACAAGATCTTCATCTAAAATTGAATACATTAAAATAAAAAATAAATGGAAATATATTTATAAAAGTAATTAGCTCAACTTACGATAATGAAATGTTTCATTTTCCCCATGGTTTTTCATTATAATTGAATCATTAAATAACCCTTCATTATCATTTGCATGTCCATGTGAATGATGATCATTATATTTATTTTTTTCAGGGGAAAACTTTGATGGAAATATTTTAAGATCTTTAAAATTGTATTGAGTTATAGATACTACAGTATAAGTAAAAAATATACCAAACATTATACCAAAACAGAAGGTTATTAAAGAACTTTTTTTCGGTCGGCTCAAACAAAAAATTTCTGAAAACAAAACATATGCATTTGTTCAATTTATTAAGTATTTCAAATTTTTTTTATAAAATTGCAAGCATTAGATTTTTTTTTAACTAAAATTAAAGAAAAAATTATAATTTGATTTTAAAAATATTTCTGAAATATTTCATTAATTATTTGTTAGTTAAATAATTAAACAAAAATAAAAAAATAAAAACATTTTTTTACCATATTTCATCGTAGTAATTTAAAATAGTTTTCTATATTCTTTTGGCTAATTCTGAAAATTATAAACATACAATATTATAATTAATTATTATATTTAAAGAAATAAGAGTAATAATAAGTATAATCAGTGGTGCACATTCCATGTATTGTGGTGTCGCAATCGCGACCCCTTTTGATTGGAGTGAGTGGTCTAATATAGTCCACAAAAACTGTTTTATACAGTTTTATGTTAAAAAGACAGAACTAAGAATAAAGAAACAGTCCAATTTCCATGACTTATACTAGTTAGTATGTAATATCATTGATCAAAAAAAATGTTAATACAAATTATATAAATATGATACATTTTGAGGTGAGTAGGTAGATAGAATTGAATTCGAAACACGTTTTTAAAATACTTTGGCGCCACTGAGTATAAATTTGAAATTAGTCATTAGTAAATTTCAATAAACAATTTTGATTGAAGGTTGCATGAATATATAAGTAGATATATAGCTGTATTAAAATAATTGTTAAGTTTGTATCAAGTTTGAACACATAATATTAAGTACTTCTTAGCTGAAAAAATTAATTAAAAAGGTTTCAAAAATTGGCTAATTCAAATCTTTTTAATTTTTAACAATACTAAAAATAGCTCGAATACAATTGTTAAACCACTAAACAGTTTATCAATTATTTTATGAATATAAATACTAGCATGGAAGAAGTTAAAAATATTTCCAATTTTTTTTTTTTAGTTTTTCCTAAGTAGGTATCATCTGTTATGTTTTGTTTTAATCTAAAAGTATTTAAAAATATTTTAAAATTAAAAAAAATCATATCGATATATGTTTAGAACCTTAGGTTATACTTAAGAAATATTTTAAATTCATTACTAAATTATTTTACTAAATATTTTACTTTTTAATAATTAGAAATTTTTAAATGTCTAAGATACAAAAACTTCTACTGAAATCCAATACCATACAAGCTTTTTTAACTTAGTATTTATAAATAAATATAGATAAATGTAAAGATATTTACTCTCCACAAACTTTGAGAAAAAAAACATAATTATTGTAGTATGCGAAAACATATAGCAAAAATAGGATAGGAAAGAATTATTTATATTATTCAGTAAATACGGAGTATACCTACTAATAAATTAATCATCAAAATAAAAGATAAATAATAGGAACCTAAAAAGTATTTCAAAAAATATGTAGGTGTATCCAATAATCTCGTTCTGGCTATGTATGTCATAAATACTCGTTAAAAATAGTATTATTAAGTCAACTGGGGACACAAAAGACCACTTTAAATAAATAAATAAATAAATAAATATATATATAAAAGATATATTCAAATATTTTGACCTTTATTAACTTGAAAGTGCCTGCCTACAATACATATTATATAGTATATGTTATTATATTACAATTGGTAAACATATCATTTAATGATTTTAACTAGTTATATCATATAAACCTATTAAAATAATTGTTTAAATTAAATTATATTAATTAAAATGAATAATAAAATTCTCAACCAAGTTATAAAAAGCTCAAGAGGTTGTAGGTTAGTTAGATAGTAAATAGTAAATACAATAGTTACACAAATAGGATATATATTGTAATACAAACTGATCATTAGCTAGATCGCAAAAAATTACAATTAAACGAAATGTATAATGTTTACAGGAATGTTAAACAAATGCAAATACCTACTCTAATTATTTACCAAAGCTCAAACCACAATAAGATAGAAAAAAAGTTATGCAAATTCAGTACATGCAATCTTTGATTAAACAGTTTTTAGGAGCATTACCAAAATAATATTATAATATTATAATATTGTGTTTTATAATATTATGTATATTATAAAAAATTGAATGACTTAATCTAAAACTAAAAGTAATTTGGTAGATATTAAACTAATAACCACCAAAAGCTATAAAAAGATATATTATTATGTATACTTCAATTCTACATATTTTAATATTACAAACTCTATTTAGATATGATTAACATAATTTAGATGAGTATCTAGGTATATAAAACCTTAATGAATCTAAATTTCTTTTGACAGTTTTAAGAAGCACAGAAAATTTTGTTGAGATACTTTAACATAATACCTAAATTGTATTAAATATATATAAATCGGAGTGTTAGGATAGGGTATAAAACATACACTAAATTATGTAACGATAAATCATATAAAATCTTTCAAGAATAATAATGAAAATTAAATGCATATCCATAATATTTCTTTTAACTTTCATAAAATATTTAAGGAAATTTAATTTTCTAACATTTTAAATACAAGTAATTGATTAGTGAATTTACAAAAACTAAAAAACACTTTTGTAGCACACAGGGGCGCCGAAATATTAAAATATACATAGGAAAAATCACATTTGACAACCCAACCACCCACCTTATTTCAATACTTGTTTAAGTTATTATTTTTTAGTTACCTTCTAGGAGGCAGTTATAGTTAAGAAATTTATATAATATATTTATATCTCTGCAACCCATTCACCCACCTATTTTAATATGTAAGACGGTCGCCTTACATCAATATAAGGTTCAGCACCCTTGGTAGAATCCATGTTTATAAATATTTATTTATCAAGTTTGTTTAGTAAAAATTGAAAATTATAAGTACCAACTAAAAAATGCTGAATACTGATAAGGTTATAAGGCCCGAGGCCGAGACAGTGGCACGTTGTACGTCTTAAAACAAAAAAAAGTACTCACGATGGTATAATATATGTGTACGGAGAATATTGTGCAGAAGTTATGTGTTATATTCGAAAGCTCTTTGCAACACATTGACGCAGTGTGATTCACATTGAAGCAATCCATCAGTTTTCGTTTCATTCGAAACAATGTTCGTAGTTACGACGAAAGGTGATTAATAGCGAAAAAAAAATCTAATTACACCAACAATATCGGTAGTAACTAATCATAATAATCAAATAATATCAATAAAAAAAAAATTTTAAAGAAGAGAGAAAAACGAGCTGTGCAACAATAATAGGTCCGCCGTCCGCGGCGTTCGGTTCTGTTGTCGAGTTCAGTATTTAGTTTTTAAATTAAAAACAACCTCGGCCATCAACCGAACTACACGCGCAGCGGGAGCGACTGTAATACGGCCGCCGGCAGCGAAACAATCAAACAATGTAATATTACCGGAATATCCTTCTTATCGGCGGCAATAAAAAATTATCGGTTTCGTTGTTCGTTATTGCAAACGGCGGCGAAAATATCGGACGTCCGTGCGTTCCAAGGGCTGCAGTCAGAACCCACTGAAACACGTCGAACGTGCAATAACCGCGATTAATACTGTTGTTCAGTGACGACGACAATATCATTTATGAGAATGCGGCATAATAAAATATAAAATAAACAATTTGATGTTTTTTGAAAATATTCACGCACAGCGCGTACACGGCCGCATAGATAACGCGTTTTGATTATCCGCGACGAAAGCAAAAACAGTCTCGCCTCGTCCCCGGTACAGATTACAAAAAACAATGAGACAATGAAATCCCAAGCAAACTGGGGGCCATGCGCTCGCCGCTGTCTCTACGCATAGTAACGCAACAAATATAATAAATAATATTTTATTATTATTTTAATGCATAGCAACATAGATACTGGGCCCATTTGTACTACCTACTACCATAGAATAGAATACTACGTCTACTGACTGTAGTATAGTCTATTGTCTATTACTATTATTATTTATTACTCTGTCTATTACCCATGATTCATAAATCATAATATTATAATATAATATACAGTACCTAAGTCAGACCAGTATATATGCCTGACTTTAACCCAGTGGTCTTCAACCAGTGGGTCGCGACAAGTCTTCTTTTTAAAATAAAAATAAAATTTTTAAATTAATTAAAGCGATCTCAATTTTATTAATATTTCCGACGACTTATTTATGCGAAAAGACGTTTTCTACCATGGCAAATTTGAAAAAGTCAAAAAGAAAGAGATCTAATAAAATGTAATTTTTATTTATTCAGTTTTAATATCGTACTATTACGAAGCATTAAACAATTTTAGCTTACGTGGGTCACGAAAAATGTAGGCCTAAAAAAATGGGTCACGAGTACAAAAAAGTTGAAGACCACTGCTCTAACCGCAGAAATAAACAATTGCCGGCCAAGAATGGTAAATAAAATCAAAAATATAAAATATTATTCAAATATTCTACCACCGTTGTACCTTGTACGTCAGTTATTAAGCAGTGTTAGAATTTGCATATATTTCTTATAAAATGTTTGAAAAAAGCAAAGTAAGCTTGAAATTTGTTTCGTGACTTAGGAAACTGAAATAAAGAATTTTTATTTTGCATATTTGTGATTTTTAGATTTCTAGTGCCATTTTCGGATTTTTTGTGATATTTTTTCCGTGACCTGTTTTTTAATTAAAATTAATCATATTTATTTCAATCAACGTGTTTTTGATTTTTGTTCTAACTATATAAGTAAATCATACATAGGCCGACTACACGGACATCTGTTACCAGTTATCTGCCAATTTTGATGGGATTTTTGTCATTTACTGCTGCGTATTAATATATTCATACAAATAAATTTTTTGTTAAATTGCATATTTTGGGTTATATTGAAATATATTTGTTTTTTTTTTTTTTGTTTTTAGCGCATATTTAACGATTTAAGGTTATATTAAATCGCATACTCATTCAATTTTACAAGTACTGAAGTACATGTAATATCCCAACCGTAGTTATAAGTTTAGCAGAACTGTACCTTTAGTTTCTATAAACAGTACAAACCCGCGGATGGCGGATGACAATCGATAACACTGCACGTCACATGGGAGGGACGGAAGCCGAAAATTATTTTTAATTTAGTCGCCAATCAATTTTCGCGAGAGAAAGCTCAAATTTTGTAATCACGCCACTGACTCACCACCGAAAAGGCACTATTGTGCTCGAGCACGAAAATGTCAGTTGATGGGAGAAGTGAAACGGTCCACACCCACAGTGTAGCTGCGTTTTCGCAGGGGACCTTATTTTTTTACCAGATTGTTTATCAGCTCCCGTTGACCATTAGGAGGTATGCAGTGTAACAGTTCTATCGGTTATACAATTCCTAAATGTAAATTTATTATCACCATTCTTCGTCGACGAAGATTGAAATTGTTTAAAGAAATATATGCAAGTGTAATTTGTAACGTTCTTAATAGTTACCTACCCTATAATACAGTAGGTAATGTCAGTAATACGTATAAAACGATAAAACTGGTGCCTAGCGGCTACCATCTCCCCATACCATGTAATAGAACATAGACCATAATAGACCATAGCATTTCCTATTTTAAACAGAAAAATATTTCTCAAAATAATGGATATACATAACGTAAATTTCATATAATTGTAAACACAATTTTTCAATTAAATTATTGTTTTAAAAGGTTTAAATTTGAAAATCTAAAACTAAATTAAGTAATTACTGCGGCATTGCGAATTAATTGTTATACAATAATTGATAGTTAAACTATTAAGATATTTTAATAGCTATAAACTTTTAAAGAATAAATTTTAAAATTTATCCTTATGAAAAGTACTTATTTCTTTAAACAATAGAATATACAACAAGTATCTATATAACATATAAAATATTATTTTTAAATTTTAATTTTTCTAATATACATTTACAATTATTGACTATTTATAAATGTTTGTTTTATTTTATTATACATATATTATAATTTTATAATAATATTTTACACCATAACAAGCGTATCGGCCCATTTTGTGTAACTATGTAATAGCCCAACAGGAAGTCCCAGTGTCTATAGGTGGACCTATCCACCCCTGATAAACATCCCAAATGTATTCCCTATGAATACACATAATATAATATAGTATTGTACAGTATTGTTATATTTCTATTTCTAAATAGTTAAAAGTTAAAACTATTTTAACGAATTCGGCGATTTAACATTTAACAAACCTGGCGATAGACTATAGTGTATAAGTGTTTACTCACTACTGAGTACTGAGCTTATCTTTCCATGAAGTTTATATAGATAAAAAAGTACAACATCCGTTAAAAATAATGATATCGCAACGTTTATATCCTATACATGGCAACAATTATTTTTTTTACATATTATCTGTCACTTACACATGCTATATAATTGTTTAATCATAGACGTTTTTGAACTAGTCAATTGTTGAAAAATACTATTTTATTATGTAGACATATTAGATGTTGGGAAATCAAAAAAATGAACATCATCTCTTATTGATTTATTGAAAATTTCGCTTATTATATATGTACGTTTTTTATTTGGTTCATTTGAATGCGCAATAATAACCTAATTTTTATATTAATTAGTATATCATATTAGCATATTATTATAATTAGTATATATATTAGTATATTTAATATTTATATTTTATAGTAATATATAAACATAATAATATTACATTTTTCCGTACTATTTACTAGAAATCTTATATTCTATTACCTATTCTAAGATTATGTTTGTTTAATATGTAGGGAGTTATAAATTATAAATGTTATAATCGTAGTAAGGCTTGAATTAAATGTGTAAATGCATTTGCGCATTTTTTCATATTGTAAATTATGAAATTATGCCAGTGGTGGCTCTGGTTGTACTTTTTTTGTGAGGCAACTTAAATACAATAAGTTGTACCCCCCCCCTCCAAAAAAAAAAAAGAAACAATATATACCAATGGAAATTTGATAAAAATAATAATAAATTTTAAAATTATTTTTAAGTACGACTTTTTAACCCCCTTTTTTTTTTGTTATTCAAAATTTAAAAATTATAATTTACAACTAATATGTTTTGTATGTTAAATTTATAGTCCTGTCTTTTTAATTAGCATACTTATTTATATAGGAATAGGTTTTCCTGTTTTTAATAGTCATTTTTATCATCCGACTTCCAACGTCGAAATGGCATTTACAAAATTAAAATAACTGGGTCCGTTATGGGATTCATAATAAAATTATTATTATATACTAGAAAAAAATAAATAAGTTACATAAATAACAATTGTAGCACACTGACAACGAATGATCGAATTTAGCAAATGATTAATATTAATTAGTAATATTAATTATAGTAATATTAATATATTATCATACAAAAATAATATTCAATTAACTCAACTGCACGCGACAACAAACGGACAAAGTAAACGATATAAAATATAGAAAAACCTAAAAAGTAATATCATTGATTATAAATATAGTATATATGTAAATATGTATAATATAGTATATACAGAGCCGTATTTCAAATTTGCCTCCCTGGGGCAACATAATCGAGCCGCCCCCTTCAACCCAATAAGAAATGTTATATACATGGTAACATAATATTTTATACGTAGAAGTGGTTTTAAAATTTGCCGCCCTTAAAAAATTGCCGCTTGGGGCAACGGGAGACCGTTGACCTCCCCTAAATTCGACCCTGCGTATAGAGTTTATAATCAATGGTAATATCAAATAATATGGTATATAATAATACTGGACTATAGATTACAGAAATCCAATATTTTTGTCAGAGAATAATCGATGATCGATCCCACCGCTCGGTACCTTCCTATTCTCATCTAAGTGGTCTATGTGGTCTCATCTATTTTCAATATCACGGGAGTCGTGCCACTCGTATATCCGAAATAATGTTCACCTAATCGTTATTTCCTGTATATGGCTATAATATTTCCTATCGTTAATTCTCCATACTATGATTTTGAGACCACAAAAGATCGAATTTTTCCACATGAAAAAATTAAAAATGTTTGGCTCTCAATGCAGATTGTAAATAAATCGAGCATTATTTTCTTCAAAAGTTAAATGAAGCTCTGTCTCACTTGCTTCACCCCCAAAGTCGCCACTGTATTATGCAAATCATATTACATGCTGAATTGCTAAATCAAGCATAACATTTTTTCATAACGTGATTTTGTAAATAAATACTTATATAATCATTATTTTTAGTGAATATTTTGCTTAGTGTGATCTTTTAACGTATTTATTACAGACATATTACAAATAATTTAAATGGCATGCTTCGATTATTACTTTAAACCAGAATATATTATATTACATATATTTTGATGACTAGATATGTAGGTATGAATATTTTTCAACAATTTTTCGAAAATAATAATGTGAGTAGATGTAGTATTTTGAGTATATTAAAAATTAAAATTATAAAAATTCTACTACGCTATATTGTTGAATTATCGTCAATTGTCATAATTTGTTATGTCAAAATAATGTTTAATTTTATATTTATAATTTTTTTAGATAAAGCTTCAACAACAATTATTTTTAGCCAACTTAATAATTAAATCGTATCTCTACTTAAAATTTAATTAGGTTGTTTAATAATAAAATAATGACATAATACATATTTCATTATTAGTCATGGTTTATTAGCATATTGCATTGTAAAATCAAACTGGCTACTATTATGTTTTTATAACTAGGTGTATAGGTATAATACATATACAGCTTCTAAGTAGACTTTATTTAGGGTTTAGAGTACTTAGACCCAGGGTCAACAATTGTCTATGGCGGTCCAGATAATTTGAAAGAAAATTTTCGAGGGCCAGAAAAAACTTAAACATTTGATTAAAATGACTATATTTTTGTATTAAAAACATAGTTAAAGACTAATTTATTCAATATCTAATTATTTATAAAGTAATTATATATTCATAGTAATAATAATATACAGTGGCATGCTTAAGGGTTTAATGACAGTAATGATATCTCTTGTCATTAAGCAGTTTTTGATTATTATAATATTTCGTTTAAACACAAGCGTAATGCGACATGCGTTGATGAACTAAATAACATTTTTAATTATAAGCTAGATCAAATATTTTTATTCCTTATTTCTATAATGTGCCAGCAAAATATTTTTGACGGTCCATTGACAAGTTATTTTCTCTCCGTTGGCCGCCTATATTGTCGACCCCTGATTTAGACAATTAATTTAAAAATTTAAAGCTATAAAATAATTTTATACTTGAATAGTACATCAAAGTTATAAACTAACTCACCAATTTCTATACCTATAACATACCAGGAAAAAATATATTGACCAATATAGGTTTGGTTAATACAAAAAGAAAACTTCAGTGTTTTACTTCATAATTCATAGGTAAAAAAAAAATGACATACCGTTTTAATGATTAATAAACAATTTAAATATCACGGTGTTCTAAATAGTATTGCTGAACAATCATTAACTATTATTGTCATAACTTAAATAGAATACGGATTTATTTAAAACTAAAAATATGTACGTATATATAATAGGTATGTGTTTATTTTTATCAAAATATGTAATTAAAAATGTGTGGTATGTAAAATAAAAACCTAACCAGGAACCAGAGTAGGGCGTTATTCGAATGAAATTTTATCTAGAAGATTTCTTCGATAATTCGAATAAATTATTATTAATATGTTAACGTAATATCATTTATTTTGCATTTAGAACGGGTTGATAATTGCATACGGTATATCAAATTTTTTCTAAAACTATAGCATGTAGTAATCATAGTCAGGCCCGTGCATAGGATTTCATAATAGGGGGGGGGGGTTGACTGGTTGAGAATTTATTTTAAAATAGATACATCAATAATTAGCAAATAGTATTATAATATACAATTTGTACTTATTATT
Source organism: Chaitophorus viminalis (assembly GCA_025469195.1). Lineage (NCBI taxonomy): Eukaryota > Metazoa > Arthropoda > Insecta > Hemiptera > Aphididae > Chaitophorus > Chaitophorus viminalis. Next base: position 421,014 of record JAIPRK010000069.1, read on the forward strand.
AATTTTCATTTTTCATATTCATAATATATATTCGTTGTGCATGATTATATGTTATGCATTATATTACAAATAAGTAAATTACAAAATATTACATATTATTATAATAGATCAAAAATGAAAAACACTGTTTTTTCGGTCATGGGGGGGTTTGAACACCCCCCCCCCCTTGCGCACGGCCCTGATTATAGTACCTTATATTATCATAGGCATACTACTTAACTAGTATAGAAAATAATATTGTATATTGTACCTTATTTAGTTAGTATATAGTATTGTTTTAGCAATTTAGCATATACCTATATTCATGAATTTGACGAATTTTGTCAATATTTGCACTTCAAACGCTTATAAAAACAATTGTGCTTATGTATTTTAATAATTTTTGAATAAAAGTAAGAACAACTTGTTTGGAATCTACTATTAAATTTTAACTAATAAATTATAATACATTAATACAATAACTAATACCAGTAATACCTACTATCCTACTACTCTTATAAGCTGTTTATACACTACTCGACTACGAATATACTACATAATATAATAGATTGTAAGCCATGATTTTCGGTTTCTGTCTATTACACGCGCAACATAGGAATTTAGACGTTTACTATTTCCAAAGTACCGATTGATCAATTAATGCGATAAGAATTTTAAAAACTGATTTGAATTTGCCGTGAAGTCTTCTGTAGATCGACTCTCACATTTTATAACATGGACAAAAATGAAATTTTGTTGATTTTTATGTTCTTGATTTGTTTAATTCTATTTTGTGAAATTTCGGGGGACAACATCAAAAAAGTGGAAAAGTGGATCTACAGTAGACTTAACAACGAATTTAAATCAGTTTTCAAAATTCTTATCGCATTAATTGATCGATCGGTACGTTGGAAATAGGAAAGTTTAAATTCCTTTGTTACACGTCATGTAGACAGAGACTAAACTACTGAAGATCATGGATTACAAGTGTTACAAGTACAGTTAATATTTACAAAGATAAACATTATACGAGTATATTATATTAAAGAGAAAGGGGATCGTGTAACGAAAAGCAAAGAATTTTCCGACTTACCTAGAAAATCACAGAAACATCTGGAATTAAATTTTATAGGTTTTTGATGGCCGATAGGCCATTGCTTTAACCTGCCCATCAATAAATCGATCTCTGGGCTCCATCATTGTGAAGTGTATACTATGATCAACTAGAAAACAGGTACCTACCTTTTCACATTATAATAACTATAATACATCTACAACTTATTATATTATTTTATCATTACACTGACTAATGACTGACGAGTGACGACTGACGAGTATATTTTCAATATATAGTTTTTACTGTTTTGAGTACCTATTGCGTCAATTTGCGAGTACAGCATACACCACGGCTGTAGATAGTATTATAGTAACTTCTAAGTTCTAACTATACAGCCGTGGTATACACCAACACCATAGACAAATACGAACTATATTTGGAGTACTGATAAAATTACTGATAAAATTGAAATAGTAGAAACGACTGAAAAAGTAATCGCAGATTCATATACAAATACAGTCGATTGACGATTATGGACACTGCTCTACAGACGCGGCACGCACAAGGCGCAAACGCAATAAAATTAAACTCCGGTTATTTTGTATTCGGAATACTTATTCGAATAAATTATAACATACGTATATTCCGAATATAATATATTCCCGTTCTTTTAGAATACTTTTTTTCCCCACTACCTAGTTTTTATTAGTTTTGGAATGTTTGGAAATTAACGTCTATAGCTAATCATTTATATAAACATAATAATTAATAGTACATAGTTATAATATAATTACAAATGTTTATTGTAATGTATATTGTATGGTAAGTATTTATTACTCTATAATGATCAATTATATTTATAACTTTTTCAACATTTTATACAGGCATACCTCATACGACTACCTTTTTTGTGAACACTGTACTTTCGAAGTTCCGGGCGTTCCGGCACAAAATTATGATATTTATATAAATTTATAATATCTATAATGATATTCCAGAAGATAAACAAAAGTATTACACAAATTATACCCTAACTTTTTATAAATTAATCGAAAATAATATACATATACTGTGATTATAAAATAAGATGGCCAAATGCCAAAATGGTATTAAAAAATAATAAGTATAATACAATAAAATGATATACTTACTAATTATTTTAGATTCTGAACGGAGTGATGAAATCTATTGATTTTACAATGATGTGTTTTTTTTTTTATTGTGTCTGACGACCACTTTTTTGGAGTAAAAATATTCGATTTGCTTATACAGCAACTTTTCTGAAAGGAAAGTGAATGTAGATGGTACTTGGGCAAGTCAAAAATTTAACTTTTTTAATACTTTTTGCAAAAATCGAAAAAAACGACAAAAAAATTACGAAAAAACGGGAAATTTTACGCAAAATCACGTTTTTACAAACTACATTTTTTTAAAATGCTCTAACTCAAAAATGAAAAACCGCAACTTGAAATTTTCACCAAATCTTTATATTGGTGTTCTCTATACATGGTTAATTTTTCAAAGTATTTTGACTTATTTATAGACAATTTAAATTTTCGATTTTTGTAAGTTTTTATTTTTAAATATCTATAAAATTTTTTTGGCTGTCCGAAAACTCTTTAAAATGTATTAAAGGATTAAATATAAGTTACACTAATTGTAACTAAAAAATGTCGGAGATCGTTTCACTCAAATTTTTTTTATAAGTCAATAAAGTTCAAATTTGTATAAAATATGTTAAAATCGCGATAGTTTGCAAGTTATTTTGTGGTTGAAAATTCGTAAAAAATTTTCTGCTTATACTTAAGGTTCAAAATTTTAACACGAAGTTGTTCATAAGCTTACCTTCAAAAATATATAAAAAAATTTCTACCAGACTTAAAAAAAAAAATTTTATGACTGTTTTAAATTTAAATTTTTACGAAAATGCATTAAAATTCAATTTAAATATAAAATACTATATTAATATATACACATTTTAGACAAACATATTAACTCCGTTCAGAATCGTTATTCGTATACAATGATATCTATCATTGCATTCAAATTTAACAAATCCATTGTATTTTTCTATTTATACTTCAAAATTTTAATTTTAATTTTAATACAAGGTTATTCATTAGTTTTTCTTCAAATAACTATAAAAAAATTTTACGAAACCTTAAAAAAATGTTTATGTCCGTCTGAAATTTTAATTTTTATGAAATTGCATATAATAACAATTTATTCTCAAACGATTTGATTTATTTTTTATAGAAACTTGAAATTATTACCATTTGTTTAGGTTGGCATTTTCTTTACACAATCTTTTTTTTAAAATATTTTACTAATTTTTAAGCAATTTATAGACATTTGAAATATTTGAATTTTTTAGTTTTTTTTTTATAATTGTTGATAAAAAAAAATTGGCTTAAACAAAATACTTGAAAATTTAATAGAAGACCCCACAGAAGTTTTTATTACTGTTATTTAAAAATTATTTAGATACATAGGCACAATTTTTTTTATAAGTGTTTGAAATTTAAATATTGACATAATATTACATTTTAAATATAACATAATATATTATACATACCTATTCTAGCAGATTAATAAATCATCTTCATTCAGAATCGTTTTTTGTATACAATGATATGTAGCATTGCATTCAGATTTTACAAATCCATTATCCTAACCTATCCAGTATCCTATGAACGAGGGGTACTCGGAGTGCAGCACTCCACCCAGTAATGTTCTTTTACTTTTTAAAAATAAATTATGTTTTGAAATGTTTGGAGTACCTCAAAAATGTCAAGGGCAAGTTTCTTTTAATGCTCACCCCTTAAATCCGACAATTTAATGTGATATGGCCTAACATTTATATCTTCATCTTTTGGTACGTATGTCATTTACTTGGTCAATTAATTCACAGACTTTGGATTAACACTATTGACATCAAATATTGGGTTTGTAATAGACATGGGCTACATTGCAGGATCTTAATATATTTCTATAATTATTGTTGTATTTAATATTATTACACCTAAGGTAAGTGTAAATGTTTTTTCAGAAATAAATTCATTGGTATGTTTCTATGTTCTCACCAACATCAAATTGCTTTCAAGAGGCCCCATTCTTAATTTTTAAAAGCATTTTAATTTAAATTTTGAATTTTGACAGAAAATAATCTTTTTTTTTTTAATTACTGATTAATTTTTGTATTTTATTTGAATTTGTAAACCTAGCAATAATAAAGTATTCCCAGTTATAGAAATAACTCAAATCAATTAAATTTTTAATTTTTTAATTAAATAATAAATGCTCTAATATAATATATTAACTATATACTTATACTATATAATTGTCAATTATCATTTCTAATTTAAATTTAAATTATGTTATTTTTTTCATAGTTAATAGCTTTTTAGCTCTTACATAAACCAAATTCCTTCGGGTCTGAAGGAAAAGGCTATTTCTCAATTTTTTTTTAAGTATTTTAAATAACAATTAAATGTATAATTCTTTAACATTTTATATTTATATTTTAATTATTACATTTTCAGTTACCAATACCTACTGAAATATTATCTGTAATATAAATAATAATTATTAAATTAATATTATGAATTAATTAACTTTCATTCAATTTAAAATTATTTATTTAAATAATTAATAATTCAAATTTTAATGTCAACTATTGTTTTTAACCATTTCTTATTTTCTCTTTGTCAAACAATAGTTTTAGGTAGGTACCAATGGATCATAAATGTATCAAAAAAATATTGTAAATTGTACGAAAGTACCTATGTACTTATCATATGATGTATCATATTCAACTGTCAAAGTTTTTATGGTACCTACCTACCCATATAGTTTTAAATGTACCATTTAAAAACATTATTTATGTCTTTGAGATAGGTAATGTACATTACCTTGAACAATACCTACCTATATTTTAAAAATAAAAATTTCATTAGAATTATTAAATCCAAAATTAAATTATATATAAAAAAAAAAAAAACAATTTCACTAGTTTATTTCAATTTATTTTGTCTGACAAATTATACAATGGTTCACTTGAAATAGTTTAGCTATGAGTAGGTTAATTAAATATTTATTACGTAACCATTCAATAATAAATATTTAATTCATTTGTATATAATATGTTTAGAAACAAAAATTAAATTAAAATAGCAGGAGTACATATATTTTGAAAAATTGTTAACAACATACATGTAAATCTAATGACAAAAACTTTTATAATAGTATATTAACCTACAAGAAGGGTGTTATCATCTATAAATTTATAAGGCGGTACTTCCATATTTGATGGTGCAGGTCCTTTACGAATTCTTCCAGCAGCATCATAATGTGATCCATGGCATGGGCAGTAATAACCACCCCATTCACCAGCATTTGAAATAGGCACACAACCTAAATGAGTGCAAACTCCTATAATTACCAACCATTCTGGCTTTTGAACTCTTACAGAATCATCTTCCGGGTCTCTAAGTTCCGCCAATGAAGTATTTTGTTCATTTTCAATTTCAGTTGCTGTACGATGTCTAACAAACAAAGGTTTTCCTCTCCACTTGATAGTTGCATTTTTGCCCTCCGGTATTTCATTAAGGTTAACTTCAATAGATGCTAAAGCCAAAACATCAGCTGCTGGTGCCATCGACAGGACAAATTTATGAACAATAGCCTTGGCACAGAACATAGTTCCAGTGACAGCAGTACCCAATACCATGTAAGTGAATGCATTACGATTTTCAAAGGTGTCACGGTTCGAAGCACTTGGGTCCTTCACAGAGTTACGACGATATGCGGTGTAGTCCGGGACTTTAAAATCAGTGTGGACCAAACGAACTTGAGTAGCGGTGACTGGTGTCAATGCTTTGTTGGACAAGAGATTACTTTGCAGAGTGTAGTTGGTCAAGTAAATCGGCTTTGTCGGCACAGTTTGTTTAGGTGGTTTTCCAGTGAGCGGTGCTTTGGTCGATGTAGTCGCTACTATTTCCGTACATCCTTTCACAGCGTTAGCGAAATTACCATTCAGTTGAATGTTACGGAACATAATTAGGGGCTTTAGGTAATACTAAAATGTTAATACTTAGAACAAGATAAAATTGACCACTGCGGGTGAAAAAAAAGGTCGAAAACTATTTAGCTGAGTGCTGACCTTACTTTGATCTATTATCTCAGTCTTAATAATACATATGATTGCAGTTCATAAAACGTAACAATATTATACCATGGTATTGAACTGTCCAGTGATAAGAAGTCTTATTATCTAGTCCATGGTAGTAAGTTGCCCACCTGCATGAGGTTCTGTGATAAGGCATGACCACGGCTATAGATATAAATAATAAATAATAATAACAATAATAAATAATAATAAGATATTTATATTATATTGTATATTCGTGTATAATATGTATATCTTAATTCGTGGTCCGTGGGATTGACCACCATGGATCTAGTAAATTATAATCTTAGATCACATACTAGTTTAATCAAAGATAAATAATAACCATCATAATGATCACAGATATAAATTATATCTGTGATAATAATACATTTATTATCTATGAGTATTTGGAGCCAGCACGATTAAAGATAATCAACTTATTTTTTTTTTTATAATTATTATCAAAGATAATTATCTTAAATCGTGGGAGCCAGTCACCACAATTATTAGTATACTGTGTAATATGAAGGACGGTGACAGCTGTAGATAGTAAGTAAAATCAGCTGATTTCTAGAGAACATTTTGTGGTCACCACGGAGAAGATACAACTTCTAGATCTTCTATCTATGCTGGTCAGTGGTCACAGGCGTCAATAATGTATAATCGTTTTGATATAATGCTCCGTTACGCTACTATACTATCTACAGGCTACAGCAGTGACCACGATGTAGAGAAGATCTTTTCTACATGTATATGTAGAATGTAGATGTTATGATGTAAGGAAGATAATACAAACATTTTTGTATTGTTAAAATATGATTTTATTTGATGATTGCCCAGAAATTATAATCTCAGATCATAATATAGTATATTCAAATACAGTAAGTGATTTATATCATATTCTCACGGTGGGAAATGTAGGATGGATCCCCCTTCATGGCCTTTTTTAGGTAATAATATGGAGTTCCCTGTTTAACTAATAATTAATGATAGTAATCAAAAAATGAAATATAATCAATAAACATTTATTTGACTTGTTATCATTATCCACAATTTTTAAGTATGAAACTACTGAAAGCTTATTTGAGGATCTCAATGACTGAAGTAAGGAGTATGCACTTGATGTACTTACATGCACAAAAATCAAGGAAAATTGATATAATTTATTAAAAAATATAATTTGCTATAATTTAATGTATAATGTCTAAATATTAAAAAAAAGGGTGTGAGAGGATAGCCTCCACGGCTCATTTTTTAATATATTTTTTCAATTCTCAATAAAAAGTCCTGAGAACGCCTCTAATCTACATAATACTGTAATAACGTAATAGTGTAGTGTAGTAAGAGTAGGTATGCTAAAAACAGTTAAGCCATATGGTAAATTAATAGTTGTCATTGTTGTCAAAATAAGTTGCAGAAAATTGAAGGTATAGTTACGAGTACCTACTCTGTCTACTATACGAAAAAAAATAAAAATAACAAATATTTAAAGTTATTTGTATTTGTTAAAATAAAAGTATAATTTATAATATATAATTACTATATAAATATAAAATTTAATCAAGAACTTTGTACCTAAACACATTCCTCTTTAGTTCCAAATACTGCTAAACAATGGAGTCGATAAATGTTCTATTACAATAATCAATGTTATAATTTATAATATAAAATCAAACATCGATGATAAATCTGGTAATTATTATTTTAATTTATAGGTACCTAATTTATTATAGATACTTTAGTATTTATGTTGTATAAATAAAAATTATGGGTACCTGAAGTACTTGTAATAGTTAATAATTAATACCTTTTATCTATTTTAAATTTACTGAAGTATAAGACAGCGTCACAGGGGTGGGTAAATGACCGGCACACAAATTATACCATATTTATAAATTAATTGAGTTATTTATTTAGATTCGAAGACGTCTTTTTTTTACTCTCGGCATATAAGCTTATTGTATAATAATGTATAGATTGTTTATGTAAAATCAAAATTAAAAAAAATATTCGAAAAGAATTTTTAGTTTTTACTAATAATTAATATTTACATATAGCATCTAATCTAATGTCTTAAAACTAAATTTATAAATTATAAATATTTAGAAAATAATAGTATGTAGTATTGTAATTTGTAATATTTAAAATAATATGACTGCTTAAGCAGTGAACTGTTAAGCCAAAAATATACATTGATTTTACATATTAATACCTATGTTATTGATTAATCATGTTTGTAAGTAGCTTTGATTATAAACTATTCTATGGCCAATACCTGCAGTTTATACATAGACACTTGTAGTACCTACATCCTACGTGGCTAAACTAGTTGAAAACTGTTATACGACTTATACCTACCACTTTAGTGATGAATTATTAGTTCTTATTCCCAAGAAACGAGGAAACGCAATCTAAAACGAAAACGGGAATTTGCTGTACAGTTTTGGTGGAGTGGACCTTGGTCATTATAATGGATGTGTTAAGTTTAGATATATTTCCTAAGTATCATTTTATATGAAAAACGATTCTGGACGGAGATGATTTTACGGTTTAAGATACATTATATTATATTTAAATTGAATATAATGATTTATTTTAATATAAATAAAATTTGATACAAGCAAAATCTGTTGAAAACTAATTAAAATATATAAAGAAAATGCTAATTTAAGCATTTTGAAAAACTGTGAACTTTTTATGACTAGTAATTAGTACTTTTTAATAATAACAAAGGTCAAAAAATCTAAAATCATTTGATAGTAAGTCGTAATTTAACGCAATTTCGTAAACATTTTAGAAGTTCATTAAAATGTTTTCTAAAACTGCATAGGTAAGTTTTTTTTATGACTATTTGAATAAAACTTATGGATAACCTTAAGTTTGTTACCTAAAGTATAAATTCCAAAAACTTTATGAATTTTCAACTACAAAATAACTTGCTAATTATTGCGATTTTTACATATTTCATAAAAATTTGAACTTTATGGGCTTATAAAAAAATGTATGTCACGATTTTTAATATTTTTTTGATTGTGATAAGTACACCTTATAATAAACCTTGTATTAAATTTTCAAGATATTTTGGCTATTCAAATTTTTTATAATTTTGTTACATACATTTAACAATGAATTTGATATTTTTTGAACTCATTGTTTGTTTATAATGCATAGATTTATCACATTAGTTAAATCAATAATTCATATACAGCTATGCTGTATACATTAATAATTTAAGAAAATACAATTCTGGCTGGGGGACGTGTATCCTATCGTATCTATATCTATATGATATAAATTATTTTAAAATATCGATACCTATTTTCGAAATATCTTCATTTTTGAAATGTATAAACATTGTATAAACAATTTTATTAATATATTTGATGAGAAGAGCCACCCATTTAATTTAGTTATCATTATAAAATTGCTAAGGCTGGAGCGGTCTAACATAAAAGTCTAATAATGCCTATGCACTATGCATTTTACATTAGTTTAACGATAACGAATAATAATATAATAAATAATAATTAATTTAAACCATAAAATAATACATAATAATTGAATACTAACTCTGCCTATGGTAAATTGATAAATAATTATTATTATAATAAATAATATCACTCATTATAATATGCATTTATTACCATATTATATAAATATTACCTAGGTAATTAATAAATTTAAATTGTATATAAAATATTTGTTTTGGATTGGAACATAGGGAAAAAAAATTTTCACCTAATCATTCTAATCGTATTAATATGCCGAACTTAATGGGAATATTATTAAAAATTAGATAACTAAATAAAAAATTGTATGTTTTATAGAATCTACGTGATGTTCTGTGCTAACTGCTTATTGCTTATACATATGTAGGATGTAGCCATGTAGGAATACAACAGCATAACGTGATTGCGGATTCTTTATTTTTATATTTGTTACCTACCTAATAAATGGATAAAAACTTAAAAATAACCTATACAGTAGTCATACAGCTATACCAGGCTAAACCTTACCAATTGGCTATTGGGTATTATCGTCAACCAAACTAGGAAACCATAAAATATCTAAATACATTCACTGGGCTCTGCGGCACTACAGCGTGCTATACAAACCATGTTCAACCATGTTGTAGCGTTGTATAATGATAAATAACTACAATTATCCATATTAGTACAATTTACTTTGAAAAAAAAACATGAAAAAGCTTTATTATGTACAATAATTCGATTTTACGCAGCCGTAATCCTTAGAGTTCACAAAAAAATTATGGTTCGAATTTTTAATAATCTAACTTGATTTAAAAAAAAATAATTGATCCACTTCTTAGCCAGTTGATTATGATAATCTTTTGTGATTTTAAAATAACAAGTTGAAATAAAACTTTGTTAGAACTTGGAGGAAAAATACGTTAGGGTCAATAATCATTGGCTAAATAAATGGTTGCATTAAAATAAATATTAAGTACCTAAATAATCAATAAAACCTTAAAATAACTAAATAGGTAGGTGTATTTAAAAAGATATTATTGAGTATTTATATGTAATATTAATATTTATAATTATAATGTATAATATATATATATATATATATATATACTATTTTCATAATAAAACCAACAAGAATTCCCTGTTGAACATCACTATGTATAGGTCATGACTCATGAGATTTGTTAGCAATACCATGACAGTAAAAAACAATATACGAGTAATATAAATTTTAAAGATTTAATTTAATGTATTATTTCTTTTTTTGTTGCATAGGTAATATTTAAAAGCATTTTTGAGATACACTGCTACTGCATGACTAAAATACTAAATAGATATTTAATACTCAACGTCAAATCTTTTTACCTGTTTTATCACATTACCAGTTTATTTATTTGTTAACTTTCGTATGGTTTAAATCAAACATTATAAAAACAAAAAATATTATTAGGTTTATGGTACAACAATAAAGTACTGTAATAAATTATATGAATAATATAAAAGATCTTAATTAATAAAATGTAGAAATTCATTTAGTAATAATTAGTTAAGCTGATAAAATATGTATATATTATAATGATTGAATAATTAAGTGGGGATAGTGTTTGCATTGTTTTAAATTTTAATGTCCAGGTTGGTTAGACATTTAGTTGCCGCTTCTATAACTTGTATTTGTATAATATACTATATTGGGTACTTACTAAAGTTGATAGTGATCTTACTCAAGGTTGTAGAATTTTAATAATTTTACAAGACTACAAAAAGTAATACTCATAATTTTTATGAAAGCCAAAATATCAAAAGAAAAAAAACAGTACCCTAAAAACCTTTTTTAATTGTTTTCCACAACTTATTTTATAGATTGAATAGTTTCACATGATGCAAATAATTTTACTAAACTGAAAGCTAATGGAATTGCAACGCGTAATCTTAATAAAAATTAGAAATTAAATAGTTGCAAAGAGAGGGATTAGATATTATCCAATCAACAATTATAATTGAAATACAGTTTTAGGCTGTCGACTTTACTCATTGTATGCATTTATTGCATTTAATTGTATTAGGGTAAAGAATTTATTTTTCAACATTAAAACGAAAACTTTGAAACGTGTACGCATATATGCGATTATAATCGTTTTTCCTTCATGGCGTATTGGTGTCCATACATGATCATGCAAATAGTCAAAATAGATACGTTTCTAATTTTATCAAGGCATCATTTTAATATTACTATTAATTATAAATACTAATATTACTAAATTACTAAATAGTAAATAGTATATATTCTATAGTAGCAGATAGTAAATACTGAATAAGTGAATAGTAATGCTTGTAGCACCATTTACTGTTCAAAAATCTCAGATTACTAACTAAACCATAGCTCTTATTTCTTATTTCTTATATTTAAGCGTTATCTTGTTATTGTTGTTAATTGTTATACGTCGGCGCCTCGGCGATGGAAGATTAAATTTAAAAGTGGCCAACTTTACTGAAGCGTTGCATAATTTTTGTTCAAAAACACTTGTTATTTATTAATAATTTGTTCAATAACTCGAACCGTTATCTTTGCGAATTGTTAAATTTCAAACAATTTTGGAACAACTGCCGCACAACGGACTGGGTGATAGCGAAACGAAGTATTTAAGAAAAAGTCTAAAATGAAATAAGCATTTTTAAGTGTTCGCCGTAATATTCAATGTGATGCACTTGACGTGCGGTTACCGTACGGGAGTTTCAGGTTGTCCGTCGGCGGCACACTGTTTCCTCTGTTTATGTGGCACTCCCTCCCTTCCACCCGGCTCGAACCCTTTCATCACATTACATGACTTTTTTTTTATTTCTGGTCCACCGTCCACACAATTTGCGATATGAACCGTGGACCGAACTTACGACAATACGATTGTCCTATTTTTATTTATCAAAAACACAATACAGATACACACGATACGAAGTCCGTCGGTGGCAATAAGTAATCGCTAATAGTTTTTTTATTAATATAATTTTTTTTTATAGTTTTTTCGTTCTCGTTTTGTTGCTTGTGAATTATCGTTTTCGTTCCGACGCCGGAATACCGTTATTCCTTCCTCGTTCGTCGAACGGGCGTCTTTTAAAACCGCGGCCGATCATCGTAACGTCGTCCACCGCTAAAAGCTCATCGTCCTGTCAAATAAACACCGTTGCACACTTCGCCGTCCACTCGGAACAGGGAATTTCCAAGACCCCGTCGCGCTCCGCACACGTCGTCCGTCACATTATCAGCAGTGACAGCGGGTACGCCTCCTATCGCATTCGTGCGTTTTCGGGACACGCCGGACACAAACCGTAAGCTTTGCGCCGGCCATTCGGGTCGACGTAGTCGTAGTCGCTCAACCATCACGTCTTGGTAATTGTACGGTCGCCGACAGTCAAGAACTCGTACGAAATGGCGCAGATATTGCCGATCAAGTTCCAAGAACACTTGCAGGTAAGCGAACAAAAACACCATAAATCCCATACTGGAAGGGGGCGGGGGAAGGAGTAGGCGCTTTCGGTGGCCGACGGTTTTTTTTAAGGATTGTGTATGGTTTGTTGGAATATTATAACCGTGACTATGTTAAAATTGTTTCGTCTTTATCCATATTCCATATTCCGTACGACGATGTAGCTGAAAAACTAGAATTATTGAACGGTTTTGTACGTTTATTTTTAACAAAATTCCAAACTACCTATCTGTACGTTAGCCGGTAAAACCCATACGTTTATCACGGCCAATTATTATACAGATGTTAGCGCGTACTGATTGTCGCATATAAATAGGTTCTTTATCGCATCGCTCCGCAAACAGCGTAATAAAATAATCTCATCGGAAATTAATAATAATAATAATAATAATAATGAACAACGCGATCGTTTGGAAATCGCATGCGACTCCCTCCTACTTCAATATGCCACCTCTCCCCTCTCTACTAGTAGCTTTTTTTTTTACTTTTGTAGTTAAGTAATTCAGTTAGCCATCTATTAAATATTTGGGTGCATTGCCGTCAGGCACGTCTTGTGTCTGCTACTGTGACTTTGATGTTGTGTAATGTGTCAATGTGCATTTGTGCTTATCATTATCCGTATAGGCGTTATTCACATTTCCAGACAACAAGCATTTGATCACTGTATCAAATGTCATATGTCACTACTGTAGTACTGTCCCTCTGTTGACAATATTATATTGTGTATATTTTAATCTATTAAAATGGGTCAAGGAAAATATTTTTATACATTTATTATGTTGACATAATACTATATGATTTATACTTCTTTTATTACCTATTAGTATTTTAGTATTATGTAGTTTGTTAGATTTGAACTTAGCGCTTGTCCATTATTAATTCACTATAGATAAATTGAAAACTGTTTATTTATAGCTTACAAATGTGGGCATTAACCAGTCTAACATCAGTTTCAATACACTTACCATGGAATCTGATAAATACATTTGTGTACGTGAGAAGACTGGTGATGTTGCACAGGTTGTTATTGTTGATATGGCTGATCCACAAAATCCAATCAGGCGTCCAATATCTGCAGACTCGGCTATAATGAATCCAGCTAGTAAAGTGATTGCACTTAAAGGAAAAGCTGGTACTGAAGGAACGGCTGCATGTGAGCATCTAAATACATTTAATGGTTGATTCAATTGCATATTTCTTTAAACAACTGTTGTGTTTTGTTTTTAGCCCAAAAAACCTTGCAGATATTTAATATTGAAATGAAAAGTAAAATGAAGGCTCATATTATGCAAGATGATGTTGTTTTTTGGAAATGGATTTCTCCAAATACTTTAGCTCTTGTTACAGAAACATCTGTATTCCATTGGAGTATGGAAGGTAATATATTTATTTTATAATTTTAATGTTACGTATAATAAACATGGTTTTTAAATCAAATGTTATTTTAGGTGATTCTACTCCAGTTAAAATGTTTGATCGACATTCTACTTTGAATGGATGTCAAATAATCAACTACAGAACAGATCACAAACAGCAATGGCTTTTACTTATAGGAATTTCAGCTCAAGTAAGTTAATAAATTTAAATATTTAGATTAATTAATACAAGAAAGAGAAATAACAATTTATTTCCTACTTTAGCAAAATCGAGTTGTTGGAGCAATGCAATTGTATTCCGTTGAAAAGAGTTGTTCACAGCCGATTGAAGGTCATGCTGCATCATTTGCTCGATTCCAAATGGAAGGAAATAGAGAAATGTCTACATTGTTTTGTTTTGCTGCACGTACAGCTGCAGGAGGGAAAGTAATTGCAATAATTAATTTAGTAATTTCCTCCTTTAATTGAATTAAATTTTAATTTGATTACTTATTTTAGTTACATATTGTCGAAGTAGTACAAACACCAAGGGGCAATCAGCCATTCCCCAAGAAACAGGTTGAAGTTTTTTTCCCTCCAGAAGCACAAAATGATTTTCCAGTAGCAATGCAAGTCAGCTCTAAATTTGATGTTATTTATCTAATAACTAAATATGGCTACATCCATTTATACGATATTGAGACAGCTACTTGCATTTACATGAACCGTATTAGTGGTGATACAATTTTTGTCACTGCACCACATGATGCTACTGGTGGTATAATTGGTGTTAATCGTAAAGGACAAGTTTTATCTGTCAGTGTTGAAGAAGACAATATAATACCATACATAAATACTGTGCTCCAACACCCGGAACTTGCTTTACGTATGGCTGTTCGTAATAATTTATCAGGTGCTGAAGAGCTATTTGTTCGCAAGTTTAATATGCTCTTTCAAAATGGCCAATATGCAGATGCTGCTAAAGTAGCAGCTAATGCACCTAAAGGCATTCTCAGGACACCTTCGACCATACAAAAATTCCAACAAGTTCCAACTGCAACAAATCAATCATCACCTCTCCTTCAGTACTTTGGAATATTATTAGATCAGGTATGTCATTGATTGTTCCATATTATGAATCTCATTAATCTATTTGAATTTTATAGGGCAAGTTGAATAAATACGAATCACTGGAACTTTGTCGTCCAGTTCTTGCACAAGACAAAAGGCAACTATTAGAAAAGTGGCTTAAAGAAGATAAATTGGAATGTTCTGAAGAATTGGGAGATCTAGTTAAGACTGCAGACATTTCTTTAGCTTTATCAGTTTATCTTCGTGCAAACATACCTCCAAAGGTACTGAACAATTAATTAATTATCATCATTATTGTGGAAATTTATTTATAAAATTATTTTTATAGGTTGTTCAATGTTTTGCCGAAACTGGCCAGTATCAGAAAATAATCTTATATTCCCAAAAAATAAGTTATGTACCAGATTATATCCATCTGTTTAGGAATGTAGTTTTACGTACTACCCCAGATCATGCAGTTGAATTTGCCCAAATGTTACTATCTGATGATGCTGAACCTCTTGCCAATATTAACCAAGTATGTGTTATTTATAATTTAGTATTTATTTATTTGATTTTATTTTAATATTACAACTTTTCATCTAGATAGTGGATATATTCATTGAACAAAACATGGTCCAGCAATGTACCAAATTTCTTTTGGAAGCATTAAAACATAACCGCGAAGCTGAAGGTCCTTTACAAACTCGTTTGCTTGAAATGAATTTAGTATCTGCTCCACAAGTTGCTGATGCGATTCTTGGAAATCAAATGTTTACTCATTATGATCGGGCTCATGTTGCTCAACTCTGTGAAAAAGCAGGACTTCTTCAAAGAGCTTTGGAACATTATACAGATTTGTATGACATCAAAAGAGCAGTTGTGCATACTCAATTATTAAATCCAGAATGGTTAATTGGTTATTTTGGATCATTAAGTGTTGAAGATTCTTTGGAATGTTTAAAAGCTATGTTAACTAATAACATAAGACAAAACCTTCAAATTTGTGTGAAAGTGTGTACTTTGTTATTATTTTAACATAAAATGTTTATTGAATTATAATTTTATTTTTATTAGATCGCTACTAAGTATCATGAACAATTAACCACTAAAGCCTTGATCGATTTATTTGAATCTTTTAAAAGTTATGAAGGTTTATTTTACTTTTTGGGATCAATTGTTAATTTCAGTCAAGACCCAGAAGTTCATTTTAAATATATTTCAGTAAGTTACATATTACTCAAGGATTTATTCAGTACTAAATATTTATTAGCCATATTTTTAGTTTTATTAACATTTAATTATTCTACATGTTTAATGATCATCCTTTTTTCATAAAGTGCTATATTTTTACAGGCTGCTTGCAAAACTGGACAAATTAAAGAAGTTGAACGAATATGCCGTGAATCTACATGTTATAACGCAGAAAGAGTTAAAAACTTTTTAAAAGAAGCAAAACTTACTGATCAATTGCCATTAATTATTGTTTGTGATCGATTTAATTTTGTGCATGATCTTGTATTATACCTGTATAGAAATAATTTGCAAAAGTATATTGAGATTTATGTTCAAAAAGTGAACCCATCTCGACTTCCTGTTGTTGTTGGTGGTCTCCTTGACGTAGATTGTTCAGAAGACATAATAAAAAATCTTATACAAGTTGTGAAAGGAGAATTCTCAACAGATGAATTGGTTGAGGAAGTTGAAAAACGTAATCGTCTTAAGCTATTATCATCTTGGTTGGAATTACGAGTTCATGATGGTAGTGAAGAGCCAGCCACTCATAATGCTCTTGCTAAAATTTATATTGATAGTAACAATAATCCTGAACGATATTTGAAGTATGCAATTCATAATGTAATTAAAATATTGTAAAATAATTATTTTGTATTTCTATTTTAGAGAGAACAAGTTCTATGATAGTCGAGTAGTTGGCAAATATTGTGAAAAACGTGATCCACATTTAGCATGTGTTGCTTATGAGCGCGGAAAATGTGATCTTGAGTTAATTAATGTCTGTAATGAAAATAGCCTTTTCAAATCGGAAGCTAGATATTTAGTGAGACGTCGTAATCCAGAATTGTGGTTAGAAGTTTTGAATGAAAACAATGTTTATCGTCGTCCACTCATAGATCAGGTTGTTCAAACAGCTTTGTCTGAAACTCAAGATCCTGAAGATATATCAGTTACTGTAAAAGCTTTCATGACTGCCGATTTGCCAAATGAATTAATTGAACTACTTGAAAAAATTGTGTTTGATAACTCTTTATTTAGTTCTCATAGGTAAATACTAAATAGGAATATATTTTTTTCTATCATTTTAAAAATTTTTAAATTATCTTTTATTTTATAAACTTAGGAATTTGCAAAATCTATTGATATTAACAGCTGTCAAAGCTGATCGAACTCGTGTCATGGATTATATTAACCGTTTGGACAATTATGATGCTCCTGATATTGCATCAATTGCTATCAACAATGAACTATTTGAAGAAGCTTTTGCAATATTTAAGAAGTTTAATGTTAATCAATCTGCTATTCAAGTATGATTTTTGTTATAATAATTTAATATTTCTTATTTATTTTTATACATTTTTAATTTAGGTATTAATCGATAATGTGAAAAATCTTGATCGTGCTTATGAATTTGCTGAACGCTGTAATGAACCAGGTGTTTGGAGCTTGTTGGCTAAATCTCAGTTGCAAAATATGTTTGTTAAAGAAGCCATTGATTCATTTATAAAAGCTGATGATCCAAGTGCATATATGGATGTTGTTCAAACTGCACACAAAACAGGTATATTTGGATATCTTTATATTTCACGTAAATAATATGTATTATTTATAATATGTAATATTTATGTGAATATTTTATGTAAGTTAAAACTTTATGTATAACCTTAATTTTTTCTAATTTCAGGAAGTTGGGAAGATCTTGTGCGTTATTTGCAAATGTCTCGCAAAAAGGCTCGTGAATCTTACATTGAAAGTGAATTAATCTATGCTTATGCCAAAACTAACCGTCTAGCTGATCTTGAGGAATTTATATCTGGACCAAATCATGCTGATATTCAAAAAGTATATTTTTAATTTTTTCTTTTTTTTCATATTAATTAGAGATTTTAATAAGATAATTTTGTTTACAGATTGGTGATAGATGTTTTGAAGACAAAATGTATGAACCTGCTAAACTATTATACAACAATGTTTCAAACTTTGCGCGATTAGCTATTACACTTGTACATCTTAAAGAATATCAAGGTGCTGTTGATAGTGCTCGTAAAGCAAATAGCACACGAACATGGAAAGAAGTTTGTTTTGCCTGTGTTGATAATAATGAGTTCAGATTAGCTCAAATGTGTGGTCTACACATAGTTGTTCATGCCGATGAATTAGAAGACCTTATTAACTACTACCAAGTAATAAACATTAACTTCTTTTTATTATATAACTGTCAATCTAAGTATTATTTTTACTATGAACTTGTAGGATCGTGGTTATTTTGAAGAACTTATAAACCTTCTTGAAGCTGCATTGGGTTTGGAACGTGCACATATGGGAATGTTCACAGAATTGGCCATTTTGTATTCGAAATATAAGCCAGCCAAGATGAAGGAACATTTAGAACTCTTTTGGTCTCGTGTAAATATCCCCAAAGTTTTGAGAGCAGCAGAACAAGCTCACTTGTGGTCAGAGTTGGTATTTTTATATGATAAGTATGAAGAATATGATAATGCAGTATTAGCTATGATGAATCATCCAACTGAAGCTTGGCGCGAGAGTCATTTTAAAGATATTATTACTAAGGTATAAATTTAAATTACTGTAAAAATATATTTGATATATTTTTTTTTTTTAAAATAAATTTCTATTTTATTGTTTTAGGTTGCTAATTTAGAACTTTACTACAAAGCAATACAATTTTATCTTGATTACAAACCGCTTCTGCTCAATGATTTGTTGCTAGTGTTGACACCACGAATGGATCACACTAGAGCTGTTGCCTATTTTACTAAGGTAAAACATTGTTAACCCTTTGTTAATTGTCAGAAAAGTTCCATGATTATTTTTAAATTTTATTTCAGACAAATCATTTGCAATTAGTCAAAACTTATTTGCGTTCTGTGCAATCTTTGAATAATAAAGCCATTAATGAAGCTTTGAATAATTTACTAATTGATGAAGAAGACTACCAAGTAAATAATTAATCTATAATAATAATTGATTGTTATTAATTATTTTTTATCCCTATAGGGATTACGAACATCTATTGATGCTTTTGATAACTTTGACACAATTGCACTTGCCCAAAAACTTGAAAAACATGAGCTTACCGAGTTTAGGCGCATTGCAGCTTATTTGTACAAAGGAAATAATCGGTGGAAGCAAAGTGTTGAATTGTGCAAGAAAGATAGACTATACAAGGTATATTATTGCTTTTAATAATGAATTATATTATTAAGATTATAATCAATTATCATTATATATTATTGTGTTGTAGGATGCAATGGAATATGCAGCAGAATCAAAAAATTCAGAAGTGGCTGAAGAATTGGTTACGTGGTTCTTGGAACGTGGAAACTATGATTGTTTTGCTGCTGCTTTGTTCCAATGTTATGATCTTGTTCATCCAGATATTGTATTAGAACTTGCATGGAGACATAACATTATGGATTTTGCCATGCCTTACCTTATTCAAGTCACAAGAGAATACGTTGCCAAGGTAGATAAGCTAGAAGAAGCTGAATCAAAGCGATTGGAAGAGCACAAAGAAGAAGACATAAAACCAATGATGATGCGTAAGTGTTAATTACAAAGTTAAATAATTGATTTTGATATATTTTATTGTATTATGTTTACAGCTGAGCCTCAACTAATGTTAACTGCTGGTCCTTCAGTTATGAGCAACATGTATTCACCGTCCTACCAAGGAGCTGTAGCCCCTTCACAGCAACCTTATGTACCCCCAAATACAGCTCCATATGCAACTTCAAACACTTTACCCTATCAGGGTTATGGCATGTAATGTACCCATTATATCCCCCTTTCCTTTATAGCAGTATTTTATAAGAAAACAATGATGGGCTCTGCTCTATTCTGTTAGAAAAATTATTATTCAGGTATAAAATATTTATATTTTATAATTAATAATCAATTAATTAAAAATCATTCCAAAAAAAAAAAAAAAACTAAAATAACTAAAAAATGCTTTCAAAAAAATTATTCTCATCATTGTTAGATAATATTAAATAGTTAATGTTAATAATTGTTAAAATATTACTTGTTTAAATTATTCAACCTCACTTCATAACTTATAAATTATGATTTATTTACGTATACATTTTTAATATTGATTTCACGTTAATTTTTATAATTTATTTTATTTATAATCGTATTATTATTATAAAATTATTATTATTATTATTATTATAATTTTTTTTTTTTTTTTTTGTATATTATTATCAACAATTTATTTAGAAATATGAAAAAAATTATAATGATAAAATGTATTCAATTTTTATGTTATTAGTTCTGTGAGACTTGATACCCTTTATTAATATTTATTTTTATCTTATGATACATACCATTATAGAATTTCAGTTATTAGTTATTACTGATATGTTCCATTGACAGTCAAATAGACATTGGTGTATGACAATTATTAATGTACCTACACTCTGTAGGAGTTAGTATATTCTATATTTTTAATTTAGAACCATGGATATATGTAATATGGTTGCACATTAGAGTTGCATCAGGTGCATCAATGTTCTCATGTTATTCGAATGCCTTGGCGCTTATACTCTCCAGTGAATTTATTAGTAACTATCAACTACTAATTTGTTACACACCTTATACATTGGGTTGTTAATTTTTTAAAATCAAACATAAAGTATTTATACCTTTGGTATTAATAAGTTATTTTTCAATGTATCTTATAAAATTTGTTTAAAGATAATATATAATTACTCAATAGATTGTCATATCACAATCACATTGTGATGGTAATTGGCAAATGTTACATTTTAATACTTATCAAACAGCTATCTATGATAGATAGTGGATACTATGATAAGAAATTTATCATGATAATATAATAAGTGGCATTTAGAGGGTTTAGTATCCTACTCCCCATAACTTTTTTTTTCTTATTTATAACATACTTGTTGATACATGATCTTTACCAGGAATTGAAATTTGAATGATCAATATCTTTAATGCACTTTGCTTGTGAACGATAATTTTCATTAACTGAGCTTAAATTATTACTAGAATTTATTTATAAATGATTTATATAAAATTATGAAATGTACAAATCAATCTATAAATTATGGTTAAACAATCAAGAAAAAGAAGAGTTTAAAAAACTATTTTATAGTTTTATTAACCTATAATAATTTACATTTTAGTTTAGCATTACTGGATTAAACATGTGTTGATATAAAATAAATAGACAACAAAACTCTCCTCCAAACATTCTGAAGAGTGTTTGAACACCTAAAACACCTCCTTGTGTACGTGCCTGATTTCATGGCGTATTAAACTAAACAATGAGGTGAGCTACTGGAATGGGTGAATATTGTTTTACCTATTGCCATGCATAGATATTTTAAACTTCAAACCATTGTACAATATTAATATTGTTCTCGAAAAAATGATTTTAAGTGAAAGACTGGATCAGTTTATATTTATGAAGATGAATGATATTGTAATAGAATACATTTCTTAATATTTAGATTTAAATTTTAATCGAAAAGTGTCAAAAAATAGTACAAAGTTCATTAAAATATTTCGAATATATGAATAATATCTTATATTTATTAAATTTTAATATAAATACTGACTATCAGGTCCGTATTTAGGAGAGGGCCAGGATGGGCCATTGCTACCACTGGAGGAACTATGGGGGGCGCCAGGGTGGTAAATTAGTATGAACTTTTTTTATGTATTCAACCACCACAGTTCTAACTTTAAAATTATTTACGTTTTTTTTTTTTATATATATATCTAGAAAGGAAAGTGAATGTAGAGGGTACTTGGGCAAGTCAAATATCAAACTTTTTCAATAGTTTTTAAAAGCTTTGAAAAAAAACGATAAAAAAATTACGAAAAAAAAACGGGAAATTTTACGCAAAACCACGTTTTGACAAAATACATTTTTTTTGTCTTAAATGCTCTAACTCAAAAACAAAAAACCGCAAACACTTAAAATTTTCACCAAATCATTATATTAGCTTTTTCTATACATGGTTAAGTTTTCAAAGTATTTTGACTTATTTTAAATTATTTATGGACAATTTAAATTTTCGATTTTTATAAGTTGTTTTTTTTAAATATCTATAAAATGAGTACAGGGTCTTTTAGATTCTGAACGGAGTGATGGAATCTATTGGTTTTACAATGATGTGTGGTTTTTTTTTTTTGTGTCTGAGGACACGATTTTTGGTAGTAAAAATGCTTCGATTTTCTTAAACAGCAACTTTTCTGATAGGAAAGTGAATGTAGATGGTACTTAGGCAAGTCAAAAATGCAACTTTTTCAATACTTTTTTAAAAAATCGAAAAAAACGATAAAAAAGTTACGAAAAAACGGGAAATTTTACACAAAATTACGTTTCTACAAACTACATTTTTTTAAAATGCTCTAACTCAAAAACGAAAAACCGCAACAAGTTGAAATTTTCACCAAATCTTTATATTGGTGTTCTCTATACGTGGTTAAGTTTTCAAAGTATTTTGACTTATTTATTGACGATTTAAATTTTCGATTTTTGTAAATTTTTTTTTTTAAACACCTATAAAATTTAATTGGCTAGCCGAAAACTCTCGACAATTTAATACAAGGTTTATAATAAGCTTAACTTATCTTCACTAGAAAATATTGGTGATCGTTTCACTCAAATTTTTTTTATAAGCTCATAAAGCTCAAATTTGTATAAAATGTGTCATAATCACGATAATTTGCAAGTTATTTTGTAGACAAAAATTGATAAAATTTTTTCTGTTTATACTTAAGGTTCAAAATTTTGACACTAGTTTGTTCATAAGCTAATCTTCAAAAATATATAAAAAAGTTTCTACCAGACCTAAAGGAAAAAATTTTATGACCGTTTGAAATTTAAATTTTTACGAAATTGCATTATAATTCAATTTAAATATAAAATACTATATTATTATAAACACATTTTAGACAAACATATTAACTCCGTTCAGAATCGTTATTCGTATACAATGATATCTATCACTGCATTCAAATTTAACAAATTCATTGTAATAATGACCTATCCTATAAACGAGGTACACTCCACCACCAACTGTATAGCAAAGCGAGGCCCACCCGTTCTTTTTTTTAATTATATTTGTCTAAATACTTAATTGAATTCAACAAATCCCTATAGTTAGTATGACTTACTAAGTAGTTGGACAATTAATAATGAGCAAAGGGGGGGGGGGTGCTAAAATTTTGTTACCCTCGGTCGCCAAAATCTTAAATAACTACTCAATATTCAGTTAATGTTTCAGTTAAAGTCGCTACGAGGATCATATTAATAACCTAATAAGTAGTATCATTAAAATGCGCGGTGTCAAGTTCGAAACTCATATCCAGGTTAAAGTTTTTTTTACATATTTTACACATTTTTCTCAATTGTATTTGGAAAATTATTGAGAAATTCAAAAATTACCCCCTCTCCCTGCCCCTTATCAAGACGAAATATCCTACCTGCAGAAAAACCATCCTGGTTAAAATCGTGTACACAGAAAAAAAAACACATCATGGTAAAACCAATACCTTCATTTCTCGTTTCATTCGGGATCTACAATTTACAACAGTAATATACACAATTTTGAAAAAACAACATAAATTATAATTACTTTTTCTCGAATATCTACATATATAGTTTATAAAACAAACAATCTATAAGTGAATTTTCTTGTAATGAATATCCTTTTCAGCTTCGTATCTGTTTAATTTTGGATGTAAAAAACGCATCTCATCTGAGGATAATAGAGGTAGAACAAAATCAAGTTTTTTCAGTTGTTTGTTAAACGCTTCTTTTTCTCTAGCCAATTTAGTTTCTTCCTAAAATTGTAATTTTAGGTATTTGAATTTTGAATTAAAACATGGTTGGTTTAGTCAAGTTATTTTAATACCACACTAACCTGAATTACATTTTCTTCACGTCTGATTACGGCCAATAATCGGTTTTGAATGTCGTTGCCCTTTTTATCAAACTTATTTTGAATATCTTTTGCATTTTCCAAAGATTTTAAGCCTTCGTCTTGTTTTGTAATTGCCATCTATTTTGAAAAAATAATTACTATTGTAATTTTTACTTATTGTGTTGAATGATAATATTTATATTATTAAAATTACTATACTACTACAGGGCATTTAGTTCATTTAGTTTATATTTTATATAATTTTATATTATATTTTATTAGTAACATTTTATAATCTGGACGAAAGCATTTGCGTAAATAGATGCATCAGGTCCATCGAATAAAATGGAAAAAACTACTTATAAACATTCACTTATTATAGTTATTTCATACTCATAGTATTCAACTTTTAATCAACTTTATGTATTTATTTTAAGTTGGAAAGCATAAAACGTGAAGAAACTGAGAAATCAGCTCATATTTAATGAACAGTTATTATATTTAAATATATACCTTTAACATATTTTCAGCACGAATTGATTTCATTTTTATTTCGTCGTTTTGTTCTTGTAACTTCTGTTTTTCCTCGTCTAAACGTTTTTCCAGTTCTTTCACATTTTCCAATCGTTTTTCCAATTCTTTTTCTTTTTTTTTCAATTCTTTAAAATTCTCTTTCACTTCTATCTTAGCTTGTATTAAATTAGTTCCTGTACCAGAGTCAAGTTTGAGCATGGATTCAAGTTTGTAACGTTCTGAAGCTACTTCGTATCGTTCTTCGGCTAATTTGCGTTGCTCTTCTATTACCGACGAACGAATTACCTAAATAAATACAAAATAAAAATATATATAGAACATCGTAATATTCAAATTTTTGTGTAGTATCGCCTATTAAAACTTACCTCCAATTCTTGTTTGCGACTTTCGATGTACTGAGTTTCTGATTTCTTTTCACGTTCCCACGTTCTACGCTCGTCCTCCAACGTTTTCAAAGATCTTTTAAACTCTTTGCAGTCAAGTTCGAGTTCATTTCGTTCTCTCTGATTTCTCGATTGAAATTCTTCGATTTTCATTTGGAGTGCTGACTTTTCTCCTTCCAATATTGTCATCTGCTTATCTATTTCTTTCTGTAAATCTACGCCCATGAAGTTAAGTAAAAGTATTCAGTTGAACCTACGTACGCGCGAGTATTTCGTTAATGCAGTTACACTATTATTATACGTATGTTGTTTATAAAATATATTGTATATGTGTTTTATACTTATAAATGATTACTATTATATATATATGGTGGTATAACCTTTAAGTTTTTGATCTTGTGCGGCTATCGAAATCTCTCGAGCCGTCAGATCATCGCTGGTTAGGTGTTTTGGCTTCAAATCTCGTATAGTGAGTTCAATTTTCTCCAAGTGGTCTGTTTTAATCTTTTGTAATTCAGCGGTTTGTTTGAGATCTATTAAATGACTTTCGTGCATTGCACGCAACCTATCTTCGTACGTTTCTTTCAAACGATTTTCGTTTTCTTTTCGTTCAATCATATCGGCTTTTCGTGTTTCGTCTAGTTCATTGACGTGTTCTTCATAGCGATCTAGTTTTTCGTGTAGCACGTTTTGTTGTAATCTATAAATTGTTTATAATATAATAATTTAACACATGTGAATGCAATATGGATATATGAAATGTTGAGGTAAATTTATTATAGCTACGCATCTTGAAAATATAACTATTAATAAACATAACCTAATCGTCCTATAACCAGAGCCAGATTTAAGCTTGTGGGGGCCCCAGGGCCCACACAAGATTGAAATATAAGAATTTTTAGTTGATCTACGTGCTTTAAAACTTTAAAATTATATTACTGATGGGTTATTCCCTCATCATTCTATGAAAAAAAAGGTAATCATTTTGTGGAGGCCCCGTGCCCCCCCCCCTAAATCTGGCCCTGCCTATAACCTACATATTATAAAAAAATTTGTTATTTATTCGTAAAAAGATTTATGATTTTAACTTTACGAACGTTTTCATAAATCAAATTGATAATGATTAGAAAAACATTTGTATTACTTCAAATATTAATAATTTTAGATTTAAGTATTATTGTTGAATCAAAATTGTATTATCCTCAGTTCCTCACACTTACTCGTATCTAGTCTTTAAAGTATCTAATTCTAATTCATATTTTTTGACAAGATGATCGATTTTCAATTGAAAATTGTAATTCTCGGACCGTAGACGCTCCAGTTCTTGCTTGTCGATTACAAAAGAACTATTTTCCATTAATAATGCCTAAACAAACAGCATCATCGATATTTTTGCAATGGAATCAATTTTATTATTTAAATGGTAAATACTAATTTAAATTTTTTTTTTTAATATACTTTAATTAAAAGATCGCTGTTTTGTTGTTCTTGTATCAATGTAATCGTAGCTTGCTGGATATTTTGTTTTTTCATTGCTAAGTCTTGAATTAATTCCAACGTAGTAGTTTGAACTTCGTCATTTTGTCTGAGCAAAGATTCAATCATAGAACTCTTATCTTTAGCGTTTTTATTTTCAGTTGTTCCCGATTTCTGAGTACCAGTTGCTGCCGTCTCATCGGTAGATAAAATAGGGAAAGGTGGAGGAAGTGCAGGTGAAGTTTCTTCTTTATGCTGTATTAATCCGCTCAACCAAGATGGCATCTTATCTGAAAAATCAACATTGTTACGTTTTGTAAAAAAAGCTAAGCTTAAATGAAACATGATATTATTTTACAATCGTCAGTCGACGATACTATTATAATATATTATATTATACTATTTATACTATTATAATTTATTTTTGCGTGTACACTGTTCTATTATGTTTAATCTTAATACAATAATACCTACTCCAGATTGTGGTTTATGAGTTCTAATAGCTCTTTTAGAAAGCTCGCAAAACCATGGCCGATGGCCCGCGAATAAGATTCAAGTGAAACGTAATAATTTGCAGTTGGTTAAAAACTACATTTTCAAAACATACATTTAAAAGGAAAATATACCTAAAATCAATAACAAGTAAAAAGAAAAGTGAAATATTTTTCGTTCTCATGGCATATGATACAACGATAAAATAAATGTATAGTAAAAAAACGCCCTAAAAAACCCAGAAAAATGCCCTAAAAAATGCTTTTATAACTTAAAAACTAAATAATGCCCTAAAAAAAAATTTCGGCAGTAACTTTCACATTGTATATTTTACGGAATAATACCAATCTGTCTGTAGAAAAAATATTATGTCCAAATTCTTGTACAAACGCTCGCAGTCGATGAGTCGACTAGCTGTCAAACATTTTACTTTTGGAATTTTTATATTAAATTATCAAAAAGAATTAACTAGAATAATAAAACGGTGTTTACGATGACAAAACTCGTACTAAACGTCGAACGATATCGTCAGACGTCGATTTTAACGATTTAAGATTATTTTACAGGAAATGCGGATAGTGGTTACTCAAACTTATAGTCGATAATATAATACGAACTACGAGTACCTACCTACTTAAAATCTGTTAAATTTATATAAAAACCATGTTGAAATAAAATTTTAAATTCATACTTGGTTTTCAAAAACTCAAAAAATGCCCTAAAAAATTAAGAAAATGATCTTAAAATTAAAAAATTCCAAAAAATGCAAAAAAAATGTAAAATAAACTTTTTTGTTCTCAGTAAAATGTACATAAAACAAATTTGTGACAAGATGAGCATTGCACAGTAAGCTTTGGAAAACAATGCAAAGTGCATTGAAATCCCAGCCCTATTTATAAGCAACAACATTAACTACTTTAATTACAGTGATATCTGGTGGCATGTGCGTTCCACATAAGACTCCAACAATTTTTACCTAATAATATTTATGATGTATGATGGGAGACGCGTGTCAATAGGAATTCGGTGCCCTCGGACATTACGGGCAAACCCTAGGATTTTCGAGGGCTGTCTTACTCGTTAAATTAAATAAAGCAATCTTGGCATTCCCTTGGCCCTGCACATTGGATGGAGGTGCGTTTTGTCGTACTCGGGAATGGGGAAGTGTTTTTCTACGGGGGGAGGTGAACAATATTGTAGTATTATTAACATAATATTATATCGACAGTTCGTACCACCGGCGGCAGTGTTGGTCCTGGTGGCCGTTACGATGGACGGGGACGTCTCGCGGCGTTTCGGCAGTGCCGTAGTCTGACCATGTCCCGGGTCCCCCGCCGTCCCACCGGTGGGGTCGGCGAACAAGTCATCGAAATCATGTCCGTCGCCGGAGCCCATTTTCTTCTCGGCCGTCGCCTTTCTGTCGCCGCCACCGCCGCCGTTATCGTCGTCGTCGCTGAACAACAGGCCCGCGGAACGGGAGGTGCGCTGCTGCGTGCTCTGCCGCCGGTAATCCTGACGCCTGGACGGGCCGCGCGACGATGATGACGGTTCGTAGTGCGAGCGCGAGGTTTCCGTGCTGCTGTTGGGCCGCAATCCCAGCCAATCGTCCGCCGTTTTCCGTGCGGCCGACGACGACGCCGTGGTCGGTCGCCTGTTCCGCGCCTCAAAGTTTTTGCTGCTGTTGTGGGGGAAAAAAAGAACAAAAAACTCGGATCGTACCTACCTATTATTTTATTATGGCGATATAATATTGCAGTTTATTTTTATAATCATGACGATATTATAAAATATTATAAGGCCATATGAACGACTTTAATATTCTACAATAATAATAATTACAATCAGTTTATATATACGTATAAAACGTTGTACTTATAGACTGTTGTCCGAACACAAACGAATGCTACCGAACGGATTGGTTCGCAGATTCGGTAGAGATTCGGCCGTACCGTGCAGATTATTATTTAAGGGTGTTTTTTTTTAAAAAAAAAAGATACTGATAATATTGGTATAACGTCCAGTACCGGAAATATCGAAAAAAAATCGAACAACAATAATATTGAAAATACCGATATACTGAACTTATTAAAATATAAACTATACCGAAATCAATAATTATTCTTTAGTATTTAATAATAATGAAACAAATACATGAAATAATGAAGTTTTGGCATTAGTTTTTCCATAAGTTTAATAAACTTTCTAGTCAGGTGACGCTGTTAAAGGTCTTCCAATTCAAATATTTAAACGTTATTTTTCACCAATTGCCGTTATACTTACTTAATATTCTTTAGCAATAAATTGTAAATATAGTTTTTTAATAAAAAAAGTTACTACCTATTACACTAAAAAGATTAAAAAAAAAATTGAATTATACTTTACGATATACCTACATTATATTATTTTACAATAATATGAATAATAATACATTTAATAATGACTGTAATTTATTAAAGTTAATTGCATTCTTATAATTTAAAATTATACCAGCTTTATCGGTATTATCGAAAATACCGAATAACTGTATAGGTATACTTAATAATCGAAAATATCAAATATAACAAGATTATCGACTTTATTGATGTATTTAAGAAATTAATTGGTTTTTACGATATTTTCAGTGAACCGACTCTAACCAGTATAAAATATCATATCGAAATATCGACATAAAAAAAAATACCGTCACCCTTAAACACTAATTGATTATAATATGATGGATAATAAAGTACCCAATAAATGTCATGCGTTGCTAAGACCACCTATTGATGGAGCTAAAGCTCAGGTCTATACTGAATCTATCTTATACTGACTCTTACAAATTTATAATTTATTATGTAATGAAATCATTAGTTTTTAGGGGAGGGGCTAATTGCTAATTCGGATAACTGAAATTAATATACCTACTGGGTATCCCATGGTGTTTGGACTTGTTTTTAATGTTGTGGTTAAAAAAATGCAATAGTCAATTGAGTTTACCGCATCGATTTCAAGTCCAAAAACCATGGTACACCTTATGGTTTATGTTATACATTACATACATTATATCCTGCTCTTTTCGTTCGCTTTCATCTTTAGCTATCAAATCATCTAATACGTCCCAGTTGTCAACTAATCCTGTAATAAATATAATATTTTATTAGGTTAATGGCCTATGTAGGTATACTAGGTCTATAAATTAACAATCCTAATACTTGGTAATAAGTTGCAGTAGGTAGTACTGTCAGTGGCGCAACCGAGGAGTGTTTTGGGTGTCTAAATTTTTAGTTCCTATGAACTAAATTTTCTCATTCAATGACCATAGAAAAACCTAAAAAGAGTACCTACTCATTTTTTTTATAATATACAATAATTTTCATCAAAAAATCGCAGTTACTATAATATATTAATATACATGTAACATTATAAAACAGACAATAGTTACCTCAAGGAAAAAAAAAGACTTGATTAGACTAATAATATTTTGTAATTTAAAATTTGTTATACTTAAATGTGTTATAATTTTGTAGTTTAAAATATGATATACTTTTCCAATGTTTTCATCATATTGAAATCCAGACACTAGTGGTGTACTGATGTATTCGGAAATAAGAAGTTACGATGGTTAGGTTTTAATAAGATAAATAAAAAATATAAAACGGGTACAAACATTTAACATTTTATAATCAATAATTTTTTGAGAAAAATAATTTAGGAAACCACTGCACCTATACGTCACTGGCGGACACCTTCCTTGAAAGAACCCTAGTTACGCCACTGTACTATTTGTAGCAATAGATATAATGTCTAATATAGTAGGCAAAATTTTTTTACATTTCACGTAACAATATATTTTATAGATTGAAAATAATAGGATTTTTTTTTTTTTTTAATTTTTTTAATTGTATTACATTAGTTGCCTATTAATTAATATTATAAGTACTATAGAATTAAACTGACCTGTCATAATTAAAGCATATATGTTGTGTTTAAATTTTAGCGGTGGTAGGTAGGTAGATACTTCCAAAATTATAGAACGTTTGGAATTCGTCAATGTATTGTAGGTAGTTATTATGTGATGGTCAACTGTACAATGTTAGTTGTTA
Organism: Chaitophorus viminalis; assembly: GCA_025469195.1. Taxonomy (NCBI): domain Eukaryota; kingdom Metazoa; phylum Arthropoda; class Insecta; order Hemiptera; family Aphididae; genus Chaitophorus; species Chaitophorus viminalis. The sequence continues at coordinate 452,741 of JAIPRK010000069.1, forward strand.
CTTACATAATATTCTAATTCGTAGCGTTTGTATGTCCATCGTTACCAGGGCAACGTTTTGTGTACCTATGGTAATAGTACTATCGCAGATTAAATGAATATAGGTACCTAATATATATTAAAATAATCTGTGGTATGTGATGGTACTATATGACTATGGTGTGTAGGTTTGTATTATATTAACACAAAGTCACAAACTAATCTTTGATTGAATTTATTGTAAGAACACCGTGTCACTGTTATAGTCATACATAAATCTATATAGGTGAACTAGGTGCCTACAGATGATTTAATCCATTTTCATACACACAATATTAGTAGTGTAATTTAATAATTATCCTATTTATTACTTAAAAACTTTATTTACTTACCTTTACCAATTAATGTGAAATGAGTTATGAGTATGTCATGGTTAATTTTATTTGACGCCAGATGGTATTTATAATCAATATAGATACAATAAAATTTAAATTTAAATGAAGTAATGAATGAAATAGAAGTAATATGAACGTAAAAAGTGACCAAAGATTAATTTAGATTCGCCTATATAAACATATGGTGCAATGGGTCGTTGTGGATTTATGGCTATAGCCATTGGCATCATTTGAGAGGGGGTGACAAGATGGGCATTCACCCTTTTGATTTGTTTGATTAAAAAAGCATCTCAAAGGGGCCAGTCATCGCGATTCTGCCATAAGTCATTATCTGTGACAAATTAAACATATTTTTATAATTTTGAAGAATACTGCATATTAGGTAATTATTATTCTTACTTATAATATTTTCCTATCTTCCAGTCCTGATTATTTTAATCTCAAAAATACTAATTTATTGTGTTTTCTTAATCATTATAATCATTTTAAAACTAATAATTTAATACCTCCATCTAAATTCTCCTTAGTAAATAACTTAATAAATAATCCTAATAAAGAACGAGATAATGGAATTCATATCCTATTTTCTAATTCCACAATTTTAAATCTATTTCCTAATGCTTTTACTGAAACTTTTAAAATTATAAATATTTTTCTAACTTTGCCAGTTATTTCATAAGTGTTGGATTATCATCAGATCTTAAATATTATTAATAACTAATATGAAATCTGATATAACATTTTGAGGAAGAAATAATTTTTTTTTATTAAAACACTTTAATTTATTAATTTTAAATTCAAATTCAATAAATATTCTTAATCTAATGTTTCATACTGTTTAATTATACAAAATTAACGGTTTAATATGTATTTTAACAATAATCAAAATTAACAAAATAAAAAAATATAAAATTTGTAAATTAATGCCAGTGTTTGTTATATTTACAGTAGAAACTATTTGGAACACTATCAGTTAATATGACAAAATATTATCTAGCACAACCGATATCTTGCAGTACTAGCAGACATAGATGTATTTATTTTCACAAACATCAAATTATACTACATAAAACAATACAATTTTATTGATCTCTTACATGTTTTTCAAACAGTTTCTACTGTAGTTTGAAATACAGTGTATATTCTGTACTGTCATAGTAATAAGCATGTAAGAACATAACATTTATGTCAGCATAATAATTAACAATTACAATACTTAATTATAAAATTAAACTTAGTACATGCACCATTTTGTCAACTTTCAGATAATACACAAATCAATAAACATCATAAAAGCTTATAATTCACTTATGTTAATAATAATAGTCTTATTCAATTATTATAAGTAGAGGAAAAAAGACAAAGAATGGCACTTAAATGATATTTGATTAATATTAATTTAGTATACACAATAACAAATAAAACAAAAGTTTTAAATATTATAAGTTATACAAGTAACTTATAAATAATTAGTAATAAATAAAATAGTTTATAGAAAAATCATAAAAAATATAATAAATCAATTTTGACAGTCAGATCCACAGCGTATAACTAAAAGCATTTAATAACACAACTAGATTTATTCACCTAATTACCTAAGGGAGACTAAGTACTAAGTAATTAAATTACATAATTTATAAAAGTACAGAGTCGTTAATTTATTGATATGATTTTATGCATGTGAATATATGCAATTTGAAAACAATATTAACATTATTAAGTAAGAACATTTGTAACTTATTGTACCATTTCTTCATCATCATCATCATCACCATAATCAGCTTCACTAATTGTTGGCACAACTGCTCCTTTTAATGGACAGTGCTTGCATCTAATAGCCAAACCACAAGTTTTAATCTCATATTTATAATATATAATATATGTTTACATATTTAATACATTATTATTTATTAATTTATTAGAATATAAAATAGAGGTACATTAATTATAACATAAATTAAATAAAAATGATAGAACACAGCTAGTTTAAAATATATTACCGGCTTTCATTTATTCCATAATTCATACAACGATCTCCAACACATTCACAACATCCATCATGAAACCATCTGTAGCTTTTAGCTCCCATTGACATACAAGATGCCTTACATTTGTTCCATGACAGACAATTGTTCATATACACAACAGAACAATTGAGAGTAATAACGTCTTTCATAGGTGATACTTCTTGAGCAGAATTTTCTAAATTTATAATTTAATTAGAAAACATTTCAATGTATACCTAGATAATTTAATAAAATTTACGTTGTAGCAACTTTATTTCTTTCTGAAAATCTGGTTTGAACACATCAATATCAAAATCAATAGGAAATGTTAATGATTCCCACCGTTCTTGTAAATCTGGTTCGGAAACCAGAGCATAAAATAATGTCATTATAGGCTCTGGTAAATCTTCTATATGACTTTTTCTACTTAATGCATTGGTAGTCACATTTGGTTTAGGACACATTTCTAAAAAATAAAACATTGGTAATTACTTATTAGCATATTTTAATTATGTAAAATATAGGAACCACAGGTGTTTATATCTGTGTTTATAACATGTTAAATTTCATGAGTAAAAAAAACCATTTAAGATACTTTTTTTATTATTAGACATAATTTAACAATATTACAGTTTGGGTCGTATTATATAATATAATTCAAGTATAATACATGGTTTAAAATAGCTTATAATAATCTTTTGCCCAAAAATTAGATGCTATGTTTAATGTACAGAAAATATTTACTAATAGTTGTTAATTTAATATTTTAGATGAATTCACACAAATATTAGAATGGCAGTATCTTAAAAAATCAATCAAATAACTTAAAAATTAGCTGGGAAGGAAAAATAAAAAATACTGTAATGACATTTCGATTGGATACGGCCATTTTATTGTTTATTTATGTGTACGAATGTATGAAATTGTAGTGTCTACGGTCAACGACACTGAATGATACGATAGATCTAATTTCATTGGAAAAAAGTAGGTAAGTGTGTATTTGTGATTATGGACAGTCACTTAGAGCTCTAGATGTTGCAACGACATGGGGACAACTATGACATAGAGGGATGGCTAACAACAGACGTGTAAGAATTGGTATTTACCAACGCACGAGCAGCATTCACTGTACAAGGTGTTGAGGCAGCTGAAGCATTCCTTGCAGCACGAACAGTTGGCCAGGTCGCACTTGCACGACTGCGTAATCATGCACTTGGACACGATGGACGCGCACACGGCCTCGTTGCACGCGTAACTCAGGTATGCGAACGCCAACAGCGAACCGACAACGGTAACGAGGAATACGTTCTTCATCTCGGCGATGCGCGTTTCTCACATGTGACGCGGACGGTACGACGACGATCGGAAACGACGTACGATGGTCACCATAAAACCAACGACGACAATATGCCCGTGAACGTCCGTTCGTTGATTCGTTTGATGCAGCTGCAGCAGTTAATCTTAGTTGCCCGTATCACGCAAATAGTTACCACCGTGTGGCGTGTTGTCTGTTGTTGTTTTCGTCATATTATCGCGCTCTTATCTTTGTCTCGGTCCGTCTCCGCGCGCCTCTCGCACCCCGCCCTACAACACCAACCGTCCCGCCCGCCAAGACCCGGTTACGTACCTACTACATATTATAACAATGCAACGCACAGCATTATAATATGTACTACGTATAAACCATAAGTAAACAATTGCAGTGCAACACATCCACCCTGTGCCGTGTCGGAATAAAGAATTTATCGTTGCACTTGGGAAATATCTAAATTCTTAAAAATATACTGTTCACACCTCAATTGAAGCATATTATATAAATATATCATTTAAGTATTTACCGATCGCACTATATTAAAAAATTTTTATAGCCTATAGGATATTGTTCACCAAATATTTTTAATCTTTATATATTTAAAATATGTTTTACGAAATATCTATTTCTTTTATTAATTGATATTTGAATTTTTCCACGTATATTTTTTATATTCTCCAGTATAAAGTCTTTTGTAGTACATTATTGTACCATCGTGGTTTTCGTGATGCCCGTCGGTCCCGTTGCCTTATGGCGAGGGCTAAACTGTTATTCCTATAATCGGGTTTTAATTTAGTTTTGTTTTAAATTTCAAAATTTAAGTATTTCATCGATGTTTAATTATACTCGTTATCCAACTATTTTATAAGGATTTCCGACGAAAACTATTCACTATAGAAAACTGCAGTCTGCAGAGTTAATGTCAAATACTTACCATTATGTAAAAATAAAATAGTAATATTTAGATACTAGCCTAACAGAGCATACTACTAGGTAGTATTATAATGCCACAAGGACTATGCTAAATACTTTTTATGTTTTCGACTTATACCTAAGTTATACTAATAAAACAAAAAAATTATAAATTATGTTCACATATTTTTTTGCCATACTTCACTTGAGTTCTGCTGGATGGTTTGTAATGTTTAATAATCATTTAAAGTAATGATGGGTTATTTAGGTTTTTCTATTAAATTGATGTAGGTTTATGATGAATTTTAAAACAAAAACTTGAAGTTTTATTAAAACAATTAAAAGCTAGTATCGTTTGAAAATATTTTTTTTACATTCTCATGATTTTGATAAAGTTCAAATTAAAGTTAAAAATATGAACAAAGTGGTGGGGACTTGGGACAAAGGGCGAGACACATCCATTAATCACAAGGTGGCACTCATGCCTCCTACTGTATATGTTAAAATATGCTCTGAACAGTAACATCAGTTCAATGAATAATGTATATTTATACTTGATATAATTACTAATTTTGATATTAATTAAACATACAAATATGATTATGTCATAAAATAAATAATACATCATTACAACTCCTGAGCACTGGATATTAGAGGTATTGGTATATCGTATAAACGTATAAAATATAAAAACCAACAGTTTATTCTAGTCATGACATTACTAATGAATAATGAGCAATGGTTATTCATTTTAAAATGTAGACGATGTATTGTTTTGCAGGTATACGCCACGTATCATAACCTGCCTACATAACTATAGCTATTGGATACATCCATGTTAATTTATATACCCTTGAATCCATAATACCTTTTCTATGCTTGAACCCTTCAATATATATATATATATATATATATATACGATATACCACTGACTAGCGACCGCAATGACCTGTATCCTGTGTTATATTGTCTATTTTATTTTAGGTTAGGTACTAAGTAAAACTAACACGTGATGGTATTTCAATTCTCTTGTATGAATTGGAAAATAATATAAGAAGAACGAAGCCACCTAACAATAACGTAGCAGCTATGCTACGGGTAGATTGGTACCAATATAATGTCAAAAGAAAGTGACCCGGGCACGTAGCAAATAAATATAGGTACTGGTAGAAAAGCAAATATGTTTTTACTCGTGTAACATTGTTAAAAAACCTAAAAATTTAAAATATTTTAACGAGTAAAATTTTAAATACGCTACGGGACGTTTACCAATGAAGATTATTCGTAACTCAAGTATTCTTTCCAATAAATTATTTAGTTTAATGTATTGAATTTTCACTATAAATATTTTGTTTTATCATTTTGAACAATCGGCATGTTACAATCGTGTCGCCGAAGTAGTTATTTCACTATAACAGTTACGGTTGTATAAGTTATATACGTTTCGGAACTTTCACAAGTGCTATATATAGGTTCAAATGAACTATCTTCTATCTTGCCAGTTAATTTCCCAAAACTGGTGATTAATGTCAATACGCCTATTTTCAGTTATATCTAAAAAACATTTTCTTCTACTTCTATACATTTCTTTGTCATATCCTTATTGTACGGTTGTATCACATGATTTATTTTTGTTGTTAGATTTTTTTTAGATTCTGAACGGAGTGATGGAATCACTGGAATCTATTGGTTTTACAATGATGTGTGTTTTTTTTGTGTGACACCTTTTTTGGCAGTAAAAATGCTTCGATTATTTTAAACAGCAACTTTTCTGAAAGAAAAGTGAATGTAGATGGTACTTGGAAAAGTCAAAAATGCAACTTTTTCAATACTTTTTAAAAGGTTTGGAAAAAATGATAAAAAAATTACGAAAAAATGGGAAATTTTACGCAAAACCACGTTTTGACAAAATACACTTTTTTAAAATGCTTTAACTCAAAAACGAAAAATCGCAAGCACTTGAAATTTTCACCAAATCTTTATATTAGCTTTTTCTATACATGGTTAAATTTTCAAAGTATTTTGACATATTTTGACTTATTTATAGACAATTTAAATTTTCGATTTTTGTAAGTTTTTATTTTTGAAATATCTATAAAATTTATTTGGCTGTCCGAAAACTCTTGAAAATTTAATACAATGTTTATTATAAGTTATACTTATCATAACTAAAAAATATCGGAGATCATTTTACTCAAGTTTTTTTTATTTTATAATATAAAATACTATATTATAATATATCAATTTAGACCAACATATCATCTCCGTTCAGAATCGTTATTCGTATACAATAATACCTATCATTGCATTCAAATTTAACAAATCCATTGTAATAACCTATCCTATGAACGAGGTGCACTCCACCCCCAACTGTATAGTAGAGCGAGGCGCATCCGGTTATTTTTTTTTTGGTTTCTTCTGGTTGGTTGTGTATTCAATTTATATTTTTTCTTCTTCCTGAGATCTCCAGATTTTGTATATATTTCTTCAATTATTAATATTTCACTCTCATTTTTATCTCAACACTATCTTCAAACACTATGGCACTGGTTCCCAAACTTGGAGGCGTGTACACATTGCTGGGGAGGCGCAAGCAGTTATTACGAAATACAATTTTTATTGATTAAATATTTTTTATTTTAAAACGTAGAGAAATAAAATCAGTAGACTGGTTCTCTTTATCCGTTCTCGGGTATCAATAATGGATACCGATTATGACTATAAGTATTTGGCCGAATTAAAGTTTATTTTTAAAGAACACAAAAAAATATGATCAATTTTTTTTCAATTTAAAAAAGGGAGGAGGCGCGAGATTTTTGAAAATATATAGAGGGGGCGTAGAATAGAAGAGCTTGGGAACCACTGCACTATGGGTTATTAATTAATATCTAATGTCCCTGCATCTATTTCGCATCAATATGTCTAACATTTTTTGAAATATTCAGAATAAATAAAAACATTTGTGGATAGTTAAAATTGACAAAAGAAAAATATAGTATCGAACTTTATAAGATTTCATTTTAATTTAATGTGAACGGTTATATAATTTAATTTCATATTAATTTATAATAAATCTCAAAACTTGTATTAATAAAATTTAAATTATTATATAGGTAGTAGGTTACATTACTCTGTTAAAAAAAATGTATTTTTTTCATCGAATATCTTCATTGGATATATTATATAAATTTTATTATACTATTATTTATTTTTCTGCAATCAAGCTCTATTAATTTCCTTGCTAGTTGTAGAAGGAATCAAATTATTAATCTCCGGGTCGTAAATAATTAATAAACTGTTCTTGTAAATCTACAATTTTAATTTCAAAATTGTTTAAAATAAAAGTAGAACGATCAATAAAATGTAAATTTTAATAATGTAATAATGTAATGTCCACGACATTCGTGAATATACTAACAGGGACAAAAATCAAAATATTATACTATAATCAGAACAAAATAAAAATATTATCCTTATCAGCTGTGCTGCACATTTGCACTTGCACATAATAAAATAATTAACAATAGACTTTCCAAATAATAATGAAGATTATTTAGAAACGATTAATATATAATATTATCGTTACTTCAGGAAAAAAGAAGAAATGCTACTTATTGCTAGGCAATAACTCCGTAGCTTGGGTATAGAACCATAGAGCATGAAAATAGTAAGCTAAAATGCCATAATTATCTATAAAATTATTTACGGCGTTGAGGCTTATAGACTATAGTAAACATAAGATGTGGTATTCTTACTTAGTAGGTACTCTATTTATTTCTAGATAATACCATCTTCAATTATGTCCAAAACATTTCTAATACTTTTTTAAATTTTCGCTTCAATATGCAATAAATTTTGAACTTTGCCAAAATATGCAAAAATATGCAATAACCTTTAAATATGCAGAAATATGAAAAAAAAAATTCACCATTAGCTTTAAATTATGATGATTCGTGGAGATTACTGACAAAAATCTAAAAATATTAAAAGGAAAAATTTATGCAATTGCATAGAAATCCGCGCTCTAATAATAATATACAAGTGGACTAGTTGACTAGGTTATCTTACCTTCTTCCATGAATGCTCCTGATTGAGATTATACGTATTTAAATTTTGAATTGAAAAGTAGAATAGGTTATACTATAAGCAATTGGTAATCTAAAAATCTTTATTCTTGAATTAAAAAAAAAATTTGAAATTTTATCTTACAAAAAGGGTTTGAATAGAAAGTTTGTAAAATACAATATTAAGTTGTAATATAATATTTAAAAATTTGAATATTTTTAGTATTACATATTTAATTAAAATTATTTTATTAAAATACGCAATACGTTTCCTACTATACGTATGTGAACTTATATACATTATTTTTAAAAATGCATTTATTCATTTTATATATTTAAACAATAATATATCCGCGTATATCACGCGTGGCGTGGGATTTATGCGAATAAATTATAAAACAAACTATTAATGCGCACATACCAATTTTATGAAATATTTAATAGATTTTATGTTGAATTATTAGACTTTGATACATATAAGTTATTTAGGTATACATTACATAACATTACACATTCACAAAAGTCTAGTAACTGCGTCGGTTGTACAAGGGCAGCAGTGACGTGTATACACATTGACATCGACCATCATTGTTAAATGTTAAAAGTTTAAACCACAGAATCAATGTACGTTTTTACGCCTAATAACTTGAAACTGACTGCTAAATTAATTAAAGAGATCTTAGATTTCTTTTTGCGAGTACATTAAAATAAGATCATGGGAAGATCATATTATCAAGAGTTGTGAATTGTGATAGGTACATCATTATAATGTTTCCTGGATATTATTTATTTGCGTATGCCCGAGAGCTGTTAAATAATACGTATACTATCCTCTGTATCTTAGTATTTATATCATGTGGCCACGTGGGTCATAACTTATAATATATAAAAATAATTTATGGTTAAACTTGTCAAAGACAGTTCCTTGATAATATGGTAACTTCTCTCACATATAAAATATTTGGTTCCATTATAAGTTATATTAAAAATATTGTATTGAAAACCTCAGAAACTTGTTTAAAAAGTAATTATTCTTGTATCATGTAATCCTACCTTGAATAGTTCAACATTATTCGCTATAACTATAGGCTGAAGTTACGACCCGATCCATGACTCGGTCAAATTCAAAGCAGAATAAAAAATTATACTTGAATGATCAAAAAACAGTTTTTATTTACCATAGTGTGATGAAACAAAAATTGTGTTGTACAATAGCTTTTGATAAGGGATAATGAAATAATGAAGCTTCATCAACTTATTTTAGAGTTTATATGCGTACCAGATAACGTAATCTTTTGTTAACTAACGCATAAGTCACTTTGGGTAGTTCTTAAGGTTCTCACACACTGCTGCGGTACACGATATGCCGATACCGTATCGCCTACCGCAGTAGTGTGTGAGAACCTTTACCCTTACCAGTTTTCATATTAAAGACGAAATACAGACTAATGTATGATGGCAATTTTACGGTCTTATTAAATTTTAAATTTTAAACATAAACCCTAAAAGAAACTGGAGATTTTGAATGTTGATACTTGATACATATGAATCAGTATTCAGTGATATTATTAAAAGTTATCGGAAGGGTAAAATGGTCGCAGATTGAAGTTCTAGAATATTTTATAATATAATAAGAGAATTATTATAATAAATAAATAACTGTATAATACATTTTATTATTTCTATAGTAATTACCTATATACAGTGGTGTATTTGAGAGTTCATGTCGGGGGGGGGGGGCGAATTTTTACCAATTTGTTATCATCGACACAATTTTTCGGAATTTTTGTTTTTAAATGAAATACTTAAATACCCTATACCCATTAGTTATATAAAATTTTCCTGGTCTAAAAATTCCCGGGGGGGATTGCCCCAATCGCCCCCCCCTCAAATACGCCACTGCCTATATACTTACATTATGTACTTAGTACTTATTATATTATTATCAATGTGTAAATATTTAAAATGTAATTTAATTATTAATTCAAAAGCATGATAAAATGCATATAAGTATACCCCTCTGGCTCTTTGGCAAAGTCCGAATAAATACATAGGTAGATAGATGAATACGAATGAATAACAAGGACAAATACAATAATTGTTAGGTCGTTATATATTGTGATCACTGTCCAGTGATAAGTCACATTGGTTTTCTAAGGGCTATAGCACGCTGAAAAACATACCTACCGCTGGTATTATCTATTTGTCTTGTATAATGATTTTAAGGTCGGCGTAAATCCAGATTTTAAATACTGGAAAAGCGAATAAGAAAAATAGATTTCATAAATATTCTTTAGTTAGTAAAAAATGTTTTTAAAAATTTTAGTTTTAAAGAATTAATTTTAAAATGTATTTGGAGAGCGAAGCAATACTCATCTACTCCTTGTAGATTCACGCCTAATTGAGATAATAAATAATGATTATGATTATTGCGTTATATTGTTTAATACTTCGTTTATCGACTAAACAAATTTAATAATAAGGAAATGCTAATTATATATTAGTATATTAATATATTATAAAAGGATTCGTTTACACTTTTGATAATCATAGTATAGTTCATAAGTACCCTCAAGTTAGCTTGAGGGTAGTTATATAAATACTCCCTTCTATCACTTGATGTCTCGATTTCCTATAGGTATAGCCGTATAATAGGTATACAAATACAATAGTACAGTTTAATATTTGGTTTAGCTTATTTAGAAGACCAGGTGTAACTACTCGTCACTTTCGGGTCCAATTTCGTGGGTTATATATCCGGAAACGCCTAATAATGTATAGTTTTTTAATTTATCATGCAATTATGAATTTTTGTGTTGCGAACTTCCCTGGACCAAAATCCAAGGTCAACTGCTACTGTAATCCAAAGTCAACTGTCATCATATTCCGAGGTCGACTGCTACCACTGATGTCCAATAATATACGGTACGATGTTTAATTTTGATCCGGATTTCGACCTTTTGGACGCAGGCAACGCCCTTGTCGAGTAGGGGTATGCGTACACAAACAAATATTGCAGTGGGATTCACCAAAGATCGCGAATAACATATATAAGGACCAACGCACTCGACATTTGTATCACAGTATTACACATTCCAAGTACACACATCGACCACAGGTTGAAGTTTGCAGATACATCGTTTAAAACGCAAAAAGAAAATATCAAAACGAAATGGCTTTTTTCAAGTATCTGGTGAGTGACTGTAAATACATAGACATAATAATAATTAATATTTTTTACTATTTCCTATTCATTTCAATATTCTCAACTATTCTCATTGTCATAAATTCCTAGTCAAGAATACTGATAGATTTTTTCTGTAGACGTATTCAGTATTTTTCAGTAAAATCGTATTATTAACATTTCAATCGAGCTTTTGAAATTAACCAGCGGTAGCTGTCCATCAGAGCAGTAGTTATTAATTGTATTTTCAAAGTAATATTTTGTAAACTAAGAAATTGAAAATTTTTCCAGCTATATCATTCTTTATTACCTAAAAATATAATTTTAATTTAAAAGTTTTAAACATTTTGTACCATTATATTAAAATACGTTATAAAATTAAAATGTAAAATTAAAACGATCACTTAAGGGTTTCGCAAAACTCAAATGTTTTTTTTCCAAACATTCAAAAAAGTTACTTTGAAAAATCTTTAAATAGTCGTATTAGGCGTGCACGTTTATAAAATAATAATATATTTTAATTTTACATAATAGTCAATTACAGTATAAGAAGTTAATAGTAAATAATAATAATATTAATAGTACATTATAGTCAATATTATTTTTTATGAGTCTATTATGAGGTCTCAAAAATTAAGTTTTCAAACATTTTAAATCATTTCAACTTCAAAGGTATATCCTTATTTCTTAGGGTTTTATAGATGTTCAACTTAAACTATATTTATAAAAAACTAAAACATGGCGTTGTAATTAGTACGAGATATACATCTGTAGCATACAAAATCTATCTTACATAGTATATGTATCATAATGATCTATCTTTATATTATATTTTTCTTTACAGATATTCATCGCCTTGGCTGTGTACTCCGTGTCTGCTGTTGAACAAAGCTCTGCCGCTGAAGGAGCAAGAGTAAAGAAACACGCTTACCTCGCTCCAGCTCGTAAGTACACAAATATACAATAATATCTACATTATTATTACGAATATTACGTCTATAATATGAATGGCGAAATTATCGTAAAATCTAATTTTTTTCAACAATTTTTGAATACATTTTTTCGACAGTCAGATTTGACGAAAACACACGTAAATTAATCGTCTTTTTTCTATTCACAGCGGTTTTGGCCTATTCTGCTCCAGCTCCAGTATCTTACTCATACGCGACGTACTCTGCTTATCCGTCTAGCTACGCATATAAATATCCAGCATACCCTGCTGCAACATCCTACGCTTCTGTCACGAGGCATCCAGCACCATTGAGCTACGCTGCCTACCCTAGTTACACTGCCTATCCTAGTTACACCGCCTATCCAAAGTACGCTCACGATGATGGCAAATACTGGCCTGGCAAATACGAAAAGGCATACTACCCAGCTTACAAGAGCGTCTACCCAATTGCATATCACTACTAAAAAATCATTTAACGATTCTTAATAAGTTTTCCGTCAATGTACCTACCTACTTAGTTTTTAATACCTATACAGTTTTCAATAATAAAATGTGATATATTTTTTTTTTGTCAATTCATTGTTGTTATTTATATTCCTTCTATTTCCTAAGACGATGTCCGTTAATGGTCAGATGACTAAAACATGATATTTAGTTTTCATACTATATAATATACGTATTTATTATAATAATATATATAATATGTATTTATAATGAATAATGTATGATATGCGTTGCAGATATACCCGTTATAGGTGCACTCGTGCACATAATATATTGAATGGGAACCAAAGAGTTGCTAAAAATTAAAACGAAGCAAGTTCTTAAATGTTTGTATCTTCACCGTTCTTCATCATGAAATATTCTATCCTCACGTTACGCTATTTAAAATAATATTTAAACATTTTTAATTACACTTTTAAGTCGTATCAAACTACCTAAACAATTTCATACACAATATAATACGCATATATTATAAGTTATAACATATTGCAAGAAGAAATATTTTTTCACATTATATATATATTGCGATGACTATTTTTTCAACTTTTATTACAAAATGTTTAACAAATAAAACTATAAAACTGTATTATTTATATTATTAGTTTATAAGAATAATATGTATTAATGTAGTTATAGATAAATAGTAAAATATTAAATTTTCTCGAATAATATTTTTCTTGTAGTAATAATGATGTGCAATTTCATTTACAGCGATACTTTCCTATCTAGATTCTAGATGATAGATCGCATGCAACATTGGGTTTAGTATCTATTTATAATAGTGGTTAATAGAATTAATACTTGGCTAATTATTGTTAAAACTATTAAAAGCCATTATGAATTGCAATGGACACAAAATATTATGCGGATGGTAATTATTTATTTAGCCATGGATTTTCCGAGTAAATGCACGGTGTTAAAATCATTTTGAAAATTATAATTCAAAAACTCCAATAAAATAAGGTTTATACATTTATACCTACTCCTATAGGTCACATATACATTGCATTCATTACTCGTATATGATATATGGCATTTTATACCATATATCACTATTCATTTTTACGCGAAATAAAGAATTATTATTGATATAAAAAGGCGATGCAGTCCATGAGAGAGGTTCTGGAGAGGGAGGAATAGGACTCTAAGAGAATCAAGTGTGAATGTTGTTTATGTCCTCTCTTTATTCCTTAGATGTGTATGGTGGCGCCGCCACGACGGTGTGCGTTGACTCAGTCAAAGTTTGAATAGTTTGAATATATTATGTATGTATGTACATTTCCTGATTACAATAAATTGTGGTCGCAAAATAGCCAATAGACATACTACATGGTCACCATATATATGTATATATATATAGGTTTATTCACAGTTCACACGGTCAATTTGAACTAAAGCATATTTTATGTTATAAAACTATTTATGCGTTGACGCATTATTTTGTTAAAAGACCCTGATACTTATCTATTTAATAACCTACATTTTTTTATTATACACGCAACAGAGACAATTATTACTCGGCACATTATATATAGATATTAGTACTGATAGCTGATATAATATCATATACATCCGTAAATATATATTAACATAATTATATGTAGGTACCTATACCTATAAAAATATACCAATCTACCTACAGGGTGTTTCAGGAGGATTCGATAAATACAATGATTTATGTTCTATTCATTATTTTTCACATTTTAGTTTTTTAATAAATTATATTGTATTGCATTAAATAACTAAATAAACTTAATTGTATTAAAAATATATTAGGTAACTTTTTTTATTTCTGAAATCCAAATTTTCAAATTTTATATTTTATTTTAATGTTGGAAAAAAATTCAAAATAGCCATTTTTTAACACGAATTTTTAGAAAAATGTTGGTGTTTATAATTCTTATAAAGTTGGTGTAAGTTCTTTTTTGTTTTGTTTTGTTTGTTTGTTCTCTCTTTTTTATTGTCATAATTTTACTTTGTGTATATAATATTGTTCAACTGCCATAAGCCACTAATTTAGGTTGAATTTAATAAAATTAAAATTAAAAACGTTCTTTATTTTAGTTTTAGTTATTTAATATGTGTAAATGAGAAAACTAGTCGAGATCTACTATAGTATTCTGGATACATATTGCCATTATATTTGGTCTCCTATAATTCCGATTATTTGATATGTTTAAATTATTATAGATAAAATAAGTCATTTTTTTGTTGTTTTTTTTTATAAATATACGAGTTATATAATATTGAACATCAATTTATAAAAAATAAATTGGCTGTTCACAACTTCTTCCATTATAAAAACCAAAACGCTATCGCCACAAACTTATATTTTTATATTGCGTGGTCATTCGCGAAGTCACAAATTAATAACTACATATGGTTAGGTTATATGCATACCAGAATACACCAATACTTAAATTATTTTTACTGCATACATCTATATAATTTTACACAGATATGGCAGTAAAAAAATTGATCGCAGAAAAATAGGTTACCTTACCTTATATGTTATTAATCATTAAATAAATAATGTGCGATACCTGCATGACAAACAATTAATATTTTGTTATTGAAAGGTTGAATAACCCAATACAACTACCTACTTATATATAATGTACGATGTACCCAACTTAAAGCCAAACTATATAATCAACCTGTATGTATAATATATGTCTGTTAAACTAATTTTTATGTATATAATATATTTATATATGTTTACAAGTCTAGGCTGTCCCCGTCAATATATATGTATAAAATATGGTATCTATAAATCTATGTATTTTTTAAAAAAATATGTCAAATGGGATTTGAGGAATAGACATAAAGATATATTATTAAGGTTGATGAACCATAGACAACATTGCATTTAAATATAATGATAGTTTAGTTAATGCGAGTGGGAAAAATATTATTTTTAAATAATTTGCTTATGATGGATTTATAATATAACAGTTCAAATATGAAATAATTCACATAAAAGAATAATTGATAACAATTAATTTCAAGTATTATAAATTATAATAAATATTGCTAAGACATGCATATTACATACACCTGATAAACTGTAGTATGGTTATGGTACTTTGTTATAATCTAAATAATATACCTAAGAAAAAAAATTAAATATTTAAATTTCTTAAAAAAAAATATATATTTTTAAAAAACCATAAAAATAAATGTAAGTAAAAATTCAATTTAGTGTTTATATGAGTTGATCATTCTAGTACTAATACGCGGTGTATCAAACATACTTATTAATAATATTGATAGTATTAAATTTAATAGTATTGAATGTCTATTCAAATGTATATATATTTACGTTTGAACGTTTCTAATAAAAGTGTGCGTGTTAATAACGTGTTAGCTATCTATATTTTAACTATTGTACAACTTTTATTAGTTTTTTTTAAAAAATATTTTTGGTAGAACTGTTAAAAATATCTTATTTAATAACTATAGAGACTAGCAATGCAATTTCAAAACGATAGTCATCAATGTCAAAATGCCAATATATTATTACTTTTAGACAATCAAACAAACCTATCATTAGGTTAGGTTTTATCATTATAAACTAACCTTTACAAAACATTACTCGTAAGCATTACATCAACACTTGAACCCCCGTCCAAAGAAAAAATCGACGACAGTGTAAAGCTGTTCTCAAAATCCATTACCGACACCGCCAAAATTTCAATAGGTATCGCCAATAACAAAACATCCAAAGCCCGGGTCCCTTGGTGGAACGAAGATATCAAAACATCTATTATAAACAAAAACAAATCTCTAAAAAAATATCAATACACACACGACCCCAACGACCTCATCCAATTAAAACGTCACAGAGCGATAACCAGATATCTTGTCAAACACAGTAAAGCCGCCTCCTGGAAAGCCTATACCAGTAGTTTAAACAACCAGACCGATCCTTCAGCAATTTGGTGCAAAATTAAATCTCTCAAAGGAACGAACCGTCTAAACAATATACAACTTCTCAATAACTCAGAACTTATATCAACACCAAAGGAAGTAGTAAATACCTTCGGCAATTTTTTCCAAAAAAACTCAAACAACGCCAACTACGACGACGATTTCTTATCTGAATGCAACCGATACAACTCCCCACTCAACACAATTAATCCAAACGACACTATTCAAATTCAAATTAATTCTCAAATATCCTTAGAAGAACTCCAAAGTGCTCTGAACACTAATAAAAGTAAAAGTCCGGGACCCGACAGAATTCCCTACGCTTTTATACAAAATTTCCCCACCAACTGTACCAAATACTTACTCAATATCTTCAATATTATATGGAAGCATAATGTCTTCCCCACACTCTGGAGACATAGTTTTGTTATTTCAATTCTTAAACCAAATAAGAATAAACACCTCACCGATAGTTATCGCCCCATCACTATACTCAGCACTCTATGCAAGCTCCTCGAAAAAATCATCAATCGCCGACTCATCTGGTTTTTAGAAAAAATAAAATATATCTCTCCGGAACAAAACGGATTTCGTCAAA